>OZ010690.1:1296852-1545941 GCA_963932265.1 Thymelicus lineola
ATGCAATGATAACAAATGCAATAATATAACAAATGCAAAAAAAAACATTTTTGTGGATTTTTATCTAATAAGTACCTATAAATGAGCAATTTTTGTATATTTATATATATTTTCTGAATCTCAGAAACGGCTCCAACGATTTTCATGGAATTTAGTATGCAGGAGGTTTCGAGGCGATAAATCGGTCTAGTTAGGGTTAATTTTTAGAAAATGTCGTTTTATCCGTATTTTCAAGCAATGAATAATTTCTACAATAGAATCTTCCTGACATCTATTGGCGAGTATCAACACTAAAGCTACTTCAGAAGATCTAACTAAAGCTATTTCAGTAGATGGCGTTGTTAAGCAACACTAAACCGAACAAAGCCTGGTCATCCGGGTACTTTTTATTATAATGGAATGGGAGTAGCAAAATAAATAGGGATCTTGAAGGAGTCCAATAGCTTGCTTGCGTCCACTTTCCTTCCCGCCTATGACGTTGGAGTCTTTAAGAGTGCCTTTTACTAAGTTAGTGCACTCTCCATCTATACAGCATCTCCACTTAACATCATATGGCATTATGGTCAAGTATTAACTTATATCAAGCTGAAAAAAACAGTGTTTCTTAATGCCATGGTCAATAGTCAATAGTCAATAGTCAATAGTCATTTATTCATATTGAAAATACACGTCATCAATTTAAAAATAAAATTACAAATACCTATATACTCAGTATAGGTATAATACAATGGATAAAAAATGTCAATAATAAAATATTAATATCAATGTCAAATCTTAAAAAATAGTAATACTCGTAATATAATAATACATTCATTAAAACTAAAACCTCCTAATGTGATACTGAATTTGATTATCTACTGCTAATATATAAACTGATATCTGTTTCAGAGAACTGCATATGAAGTTTAATGTGGAGAGGAAAACAAAGGAGACACTGGAGGATAAGGTGGTTCACAACACAGAGACTCAGGGTGAGATATTGTTGCCTATCATTCATGTTATCACACAAATAGTTCAGGTTGTTGGTCCTATTGGCCTATACAGCTTTACGGATTAAACGCCGGAAAAGCTGCGGAGAGACAAATATTTTCTTGAATTATACTACCTGATATTAACTCATAACTAACTAATTAGGTACAGTAGAGCCTCAATCCGGGTAATCGAATGTATGAAGAAAAGCGGTTTTGTACACGACAGATTATAGCATGCCTAATACATAATGTTAGGTACTTAATTATTAAAAAACCACAAAAATAAATTAAACTTTTTATCAAAAACCAATGTTTATTAAAAATTACAACCAATAAAGGGTTAAAGTATTTGGTAATTGTCATTTGTCAGCCTGCCAAGCCGAGCTGGAGAAGCGGGTGCGCGACCTGTCCAGCTCGCTGGAGGCGTCGTCCCGGCGGCTGAAGCGGGCGGAGGCGCGCACGGCCGAGACGCCGGCGTTGCTCGTGCGGCTGCAGCACAAGCTCGCGTTGGTCGAGCAGGCGCACTCCGTCGCTATTAGAGAGGTGAGGCTGGTGCTTTATATTAAAAAATTAAAGAATTTTTATTGGTCCAATAAATAAATTGGGACCCACCTTTTAAGTATCAGTAATGCCTGTGTTAGGGGGTCCTCTCTTCCATTCTGTACATCAAGATATATTGGACTAAAACTTAAAATTATAACATGGAAGATAACAAGATAGGATATTACAAGATAGTGTAATTTTGTGTGTTAATGTGTGTGTGTGTGTGTGTGTTATAATAATAATAATTCATAATTCATATATTTCTTTATTGCATACACATGTCATGTAACACACATGTGTGCATTGTATATGCAGTCGGCAAAACAATTAGGTATGCATTATGTATAATATTACATTGTTTTTGTGGTATTATCAATGTGAAATCGTACCTTGCATATATAGGTGGCCACGTCTAGGTAAAGTTAGCACTGGTCGCTCTCCGACCGGTTGGACTGATGACATAAAGAAGAGAGCGGGAAATCACTGGATTCAGAAGGTCCAGGACCGCTTGGAGTGGCATCAATTAGGGGAGGCCTATGTCCAGCATTGGATAGATAGATAGATAGTGTATAGGTAGCATTCTGTAATAGCAAACATTCTGTAATATTAAACACGTGTTTGTTTCATGCCCTGTATACCTAATTCTTTTGCTGATTGTACAACTTATAGCTAGAGCGAATGAGGGTTTAAGAGAGGACTTAACGTCTATTATCATTCTCTACCATTCATCAGGGTGATGATGATAGCATGTGATAGATGACAATTTTCTTTTCATTAGTTTAACTTTACGATAACTTTTCATTATTTTAAATATGTGCCGAGGAGTTCCTTTACGGCTTTTCTTCTCCTCCATGACAAAGCATGCTTCCGAAAAACAGGTAGATTAAAAAAATTACCTGCATAAGTGTATCAGTGATACTTATAATTATAAAAGATTTTGATTTGATTTGAATAAATTTGTTCATAAACGTTCCTAGTACATAATATGTAATAGTTATTCTCAAGCATGCCACTGTGACAGGAGCAAATAAAAGCGAAACGCGCGGAGGAGTCAGCGCGCAAGATGTGCGCGCGGCAGGAGGAGCGCGTGGCGCTGTTGGAGGAGCGCATCGCGGAGCTGTCGCGCACCGTGGGCGAGTACCACGCGCGGCGCCGGCGCGACTCGCACCTCATCCAACAGCTGCGGGACTCGCTCAACGGGCGGCTGCTCGAGCGGATCAACACCAACACTAACAACACTAGCAACACTAGCAACGCTGAGAGCGGTGAGTTATCATACACTTATTGAAGGTTTTTGACGTGATAACGTCTATTAAAACGGAACGCCGGCCGCACGCACGATAAATCATGACTCATCTGTCGCGTTACGCGAGCGAGCGAACAATGGAGAAAGCGCCATCTATGAACAAAACTATATACACAATTAAGTCAGAAAGGAACTTGCTGAAAAAATAGTTTAGTTCAGGAGTTCTAGATGGCGTTGTAGTATAAAGATAAAAGTTTCTAATTTTAAGTTAATTTTCCAGAGATAATATTATATTTGAACACTACTTCATAAATGTTTTGTCATGACGTTGTCACGTTAAACTACCGTCCGACCGTCCGTAAACCGACTTTACAGACAACCATTTTTTTTATGGGAATAGCCGGCAAACGAGCTGACGATTAACAATTAAAAACAATATTACCAATATAATTCCTCCAAGGGCCCAACCACCAGCAGACCGTATTCAGACGCCTCTTATGACACCCATCCGGCGTAGAATTGGGGTTAGTATTCTACCCCAATACGGTTGCAACATGCAATAGTACAACTTAAATCAGCCCCTAGACGATTCTGTAAGATGACATATTTACGTACAGAGCAAAGACCCCTCTTTATGGCGGCTACACACTATGCCGTCGACACGTACTGAGGATATCAAAGGTCGCTGCATACGTAACGCGGATGGGACGGGGACGGGACGTGTACGGGGCATAAATATACGTTTACATTTTCTATGAAACGATGTTACCAAAATTTCACGCCCCGTCCCGTCCGGGTAAAAACACGTTACTTATCCATAGACCTTGAGATGTAAAACGTTTTCTTGTAACGTTCTAACGTCACGGCTGCGTATACCACGGCACAAAGTAAAGTGATGTAAGGTAATGTAAAGTAGTATGATAAAGTAAAGTAGAATAGAATTCTACTCTACACTATTACCTATATGTTAGCTGTAATCTATGTACGTAAAACTCGACATATCGTAATATTTAAAATCCTTAACGTTTTCTTTACACCCAGAAAACCTTATTTCTTCCTCACACAAAAACATTATCTCCAGAAGACACGCCCAAGAGCGAGACGGACAATGACAAGCTAGCGAACAGCGAGTATCTCCACACGTTGATCGACAAGCTGCACATACTGAAGAAGGAGCTCATCGCAGAGAACGACAAGCTGGGCAACCCCATCGATATCACCACCGTGTTCAGTGTGGACGGCTATGAACATGTCCATACCAGGTGTCGGGAACAGTTGGACGCGCTGCGAGCCGAGTATGAGGCTTATAAGGTTGGTTGCAAAGACTTTATTGACCGCTAACATTAAGCATGTAGGCGAAAACGAAAGCAATTGTCTTGATTGAATATTTTTTTTTTTTTTTTATAAATTATAAGTTAATGCTTGACTACAATCCCACCTGATGGTAAGTGGCGATGTAGTCATTGATGGTAAAGCGCATTAACTTAGTAAAAGCCTATTCACTCTTGCCTTGAAGACACTCACATTATAATCGAGCGGAAATACCGACGCGGGCAATTTATTCCAATCCTTCGCTGTACGCATAATAAATGACGAAGCGAAGCGCTTCGTCCGTACAGGGGGAATGTCAACGACGAAGGGATGGATACCCGCCGTGCGTCGGGACGTTCGATGGTGGAATGGGGATGGCGGAATCAAATCATATATTTCCTGCGCACACTCTCCAAAATGTATCCTGTAGAATACCGAGAGGCTAGCAACTCTGCGCCTGTGCTCGAGGCTCTGAAGATTGGTTTCAACCAATTTAGGGTCACCAATAAGTCTCTTAGCACGCCTCTCCATTGAATCCAATGCTGACAGGTGGCATTTGGCAGCACCAGCCCAAATGTGACAGCAGTACTCCATACAAGGCCGAACCTGTGCTTTATATAAGGTTAAGAGTTGTTGTGGTGTGAAGTACCGCCGCACCTTTGCTAGAATTCCAAGCTTCCTAGCAGCTACTTTAGCTTTGGATTCAATGAACCGCCCAAAGTTAAGGTTCGAGGATATCTCAATGCCCAATAACTGAAGGCGGTCGGTGTATTCCAGGGATACATTCTGAAGAGTAGGAGTCAAGATGAACGGACTCCTTTTAGCGGTAATATATTAGCTATTATAGTAGCTATTAGTATTAGTAGTAGTATTAGTAGCTATTTATATAACTAAAAATGTCTATATATAAAAATGAATATACTTCCCTTGGTCATCACATCACGCGTGAACTTGTTTGTTGATTCTTTTTTGTTGTGTTCGTTGTTGTCATGAGGTTCTTAATTAAAAAAAGAAAACTTCTAAAACTCTAACCATAGCAACATAACTTTTTTATTTTATAACTGTCGGGAGAGGGAGAGGAGAGTGTTGATAGGCGGTACAAAGTTCGCCGGGTCAGCTAGTGACAGGATAAAAATGTTCTTTAGTGATCGGACGAACTAAGTTCCAGCGGGCGCGGTCGTAGGTTTATGCGGTACGTGCTTGGATTGACATGTTATATCAGAGTAACTAAAATAATAATTATTTATAACATTATCAGAGTAATGTCAATCTTAATGCGCTAGGACGCAAATGTTGCAGGGATGCAATCTCATGTAGTAAGCAACAACCCATAATTGTCCCACTGCTGGGCTCGGGGTCTCCTCTCACAATGTGAGGGGTATAGGCCATAGTCTACCACGCTGGCCAAGTGCGGATTGGTAGACTTCACACACCTTCGAGAACTTTACGGAGAACTCTCCGGTGTGCAGGTTTCCTCACGATGTTTTCCTTCACCGAAGCAAGTGATAATTAACTTGTAATACGCACATAATATTTGAAAATTAGAGGTGCGTGCCAGGATTTGAACTCGGGCCCCTTGGTTCGGGAGACCAATGTTTTAACCGCTAGGCTATCACTGCTTTTTATCACTGTCCTCATGTAGTAAAACCTCCAAATTAGTTTACCTAACATATTCGCAGTATCTCGCTGCACTCCTTGTTGCGCATATTGTTGTCCATATTGCGCGCTCTTTCACACTTAGACATAAGACCTAAGTGCGAGTGAGCGCGTAATATGTCAACGAATGCATCCAGATAGTGCGACTACATTAATCATTTGTATTCCAGAACTTGAAAGCTCGGGTTTCAGTAGGCGAGGCGGACAGCGAGCTGGAAGACCTCAAGCTAGAAGTGTCCGTGTTGAGAGAGAAGTTGGACACTTGTCATCTGTTGTTGGAAGAGGAGAAGAGAGACAAGGAGGACTTACTTAAACTACATGAGGAGGTAAACATACTGAAATAAATAATGCATAAAGTTTTATTTTAGTAAGGTTCGGTACTAGCCCCGGCACGGAAGTCTAGCGATAAATGAAATGTGGAGGGTAGAGCTATATAACTATTATGTGACTGTTATTCCTTGTATGGTGTAGTTGTTCAGTATTACTTTTAACAACATTCTAAACTACTGGGCTTGTTTATTCTTTTCAATTTGTTATACGTAGTCGGGTGTTTTTTTTTTTTAATTAATTTTTTATTATGTAATATTTAAATATTAATGTAATATACATAAGGTTTTCAGTCTTCCTTGCATTTTATTTTATTTACTATCGACGACCCGCGTGGCGCAATGGTTACCATGCCAGATCGCCGCACCAAGGGTCCTGGGTTCGATGAGTTTGAATTTCTGTTCTCTGTCCGGGTGTGAGTGTCCTTGTCTTGTGTGTTGTCCATGGCACCCACGACACAGGGAATCCTAGTATGGGGCTATGAGTGTGAAGCGTTATTATTATTATTTCCATCCCATCAACAGAAGTTAAAAAGTGAGCAAGAGTACCACCAAGAAGTGACGTCAGAGCTGCACACGCGCATCGCGAGTCTAGAGAAGCAGGTGCAGACGCAACGCGAGCGGTACGCCGCGCTGCTGGACGAGACGGACGGGTACATCCGGGCGCGCAGGACCAGCGGGGAGGAGCTGTGGCGGGACGGACATAGCGCCATCACGGTCAGTATACAGGGTGAATTTTTCAAGTGTGTATGGATTGTCAGAAGATTGTCTCGGGGCCGATTTTGATGAAAACTAAAACTAAAGATTTTAATTTTCCTGGCCAGGAATAGACGCTGTTGATTTTGGTACCATTCAGTAGTGTCGCTAACAAGGATTTAATTCTGAGAAATAATGACACAAAAAGAACCACTCGCCGAAGATTGAAGTTCAATCCACACCGATTGGACTCGTGGAGTACCTCTACAGTCCGTTTTTCACATACTTTTTTGCCACGCACGTGCAAACTGTGGAATGGGCTTCCTTCTGAGGTATTCTCGGAGCGCTATGACATGGGGTTCTTCAGAAAAGGTGTGAAAAGAGTTCTCCTTTAGGGCCGGCGTTGCATTGGCGATTCCTCTGGTATTGCTCAATTTACTCAATGTCCATAGGCGACGGTAACCACTTACAATATGGTGGCCCGTATGCTTTTTCATCTGCCCTTCAGGCTATAGAAAAAAGAACAGACGCACTGTCAAGTTAACGTATCGGTATATCGGTTGTGTGCATGTGTGCATGTCCGCAGGAGTCGTCAGCGCCCCCCCACTTGCTGCACTACGCGCACGAGCTGGCGCGCCGCGAGCTGGACGTCACGCAGCTGCGCCGCGACAAGCACGCGCTCGAGGGACTCTACCGGTACTGTACCTGTACATACCTGTAGCCTATCAGCTGGTCTATTATGAACTATTAATTCCAGCCAAGTTCCAGTGTAAACGTCAAATTCGAGTTACGAAAGCGGTCACGTGACACTTTAGCGAATCATACGCCGTTTAAAAAAAAAAGCCTGGAAAATGAATTGCCTGGAACATGAATTGCCTGGAACATGAATGGTTTTATAAAAGTTCATAATAGGCCCACTATAGGGATGCTCGTCTGCCCGTTTGCCTGCTAAAACATAAAAAAGGATGTGACCTTGCAAAAAGAGGGGTATTATAAGTTTGACGTATCTGTGTATCTATATGTCTGTCTGTGGTATCGTAGCTCCTAAACGGATAAACCGATTTTGATCTATTTATGATTATGTTTTTTTTTTAATTTTTTTTTGAAAGGTGACTTAATCGAGTGCGAATCTAGAACCTTGAGTCGGGAAGAGCGTTTGCGGTTATTTCGCTACTACGCAGCATGTTACATTTGTAAAAAAAATTACTAAAAAATATCTTTTAGCTATAGTCTGCTATGATGGAGATGCAGATTAGCAGACTTCACACCTTTGAAAATATTGTCTATAACTCTCAAACTCTTTTCTCATGATCTTTTAATTTTTCAAAGCCAGTCAATTTACTTCTTACCTAAGTAGTTTGGCAAATACTCAGTATATTGTTTGAAATTGATCAATATTGTTCCCGCAGAGACTGTCAACGTGAAGCCACTATCGAGAAGGAGCGGTTTAAAGAAGTCATCAGAACACTGAAAGAGGAGATTGACAGGTGAGAAATATGTAGTTATAGATAGCAGAGATTGTTTCACACATGTTCTTCATACAAGCAAAAAGTAGGTTTCCATTTCTTTTATGGAAATAGCCGATAGCTGACGATCCACCTGATACTAAGTGGCTATCGCCGCCCATGGACATCAGCAACACCAGAGGCGTCACTGATGCGTTGCCGGATAAGAAAGAGAGAAGAAAATGAATGAAAGAACTGGCTCTCAATCGGCCTGAGCATGAGTCAGCCGGAACACGACGAGTCGTTTGGCGGCTGACTCATGCTCAAGGGTGGTAGCTATCCAGGTGGATCCCATGGAGAAATATTTATATTAATAATGGAAGAAAGAAAGAAAGAAAGAAAAAAAAGAAATTATTTATTTTGTTAAGCACTGCAACAAATTAAAATTTACACTAAATAAATCATTTATAAAATATTATAAGTTATTAAATCGACATAACCTGCTGCAACACTGCTCAACAAAAAAGGTACGCACTCAGCATATGCCGCGGGTAACCACGGCTACTGATTTTCAGTACGACCTTTATTGTGTCGCAGTTCGGACGAGTGATTACAGTTCGCCGCATAAAGAAAAAAAAAATAATGGTATCAATAGAATATTAATACTGGTATCAATAGAATATTAAAATCAATATTATCAATATGATCCCTGCGAGGAACCACATATTCACCACGAAACCATTCCAGACTCCGTCGTATCCAGTCGAGGGAGGGCGCGAACCTGGAGTACCTGAAGAACGTGGTGATATCGTACGTGATGAGCACCGACTACTCCGGCAAGAAGCACATGCTCAACGCCATCGCCGCCGTGCTGCACTTCACCAGCTCCGAGACCAAACTCGTCATGTCCACTTTATAGCCGAGATAGCTAATAGGGCTTAATGGAGGGTAGATGGAGAGACATCTCGTATGGGGGAAAGTTGTGTCCAGCTGTATACTGAAAATAGAGGTTCCAGTGGTACCACTGGCGCTGGCGTCGGAAAAACTACGATATGAACGTAGCTGTAGACGGAGTGAAGTTTGCTGGGTACAAATATTTTAAAAATTTCAAGACAAGAGTAGTTAGTGAAATGCCAGTATACTACTAAAATGTTTTAGTAAACATAACTAAAATATTGCTGTGAGAAAATATTTTTTTAAAAGTTATCCTAGGCTACCGCAGCGCCAACATTATTGGACGCGTTTTTACGGACACTTTTTCAGAACAAAGATGGCTCTCCTAACCTCTACATTCCATAGGCTTAGAGTACGGGGCTATCGGTAGAGGCTTTAAGACGAACTATTATATAGTCAGAGATTGTCTATTAAAATGAACGCTACTTTACTAAACATAATTGTTACAAGCTGTACGTGGAAATATTTATTTCTGTTTAAGATATTAATAATTCTTGACAAAAAATAACCGACTTCAAAATTAGGGATAACTCAAAAACTACTCGTCAGATCTCGCTCAAGCTTTCGATTAAAAAAAGAATCATCAAAATCAGTTCACCCAGTCGAAAGTTCTGAGGTAACAAACATAAAAAAATAAAAAACAAAAAATACAGTCGAATTCATTACCTCCTCTTTTTGTAAAAGTAAAATTAAGATAACCGTTAGTGAGTTGGGGCGTTTGGTTGTAACATTAATGTTGAGGGGCGTTCAGTTTTAAATCAGACGATCTCTGTAGTATAACGGTCGAAATTAATACATTGAACATGTAATAAATCTTAGTATTGAATATATTTACCATATCAATGTTTTTTAGGGGCGAGCAGAGGAGGTAGGTTTTAATTTACATTAAAATCCTCGAGTCGAAAAAACATTTGAGGAGCTACCTGTTCGTTTAGGGGTCACCGTCAACCATGAACATCAGTAATAATGAAAAAAAACCGTGTGTGTTTAGAGTACGACCGACGTATCTTGGCGCGTCTGAACTTCGCGCAGAAGGCTGCACAGTAACATAATTCGGCAATCGGCAACTCGGCGTATTATGTCTCAGTCACACGTTAACATGTTCGTGTCGCTATCTCTGTCTTACATGCGCAAAGCCTATGTTCAGACACGCTAAGGTACGTCGGCCGTACTGTACGTATGTACGCACGTAAGAAGTTATACTTCTTTCGCGTAAAAGAACTAAAATTGCTAAAGATTTCATCCTGTATGCCACAACTCTTTGTTTGTAAAAGGACTCAGCTATCAGCTAACTTCATCATGTCGCTATTTGGCTGTCGGTGTGCGCGCGCATCGTAAAAATTTTATTCATATTTTTTTCCAAACGCCCCAACAGAAGTATAACTTCAAAATAGTATTAAAAGGTTATGCAGACTATACTTTATTCTTTTTTAAGAGGTTGCGCAGTAACTATTAATTTCCGATATACCATAATATTATGGGTTCTATATAAGGTAAACCTACTGTAACAATAACTATAAAATAGTATTGTCAATATTTCTAAAAATATTGTTTCGTATACTGTTTGAAAGTTTGTTTATTATTGTATAATATTATTAAAATACATTCCTTGTAATATATTATAATATTAAATAAAATATTATCAGTTGTTTTACTGGTTTGTTTTTAATTGCATCGCCAAAGTAAAGAAAGTTGTTTTAAGAAATTTCGGTTTACTTTAAGATGCTTTATTTCTATTCTGTCTAAATTAATTAATTAAAAAATATTATTATTCTGTCTAAATTAATTAAAATAATTTGTTAAAATTTTCGTTTCGAAACTACTACAGCGGGCAAAATAATAATAATAAATAATAATTATGACAATCTGCTTATAATTTCCATTTTTTTATTAAGTAGTATGTTGCCAGGTAGCTGTTTATTTTGTGCAAAATGAGCCACACCGTCACACAAACATACCAGCAATTTAATATACTGTTCTTTCAGCCGATACTTTGTAAGCAATCTTAGCAACACTAAAGAAAATATTAATTTAAATAAGTAAAAAAAATAATAATAAATGGTAAACAGAAATTAGTTACGGCATTAAATGATTATTCATCTTTTAAATTTTTTGTGTCTGCATCATTTTTATACTACAATAAATAACATAGACTTATACATGTATGTAAGACAAATAACGATAAAAACACTTAGCTTGTGTACCAAAAAAGACTAGCTATATTAAAACATTTGTTTTCCGCGTAGGGTGGAAGGATATTATTAAATTAAATATGTACCTAGTTCATCATTTATTTTTGAAAGTTGCAAGTTGGTTGTTTCAAAATAATCAATAATCACAAATTCCGCAATAATCACAATACAAAATCAATTTATAAGTAGAAGTCAGATTGTTTCAACTCTTGTAAGCAAAATAGTTTCTCAGTTAATTCTGACTCCCTATCCATTATTATATTTTAATTTAATAACAAACTTAGCGTGGAGATTAACTGTGAAAGGTAAGAAACGCGTTGGGTTTCGAATTCGAATAATTTTTAACGAGGACATTTTGTCCCTAGATTTTTTAGAACTAATTTCTACTTTTTTGTAGTAACAATATAGTGCTGCCATCTTTCGTTATAGCGTTAGAAACTGAACAATGTAGCCACGTTTTAAAAGAAGCTCATCGTAGAGTAAGCGCTGATACTTATAACTTGGTTATTTGGTTAATTAGTTCTTTACTAAAACAACAGGTAGCGCGATTACTTATTTTAATATTATATTTTGTGCGCGTAATTAAGATAAAACGATAGATGAAATTTCATGTACCTTCACAAACTGAAAATTTTGTTGTAATAGATTTGATATAATTATTTACAATCAAAACAACACCGATAATTATTGAAATTAAATGAAATGAAATAAGTTTTATTCGAAGTAGGTTTGTTACAAACACTTTTCGAAAGTCACTCAACGCCATCGCTTCAACAAATCCCTACCGTGAGTGGTACCGGGAGAAGAAACGGCAAGAAACTCCCGGGATTATTTTTTTCCTACTCACAGTTACAGACAGCACTTAATACTACTTATTGCTATATTTGATATAAAAAAAAAACTCGTGTCCAAGCAGTCTTTATTGCAATCATTATTGCGTTAGTTCTGATTTCGCCTATTGCATTGGCACTAAAAGAGTGTAAGGTATTTAAACTAATAACTTGTTTGTAAGATAACCTACACCTATTTTAAATGCATAGGCAGTATAATATTAAGTGCAAACTCCATTGTTCCGTTGTTTTAACATCAATTGAACTGAAAGTGGCGTGCGGCGCAGGACGCTCCACTCATCTATCAATGTCGCTTTGAAGATGACGTCGCTGTAGGGTGGCTATGGGGCATGGGCATGGCTTTCTTAATATAATACATTAATTCAATGAAGCTTGTATACCGTTATTCAAAACGTCATTTTGGCGGGTATTATGAAAAGTCGGTTACGGATGCGCGTATTTTGAATTTGTATTGTTATTAATTATTACTGATAAAATTGCGCTCTGGCCTGGTATATAAGCCACGTACCAGTGCGCCGAAGATGAAGATCGTAAGAGCAGTCAATTGACCTCGTCTGCTCGTAGCCGCTCTGTCAATATAAGACGATATGCACGCTTTCGTTGTCAGAAGTGCTTGAAATTTGACATACAACGTTAACACCATGTATGTCCCAATGCATTGGCGCCACGTGGCTTTAATCTTCAATGGATTCGTTCGATTTTGAAAGGAGAACCGGGGCTCAATTTTGAAAATCTAACCTCCCGGGCGGGACACACATTTTGTTCGAGATGTCTGTTCTATGATATTATACTTCAATGGCTTAATCATAATAATATAGATAACGATCCATTTTAGTTTCGAAGTCCGCGATAATCCAAACCCAGCGAGTCCCTACAAAACACTGAAGCGTTTTGCGGTGGTACGATCATATTGATTGTCTCTTACAACTCTTTTGTCTCCCTAATGGAGTGGGGACTGGTTGATTAATGCCTCGGTATTGTTGGTATAATTAGTTCATTATAAACTAATTCAGGGAAACTTTCTGCGGTAACTTGGCTGACAGCGCTATGACGACGTATTCTGATTTATTGGCACGGGAAGTGGAGTTTAAGTTTGTAATTTTATTAAGGCGTTGATTTGCGATATAAATCTCACTGTTATCACATGAAAATGATTGAATCGTCTAAGATTTTTATACGGCAATGAGAGGATACCTTGGGATATGTCGTCGGACCGACAGTCGTCCTATGTCTTTACGTTTATTCTTATCTTGTCTTTACAAAGGATTCACACACACATAGGAGGAACACATTCTTAAATGTGTTCTTAAATCATAAAGGCTAATCACGTACCTACCTTCGCTAACCTTCGATGCTAATCCACAAACAAAAATCTAATGAATGACAGCGAATTACTGTCACGCCAGTAGAGGATTCTGAATATGAGTTTTAAGTCGCGCAGCATTCAACAGCCAACAACGACTTTATCACCTGTTTAAATCATTTCTACATTACAAGTTGACGACAAAGAAGTTAATTGACATCTGATCAATGGGAAATCAGTAGAGCGAGAGGTCAAACAGCTAGCCAAGATATCTACAAGTTGACAAGAGATTTCACCACTTACCTGTAGCTAAATAGCTGCCGAGAGCATTGTTTCCTTCTTAAATATTATAAATGTGACAGTTTGTGAGGATGATTGCGACTGGGTGATATGTTTTACGAAGACATGCGCGAGCAGTCAGTTTCATCTGGGGTCGGCAGCCCGCTTGCATGATTGGAGTAGGGGAAGTAAGCCCAAGAAGGGTACCTTAAGGCAAAATTAAAGTTTGAGCATGTTAATAACATAATTTCTAAAGACTTAAGTTGATGCGTGTAAGGGAGTTTAATATAGTTTGATAAAATTAGGTCATATTACTTAAAACTACACCAGCAAAATTATTATGAGCAAATAACATAAGCCTTCAAAAACCCCATTTTGCCCGTAGGGGGGGGGCCTAAAATGGGTACTGGCCTCGGGCAAAACGGAAGGCCGGCCTAAGATGGGTAGGAATATAACAATGTCCAATAACACTGAAGTCAGTTGTAGTAATTAGCCTTTATTGTAGCCAGGCACCATTGCTGCTATATTAAAATAAATTTTCATTCATTGATTGATTCATTTTATTCATACTTACTTTCTTTGCTTCTATTTTTATTCTTTTCTATTCAAACCTCGTGGGGCCTAAAGAAAGTAGCAGACGCCTCTATTTAGGAGTGTTGCGGTCTATGGCCTTATACGGAGCTCCCGTATGGGAAGAAGAGCTGACTGATAGAACCATCGCCCTTTTAAGAAAACCTCAGAGGGTGATGGCTATCGGAGTCATTCGAGGATATCGCACCATCTCCTTCGAGGCAGCGTGCGTCTTGGCGGGATGCTTAAGCTTCATTATATGATTGGCGATCGGATCCGGGCCCGGTGTATTGTACCCTCGCCAAGAGAAATGGAAGAGTGGAAGTTCCACGCTCAACAGTCGATGACTGAAAGGTGGAAAAAGCAGCTGGCTGAACTCAGAGCCGGATGCTGGACTGTCGAGGCTGTCCGTCCGATCCTGGAGGATTGGTTAAACAGGCCGCATGGGTTGTTTACCTTCCGGCTCATACAGGTGCTCACCGGACATGGTTGTTTCGGAAAGTACCTAAGTAAGGGAACCGACCACCAGGTGCCACCATTGCAGCTGCGTCGAGGATACGGCGCAACACACATTGTTAGTGTGCCCAGCCTGGGAGGATGAGCGCCGTGAACTCGTCGCAGAAATGGGGGACGATCTCTCGCTTTCGACCATAATAAGAGCAATGGTCAGAACCGAGAGGTCTTGGGATGTGAGACTTTCCCTTTTTCACTACAAGGCCGCGTGTCTTGTAGTGAAAAAGGGATGGTTAAACTCCAGATCCATGCTGAGAAAGGGATCTCAAAAAGGACCAGCGCTGTCAGGCTCGCGGTAGAATGCGAGAGCGTACCCGTGATCCTGACCGACGGTGTAGAGGAGTACACCCGTAGTGGTTTTAGCCGGTAGGAGTCCGGCATAGCCAATAGTATTCATGGCATCCATGAAGATTTCCCCACGTAAAAAAGGGGCAAAACGAGTAGGTACTCATTTTGCCCTACCCATTTTGCCTTTTAGCTAGAAGTTTGCATTATTCGAAAAATAACCTTCAAATATTAACTCTAAATCCGTGTGTTGAGTATGAAAATATACTTGAATAAGTTTATTTCGATACTGAATTAACACTATTAGACAGACATTTAAGCAAAAGCAAAAATCAATGTGAACTTATCTTGCAATTTTTTATCGAAACAGACGAAAAAATATTTTTGGTCACTGCGCACGTGTTTCTACTAGCTTCGTTTTTTAGTGAGTGCCTCAGATGGAGCGGGATGCGGAGCGACTGTTGCACTGTTCGCAGCGAGTCCAGCGTTCAATCTGACGATGTCGCATTGCCTACCCTTTTTAGGCTGGGTACCCGTCTTGGGCTTACTTCCCCTATGGATTTGAGCTGTTGAGACCCGCGAAATTCAGAAATGCCTGCCTGAGCGCCGGCCGCATGCCTATCTAAACCATAAAATGCTTGTCAAATGCGTCTAACGCCAGTCAGACGATAACCCTATCCTCAATAGGCCCTTTGATATTAAGTATCTACTGTAAGGACATTCTAAGTCCGTTACATAAAAAACTTGGCAAGTCATGCTTTCACCTATCGAAAATCGTAAAAGTTGACAATATTTGAGCCGCATTCTAAGCGCATTTGCCTGCAGCATGCCGCGAGCGGTCACCTGCCAACTCATAATGGGGGAGTGCGACAGCTATTGACAGTTTCTTGGCAAGCCTCGATTTAATTACGAGCCACTTTTTGTGGTCACCGTGGGATGTCGACCAGGAGCCAAGCCTCTGGAAACATACGGCCTGCAGTTTGGTAATAGTCGCAGCGTGTTTGTAATAAACGCTTACACGCTCGCTGGTAGCAGCTGTTCTCTGTGGCATCGTTATTTCAGCAATTGCCCGTATCAGTGTTCCCGTTTCATTATAATGCTGGCCATACACGATCAAGTAAAGTCAAGTTTGTAGCGAATTTGACGCGGCAATATGTCATGCTCTTGCAGTGTCGTCTACCTATGCTACAAGGCAATTTATCACAGCAGTTCTCAGTACCTACCTTGTATAAAAGCTCAAGAAAATTTTGCCACTAGCGGTCAAACATCTAACTACCGACCGCGCCCGCTGTTGCTTAAATTTTTTTATTATACATGAAATAAGTTAGTGCTTGACAAAAATCCCATCTGATGTGTATACATATTATTATATTAATTGTCGATCACTTAAGATAGACGCAAGCCGCCGGGCTATGAGCGCTTCAAGAAACTAATTTAATATGTTAGTCTAAATGAAATAATTGACAACGTTACTTTACAGTTTATTCAACCATAATAAGTTTGTAAGCACTGGCTGTTAACGCTCCCATTAATCTCCCGTGTGTTTATAAACAATTTCCCGGCAGTACCAAATCGCCGTCACCGATGTTTTTATGTGCCGTAAGTTACACGTTTTGTCTCCCTCTGGCGCTGCATCTATAGGAACTTGAATTGAAACTTACAGGTTAGTGTGCCAAATGCTTAGCTCTATGTTAGGACGAGGGACAGTTATTAATAGCTATAGTCTTTACTCTTTGGACGATAAGGAGACTGGAAGAGTCTAATGGGACGTGTGCATGGGGTATTGCGCTGGAGAAGCAGTGTTATTGAAAACGTATGTGTTACGACGCCCATTTCTTCGTCATTTATAACCAACCTTGGTTAGAGTTATTTATTTCTTTACATTACTTATAAGTGAAGTTACATTATGAGTCTAAAGTAGGTACCTACTATAGTTGGTAATACAGCGAAGCCCCGGCTCTACAGCAGTCTGGTATCACATCGTAACTTTAATAAAAAAGAGAATTGGCCTGAGTCGCCAATATTAAAGTCCGGCTAGCAAGTGCCAAGTTTCGTCTCCACGCCATAATGTGTCAACTACAAAAAAGTGACTACCGAAATTAATCTTATTTTGTAAATTCTGTTGCAACGTTGCAACTTTGAATGCAATTTAATTTGGAGGACAGAGACATTATAGATCTGTAAGATCTTATCGTCATTTTCCTGCAACATAAAAGTATTATTACATTAGGTAATTATTTAACACAGTAGTCAATTAACCCAAGTTGCATATCAGTTAGGTAATATTCCACATTAATTTCCTTATATCCATACAATGTAAAACCGCTATAAACTGCCAATAGCCAAACTTGAAGCGATTAAACAAGTCGTAACAATTTTATCGCCGAGATAGATGTCAGCTCGGTCGCAGTACTCGCAGTACCGCGTGATGCCCGCAGAGGTTATCGCTCGGTCGGTAGCTTCGTCCGCTGCGGGCGACAGATACCAGCTTTATGACGCGAACCGCGGCTCATATTTTGTTCCCACCTTCGATACACACGGAACAGGTTTACGAACAAATCCAACGATTTTAACCCCCAACGCAAGAAGTTAGTCTGGATGTGTATCTCTATGTGACGTCTCTCTCTCTCTCTCTCTCTGTGCGTGTGTGTGTGTGTCCGTCCGCCTGTCTGTCTGTGGGATTTTGTACCTACCTACTTAGTTATATTTTATTTTGATGCGTTTTTGTTTTTTGTTTGAAAGCTGACGTGACCGAGATGGCTGTTAGTACGAGTACTTATATCTATAATATGTTTTGTGAAAGTACAATTGTAGTTTTTCTTTCAATTTCCTACAACTTAGCTGACTATGATTACCCCGTTAAGCTTTTTTTGAAGGAGCCTTTTAGGTGGAACTTGGTCAATTCTTGCACGACACTATTGAAGTTTTTTCCCAGATACCCTCGATATGTTGGCTGTCCTTTTTAGTTTAGGCTTTCCACATGAACTACCTACTAATATTATCCAGACCTACATATACCTTATGCAATACTTATCACACTACAGCCTTACTGTATGAGATGCTATCCATTTTCTGCATCCTTGAGTCTCGAGCACCGCTGCGCCCGCGAACCAGCTTTGTGATACATCGCTCCTACAATGTTGCACGTTTATCTTGCAGCGTACTTCAACGAACATACACACATACATTAGACGAAGCTAGACGATCTACGAAACTCATGTACACCCTTCGCAAATATATTGTTACTGTGTTGTTCCTTTGTTTAGTGGCTCTGAAACTTTTAATTACATGATTGTACAGATACTTTGGCTGTTTACATTACATATACAAATTATAATCTTATAGGTAGATAATACATACTTGCGTTCTCCATATCAGTCTCCATATGCAGTCGCAATATTTATTGAGAACTAGCGCTCTGATCGTGGCTTTTTTCCGCGTTTTCCGTGATAGTAAGTTAGGTAACTTATTACTTTAGGCACCTACCCTATTTCTTATTCGAGACTGAATTCAGACAGCTTTACTACTTACAAACAACTACTACAGTTCGTATACTACATAGTTTCCCAACGTGCAATACGTGAAATACACGTTTAAAGTTGTCCTTTAAATCAGTTATAATTACAAAATTGATTCTTTAAATTATAAGTATAATTGTATGATTTGCATCCACAATAGATTTCACAGAGTAGGTGAAGTTTGCATGACCATTTGCGTCTTGTTATACAGAAATACTGTTATCGTCTTTACCCCGTCTTTATCCCTGTTCTTGTTTTCGCCTTTATTTCGTTTACAAAGCTCGTCCACGAACAGTTGTTTAGCGACACGACGGTATTCCGGCGGGACCTGGGACGTGCCGCTCTACCATGGAACGTTTGGAGTAAATTACGTAAAATGTAGTTTTCATATCTCCAAGGCATTCGAAGCGAACGATCCTGCGTCTCCGTGTAGGAGAGACTTAACTGGAGGGAGATTTACCGGGTTACATGAATATATATAGCCGGTTATAAACATAATTTTCTTGTTCGTATTAGAAAGAAAACGTCCTAATTTCTTAGTACCACAAATAAAAGTTTTTGATCACATGGTTTTCCTCACAACTTCTCAATGATATGCGGATAGTTCAGCGTCACTCGTGATGCAAGATGGCAGCATCTTGCATCACGAGTCGTGCACCCGCACGTCAAACCGTCTTGAATCTGTGGATAGAGATGGGAAATATTCAAGACTTGTTATCGACGGTTTGAACGTGGCGTTGGTCTCCTAAAGTCGGGTCTGGGTTTGAATCCTGTCACGCACCTCTAATTATCCATAATTGTGTGCGGATTTGAAGTTAATATCTAATCATTTATTTGGGTGAAGGAAAACATAGCGAGGAAACCTGCACACCTGAGAGTTCTCTATAAAGTTCTCAAAGGTGTGTGTAGTCTACCAATCTGCACTAGGCCAGCGTGGTAGACTAGGGCCTATACCCCTCACATTGTGAGAGGAGATCCGAGTCCAGCAGTGGGACAATTCTGGGTTGTAACTTTGACTTTTTTTGACTTTTTCCACTGGTCGATGGATGGATGTGGATTCTTGGCAGAGTTTTTTGAAACTGCCGGTTTATACTGGGTACTTGGTCTCAATAGTTTGAGAAGAGCTACATATGTTGTGGACTACGTCCCAAATGTATTATAAATAGATGAATAGAAAAGTAACACTGGTGTTATAAAAAAGCAAAGAAGGTACGGGTACCTACATAGTACGTATCTTGTTTGAAATTCGAAACAAAAGTTATAAAATGGTTCCACGATGCACTATTTTGCTAAATTAGTAGTACCTAATTGAAGTAAATGCTTATCTTTATGCTGGAGTATAATGGTCCAGGACGCCCGAATCGAGACACCTTAATTTTTTTATTCCTTTCATTTGAAATTATAATAGAACGAAAAACAATAAATGGATATGTAAACAGAATACGTGAAAATTTTATAGAAAATAATATTAATATTGTTTTAAATTAATAATATTAATATACTCGTATGATCTTTAATATTGTTAAGTTTTAGTAAATAGGTTACTACTTACTTACTACTACTTACTAATTAAGTAGCTACCTCTACAAACTGTCTTTCGCATCTTTTTACCCGACTGCGCAAGAGGGTTATGGTTTTCGAGTGTATGTATGTATGTATGTATCTATGTATGTATGTACATATGTATGTATGTACATATGTATGTATGTATATTTCTTTAGCACGCTCTGTAGCTTAAACGGCTTGATCAATATCAGCTTGAGAGGTGCCGTTAGATTCGTCTTAATTGTGAGAGTGACAATGGGTATATCAAAATTGAAAAGAAAATTAAAATGGCCGAGTTTTGGTGTAATATTATTTTCAAAGAATTTATTTTCACTTTAAAATTGCGGCAGAGGGCGGTCAAAACAAGCAAGCCAGGTATCGATAATTTTCTTCCCCAGCCAACTGAATATATTTTCTGCTTAGCGTATTTTACGACAGTTTTGAAATCTAGCAGATGTCAAATTTGCATAACCCATAAACATCCGGTATATTAGATACCTATAACATGCAGTATTTTTGCATCGCTACGTTATTTTTCTAAAAACAAAACTTCTTGTTTTGGATCAACGACAAATATTACTGGTATATTGGGTGTTATACATTTTCAGATTTCACTCTCTTCCGCCCGTGCCTTTCACTGAAATTTGAACCGACAATTATATTCGCTATAAATTATTATTTCATACGAATACCGTGTACTGTTGCGAAGTAAAATCAAATTAAAACATAATAAAACCTTCTCAGTTACTTCTTCGTTAGCTGCTAGCGAACAGATAAAATATGGTCGAGTAGGGATGTGTACAGTCGCGTACACAATGAAGCTTTACCGAAGTGAAGAATATTTTTATTAGTAAAACAGTATGAATAAGTTTTAAAATCGAAATTGTTATTGAATTTTAAGAAAAGTTTTATTAACAAACTTGATTTTAATGTAAACTCAACTAAAAATAAGACTGTGTAAACTGTGTATGTATTAAATCTATTGATAAAAACCATAGCCTAGTTGGTAGTGACTCTACTCGAAAAGCAAGGGTTCCCAGTTTCGATTTTTGGCTAGGGCAGATATTTGTGTGTGACAGATAAATATTTGTAATTGAGCCATGGGAATTATAGTGATGTCTTATTTGTGTTGTCCAAAAAATGTGTTAGATACGTCAAATAAAATATACTAGTGGATATATTATTTATCCGACTGCATACATGACGACTGAAAAGTTTCCACTGTCAGTCTGAACGCAGCCTTACTTAACAAGTTTAATTTTAATTAGGGGGAGCTTGTATTGGGAAATACGCAGACGTGTTCGCAGATATGGTGCAAATTATAAAATATTATATTAAACCTACAACTTTAATAAAACGTAGTTTTCCCCGTGAGCTATCCTCCATAACTTTATTACAATATATCTATGTAAGTACTTACCTATCGAAATAATATGGTCCGGGAAGTCTTTTGGGGTGAAAAATGCATTGCTTGTATTTGAACTAAAATTTTTCTGATTGTGCTTTATAGATTTCACCTGTTTATCATGCTAGCAAAAATTTGTCATTAAAAATAATGTAAAAAAACTTTCTCATCATTTTCAATTTTATTGTCAAACAAAATGAGTGATTCTAACATATATTTAATACATTTTGAAGTTCGAATGTCATGTCGGTGACGGTATGTTACAATTACAACGTTTTTACCCATGCAAAGAAAAAAAAAGAAAATGTGTGTAATTCACACGTGGTAGAAGTGAAACTTTCCAAAATTATGGTTTCAAGATAATGAGATGAAAAAGCAATTAATCGAATCTTCTACCTTGTTCCTCGCGCCATCTATGAATACAACTTAGCACTTTTTAAAAGATAACCACGAACATAAGAAAAAGAAAACAGTGGTAACTAACGCCATCTCTTAACATAATATGAAGAGTAAAATGAGCAGCTAGCGCCATCTATCCAGCAATAAAACGAATCTTCTATCTTATTCCTCGCGCCATCTATGAATACAACTTAGCATTTTTACTGTCTGTATAATCGGTCGGTCGATCGACAGATATTAAACAACGAAAATGAAATTCTTATTTTTTGTTGATAAATTCTTTGAAAATATTTAAAAGAGCATTTGAAAGTATTTAAAAACAGTATAAAAATAAAACTAAAAAAAAAGAAATACTGAGAGACGCGAACCTGCGCATCAGGTACCTATTGTGTATCTACGTCCTGACCATTGAGCCGCGGAGAAGTTAGATTCAACGACGAAATTAGCAGTTATATTATATGCATGCTTGCCGAGTATATTTCTGTCGCATTCTTTCCTACACATTTTTGTATTTGTGTCTCTTACCTGTCGTTTTTTTCCGTTGCATACGGTTTGAAATCACAACGATTCTAAAGAAGTTTCACTTCAATAAAAAGATTAATTAAAAAAACAAAAAGCCAAACTGCGTAGAAGAAACTTAGAAAATTAAAAATAAAAAAAAAACTCGCTTGCTGTCAAAGAACCTAACATTAAACCTTTTTGAAATCCTTATGGTGAACTCTTTAGTTTCTTCCCACTAGTTCTACTCGTTAGTCCTATCGCAGAACTTTAATTTGACACCCATATTGCACTATTCCATTTAGGTATTTTTATTTTTTGACACTTCACACAATGACATTCACAGCCACCATATTTGTTTTTTTTTAATTTCACTTACCTTAGAACACTTGGGTTATCAAGATAAATCTAACATCTTAATTATATAAATCCGTTCAGCGGTTTGGAAGATACGAGGTAATAAAGAATATTAAAAACATACATACATACAAACATACAAGATACGCGCGAAAAACATAACCCTTCCTTAGCAGTTAGCTAAAAACTGTTCTCTATTGTTAAAAGGGCATCTTATTATCCAAATAATACAAAGCCATGTTTGTTATACAAAAGTTGAAAGTGTTGAAACTAATAGTAACAGAAACTAGTAAACTCGACAATAGTTGTACCCACTGGGCGCAGATAATCAATCGTGGCCGTCCGATACCGGTCCGTTATCCGTCCGGGCGGCGGTACTGGCGGCCGGCAATTTGTCGTCGACACGCCGCAAGCCGCGCGGGATGCTCGCACGACATTAATTGGTGTCGAACGTTGAATTACACGCGTCCCGACACAATCCATACTCTACACTCCACACTATCCAGTATCCATAGTATTCTAAGTCATAGTCCATAGTCTGCAACATAGGATAATATAGTGATGGCAATAATTACAATACAAATGTAGGTAGGTATCTAGATTTTTTAAGGTCGACTGTTGTAAAGCGGCTTGCTGACTTAAAAAATGTTGGGTCTCTAAATTATTTTCTCCGTTTTAAGTAATGTTTGAGAACTCGATTTTGAAGTGAAACTTCTTTAGAATCTTTCTTCTGAAGTGAAAATTCTTTAGAAAGAGATAACAATTTATCTGTAACCGAAACTGGTTTGAAGTTAAGAGTATGAGTTAAGTTTAAAATGTTTATTACTGCTATGCTAAGCATCTGATTCTGTTAGGTATTAAAAACGCTTATATTTTCATGTGAAATATAAGTTTCCAACTTTTTTCAAGAGATGGATACTTACGTGTCATGCAGTCCCACCTTCGTCTCGATGCAAATCGCCATATGGTCTTGCGGTTGATGGCACGCTTCCAAAAGTTTATCACGGGCAGGGTTCAGTTTGACAGGCACTGGTAATGGAACTTTGGGAATAACTTAATTGATATTTTCGATTATTCAATTAATAAGTAGATGTCTCTACATCTGACTCTTCATACAGTCCATGTATCGTATCGAGCGAGGAATCGTATTATGGGCAGTAATTAATTAATTAGTAATCAGCCAGCAGGGGAGACACATGACTAACCAAAATTAGCAATTTAAAGCCAAACATTTCACAAACGGACCCCTAATTCCAAAAATGGTCTTAGAAGACCCATAATATATTTGGAAGAACTTTTCAACGATACCCCACATTATAGGGTACGCAACGAATAAAAAATTCATTCTCACGTTACCATTCGCACCTTTGGAAATAAAGGGCCACTTCTGCAAGTTTAAGTACAAAGTTAAAAGTTAAAGTTTTACGGTGCGTTTAAGTAAAAAGTTACAGTTTTACAGTAACACTGTAAGAAATACGTCAAAAAAACTTAATAATGCTCCTACTGTAAAGTTGGAAAACATGCAGAAGTGACCCTTTGTTTCCAAAGGTGCGGTCCTGTAGGAGAGGTACCCTGAAAAAATGTTTTTCAATATTTTATTCTACAATTCTAGAGTTTTAATAAATAATAACCATGCCAAATTAGACTTTTTAGCACTAAGGGTCTCGGCGCTTTGTTTCGGACAGACGGACGGACAGACAGACGGACGGATATGACGAAACTATAAGGGTTCTGATTTTACTTCGGAACCCTAAAAAGACAAATTATTCTGTACTAAGGAGCGATTCAAATGACCGTTAAGTGACTCTAAATGCGGCCGTTAGTGTTCTAGTAGGTAATAATTTTTCTGTCCCTAAATATTCCAGTTTTAAATAATTTGACCTTTACACTCTTCAAAGACATAGGTACAGAACCATTTGAAAGCATTAGCTGTAAGTCCGACGCGCGTTCCTTTTTTCATGCATTCCTGCTAGCCACGACAAAAGACGCGTTTTTGTCACCCTCGCTTCAACGCTGATTGATTGAACACCAAAACGAAAGAGATGGATGTATGTGGATGTTCCAGTTTCGTGGTTAGTGCTGAGTTAGTTCTTACATTTTTTATGACGTAACAAATACTACTTTACTCCTTAGCTTAAGATTAGTTTTAGCCCCCGACGCAAAAAAGGGAGTTTTATAAGTTTGACTTGTCTGTGGCATCGTAGCTCGTAAATGAATGGGCCGATTTTGATGCCATTTTTTTGTTTGAAAGCTGACGTGATCGAGCTAGTTCCTAGCTATGCTTAATGAAAATTGCTTTATGAAAATAAAATTGTGGGGGTTTTTAAATTTTATTGTTACATATGTGACTGGCCGGCATACGAGCTGGCGATCTGACGGTAAGTGGTCACCATTGTCCACAGGCAATAGAAGTACCAAAGGCACCATTGGCGTTGGCAGTTAAAAAGAAGAAGAAAAAAAAGTTTGACATTATCAATGAATAAATTAAGCCAGATTTTATTTATTATTGCTGTATATAGAGATTGGCGTGGCGATTAGATATTTTCACGACTATCCCGATATTGCTGCAGTCGGTGATTGCAAAAATGAAGTTTCTATCATAAATATGTATGTGAATTTAGTAATATTTATTTAAGTAACTAAAATATTCAACTTTCACAAAAGGGGAGCGATAGGCAAACATAAATTATGGGGGACTAAAAACGTATGTATATGTAATGCGGAGTCAAAATATTCACGCCAGGTTTTCGTTTTAACGAATCTCTAATGCAATGAGCTCCATGCCATCAACCATCTTATTCAAAAGCTATGCATATATGAAAGGCAACCGCAAAACAGCGGGAGCAGAGGATAAATCTGAAATTCACTGTATAATTTCTCACATACCTAATGCTACTTCTGTTTCAGTTTCCTTAATTTTTCGCGGAAAACCATTTAAATTCGAATATCCATTCAAAAAGCAATCCGAACAGTGGCGAGCACACGTGCGCCAAGTTCGATTCTCAATTATAATTTCAAAAATATCTTCTAATATTTTTTTTCTTTATTTTTTGAAAGGGGTTTTGTCACTTTTGTGAGTATGTCACCCCCATAAGGTAACAAAAGAGATAACAAGAGGGCAGTTCAGATTCACCGAATTGCCCGGATTGTAATACCCAAGAAGATGTTACCCACGTGTTGATGGAGTGTGTCCGGAATGAAGAACTTAGGCATAATATGATTTCTCACTAAAAATTTAGGAATTTGTAACAGTATTCTGGCCTCTCCGTTATCTGAGGAAGCCAGAATACTGATCAGATTATATAGACAAATATTGTGAATAATATTACTTAGTTTTAGTTAAATCTTCTAATTTACCGGTTGTTCTTATTCAGAAAACGCTCCGGGTATCTCTTAAAATCCCATAAAAATGCAAAAGCCGACGGGCGGGGCGTTATAAATATTTTTAATGACTATATTTAATTAAAGTTGGCCGGTAAGATTCTGTTTCGCGATAGTAGTGGGTAATGAGAATAAATTTGAAAGAGTAATAACCCGTTTCCCTTCGAAAATAACTTGGCGCGTTTTTGCATGCGCGCCCGCTCGGGCGGTTAAAAAATGGTTTTAATAACTTTCGGCACTGAAACGGAATTGAACCGAGAATTAAAATTGGAGTTAATTTTTTAAAGGATTCCAATCGTGAATTTTATGTGAAGGTGAGTGGAGCGGAAAATTGTCTCATGATTTTGTTTACTTCTCGATACTCGCGGTACGGTAACGTGAGTAGACGGTATCAATTGAAAAGTGCCGGAAAAAGACATTAAATTACATTTTTAAAATGGAAAACTATATTCCTGAATATGATGAAATGAAATTCCAATGGCAACTTTACTTTAATCACACTTTCAGTTAAAAAGATTTTCAATGTGCTGTTACTGAAGTTAATGAATCATAATGATTGGAAAGATATAATTTAAATTATTAGCCAAATATTGAACATTTTAATATATAAAATTTGTTGACATTCTAGTAATTATTATCGTTATTATCATAAGTATAACATAACTAACTGACTGAGTTAAGATTATTTGACATATCAGCAGAACCTCAAAGAAAATTTGAAGATTATTTGATTAATCAGCAATACCTTAAATTTAATCAACTTAAAAGTGTTTCAAATAGTCTATTTTAGTCAACCTGGTGGAACTATAATTCCCATTCAACCTCTTCACTTAACAAGCAAAAGATATAAAGGTTAGTAAATCCTGGAGGAAAGTAATTGAACAATACCACACTGACTTAATTAAAGAATCTTGACGTATAAAATATAAGGAAAATCGAAACAAGAAAATGCAAAAACATGCTAGCGATAAAAAACACGGGCAAAATACGAGTATAAGAAAACTCAGAGTTAGAGCTGACATTTTAAGGAAATTGTATTCCAACTGCATCTGTGAGGTTCACGCTTGGGAAGTCCTGTTCCTCATTAGAAAACCTGGCTTTAAAGGGCTCAAGAGCTTGTTAAGGGCGACTGACTTACGTAAAATGGGTTCCGTTTAAGAATTTTTAATCATGATAATCACCGCTATATAAATTCCTGATTTACGCCTGAGGTATTGTAGATGCTGAGTAATAATGAATTAAGGAATGATTGTAGTAGGTAGGTCTTAAAATAAAAGTATTTTAAAGAGTATACTAGAGTAAAGACTCTAGTGGGCGTTTAAAAAAGATTTACTCTTTCTTTAAAAGAGTTTTCACTTATATTATACGATATTTTCCTTCTCTTCTGTAAATGTATATTTACAGAAGAAAGAAGTTGCGATATTTTGAATATTAATATCAGACAAAAATCAAATGTAAATCCCAAACTGCTGTTTGAAATTAATTGTCTTTTTACTACTACACATCCATCTTACAGAAAACGTGGATGATATGTCCATTTAAGTTTTATTAAATTAACCTCATTCCAGGTCTACTGACGCAAAGTATGTCATTACACCATTCTTTTGTTTTTGTTCCTTGCACAACGAACCCTGAAACAAATCTGTGCAAACGGATTCAGAATCTCAATTTGCTTACAAGATCCCGTAAGCAGTAACTGCGAACTAATTACTGCAGACGAGTTCCTTACAAGCCTACCTGCCGACTTGTCTGTAGCCTAAACTTCTCCCCGACATTGTTCTAACAAACTGGTTTTACCACTGAAACTCGATGCTAACTTGTATTCTAGCGGTTGTTTGTAAAGCAGAAAGTTATGAATAGTAAGCGACAAATCTATACTAATAATATAAAGAAGAAAGATTTGATTGTTTGCATTGAATAGGTTCCGAAACTACCAAACCGATTTGAAAAATTCTTTCATTGTTGGGAAGCTACACTATCCCCGGGTGACATAGGCTATAAATATTTTTTTTTTTTTACTATTTTCCGCGAAGCGAAGCGAGGGCGATTTCCTAGTAAGTACTAAAATAAGACAAATAAGATAGGTATGTGGATTTTGTTGATTTTTTTATTTGATAATCGTCATCAGTATTGAACGACGCAACGTTTGCAAAAACTCTTATTTCGATGTCTATATCTATACCGGATCATGGTTTGCCAAACAGTTTTTGTTATTACACTATGAATAATAAGTATGTGAACTTCAAACACAATAAACGAAATTTTTAAACATCAAAATTGCACACAGTTTTTGTGCGTGTATGTGAAAATGAGCACAGGAGTCATTTGTAGGAAGAAAAATAATATTTGAAGTTAAAATACTGCGCCAAAAATCAATCATTTAATTTTTTTTTTCAATTTTGATACTGATGAAAAACAACCCTCCTTCTGGCGCAGTCGGGTAAAAAAGACGGGTAAAATGGTGATTCGAGTGACCATAGTAACAAGCGTCGGCAGACATGGCACCGCAGCGTATATTCGTTATAGCGTCACCGGGGACAGTTTAAGAATTTGTGCCAAGACGTGAATTGCGAACCTTCCAGGTAAGAATTATTTTTGGCTCAAGATCAAACTTATGAACGGCGTTTCCTTTTACATTTTTGGGCTTTTTGGGCCCCAAATTAAAGGTGTCCACATGAACTGTCAGAGCTATAAGGGCGCCATGAGGATCATCATGTTGAAGCTGTGAGATTTTCCCTAAGACCTTCACAACACAAAACAATGAGGTATCTCTAAATTGCATAAAATACTTTGTGTTCGGTTAGAAAACTTTCGAATTCCAGATGTATAAGTTTGCCTAATTTCAAAAAGGATCTTCGATCTTCGATCCTATCACACTTAGTTTCCAGTATTTATAAATTATTATCCATGATGCCTCTTAACTATTGTCTTCTGTGCTTATAGCAACAAAAATATTTTCCTGATTGATTTTACTTCCATGGTAATAAAAACCTTTCCACGATGTTAGTGATGTACAATTCTACTGGGCAGTTAATGTTCTTATTGACTTTAATTTGAAGGAATCTGGCATAATTATTTCGTTCATCACTGACCAGTGTCGTAGACCAAGTGAAGATAGGTTTCTCTTCAAGACTGTTGAAAATTCTTTAGGCCTGTTATGTCTTCATTACTGATGTTGTTGTATTTTGTTGTTGTTATCCAATGATATTATAAATAAAAAAGAGGTAGATATGTCACTAGCGCGCCGAAGATGAATACCGTAAGAGCAGTCAATTGACCTCGTCTGCTCGTAGTCGCTCTGTCAATACAAGACGATTTTGTTGTTGTCAGAAGTACTTCAGATTTTACATAAAACGTTAAAATGCCTTCGTATATTATTGTAGTGTGATTGGTGTGGTGAAACAAAAGATTAACGTGTGTGTGTTGTAGCTCTTTTCGGAACAGATTTTTTGGTTGATTTGTAAGGGCATGACGTATCTTTATTTTTTAAATATCATTGTTGTTGTCTGTTTAAAAATTACTTACAAAGTCATATTAAAACCGTGGTCGCTAGTAACATGATCCACCGAAGCCATGAAATCAGCGCGTCGGTTCACAACTTTATACGACCAGTAACAGTGTTATGTGGGTATAAAATGTTAATGCTGGAAAGATGGCGCGGAATGACTTATATGGTAACGTACTTCAAAAAATGCAATTTATGAATGACATACAATTTTTTATTTTTTTGTTACAAGAGGGATGTGGACAAGCCAACGTAACGTCCAAAATGAAAACGAAACTAAACTCTTGGTATGTATATTAGAATGCATCATCCCGAAAAAACTAATAGTACCTAAATATGACAAAAGTTTATTAAATCTGCTTAGAAGGAAGCGTTTTCTTTAAATCTTAGTTTGAGGTTTGTATTTCAGGGTCTTTTAATTTATCTTTTGTTTCTTCAGTAGGCTAGATTTAGTCGCCTGTTACGACACCCATCCGGTGTAGGATTGAGGTTAGTATTTAAGCTGCTAATACAGCTAAAAACCATTTTTTAGCTTCATGTTTTGCATTTTCTGTCGAGGCAGTTATTACTATGATACAAAAACTAAATAATTTTTTAATTATTTTAAACTAGCTGTTTCCCGTAGTTTTGCATACGGAAATAATGTTTTAACTTATTCAAACTTTTATCCTGTTTTCCCAGGAAACATTTTAATTTTCCGGGATTAAAAGTTGTCTACAATATGACCCAGGGTATCAGTAATAACTTTACCAATTTTCATCGAAATCCGTGCAAGGGTTTTTATGTGATGCCTGGATAGACAAACAGACACTGAGTTTTATTATAGTATAGATTAAATAATTAACTATTGCACATGACGGTGAGAAACCCACTTTATACAAATCAGGTTCAAGCTGTCCTTGAAACTCGAAAAGATTCTCCGCTTTATATCAAGGCTTTAAGGATTAATTTAAGTTTAAAATGAGACGTTTCACAACTTTATCCGTAAGTTAGTGTATAAAACTGTTTTAATATCTCAGTTAACGTCTAATGAAAAATATAAAGGGTAACCACGATTTACGTTATGAAGTAATAACCTGAAAAGTAGAAATCTACGTTCGCACTTAGCAACTTAACAAATAAATTAAAGAAAAAACCCTCCTGCCATCAAAAAAGCTATCATGAAATACCTTTTTTGAAATACTTATGATGAGCTCTTTAATTTTATAGCCATATTGCATTATTCTTATATTCATATTATAAGAGAATTTAAAGATATCTACTGTTCGTTAATATCTTAGTAGTTTCGTTTCATTCTGGCAACACATTTACAATTAAAATTTTTTTTTGTGCATCAATTTGGGTTCTACCCTCTTATTTTCGTTCGACGTGCGCAAGCGCCGCGCTGCCGACAGTCCAGTCGAGTTGAGTTCGATTTGCGGTTCGGCACGCGACATCGTGCTGTCACATAATTCGGTGTGCAATTCGCTTCGTTCGTCATCCTTCTGGTAATTCGGCCGCAAGGATCATTGATACGGACTACTGAGTGGAGTGGAAGTCAAGCTGGTGCAACGCAGACAACGGTCATACCATCTCGGCGCCGAGGTATCGAGCGACGCCACGCGACGGAATAAGGTTGGTGGATTCCCTTTTTGGTGCATACATTTATTGATTGTTGTGTATTGCTCAGAAAGGGACACTTAAATCCCTATAATACAGTCCACTTCCTATTCGATTCCCTACCACCAATTTAGGAAACCGGGTTCAAGAACAATTAATATTCGATTCCCGAGTATTCCGAGCCCGGGTATATGACAACATCTATATATAAATCCGTTCAGCGATTTGGAAGATATGCGGTAATAAAGAATATTACATGCAAACATACAAAATATGTGTGAAAAATATAACCCTTCCTGGCAGTCGGATAATAAAATGACAATCCCTGTGTCCACAAAAAGATAGCACAGCAGCAAAGAGCAAGACAGCAAAAGACAGCAAAAGAGCAAAAGAGTCAGGTATAAATTGGGTTGCCAGGTCATCAAATCTTATAGCCGGCCTAATACCAGCCAGTTTGGCCGGAAATTTGGGTAAATTTTTAAGGATATTGTGTATTAGTATTAATACTAAAAACATTTGTACGTAAAACCAGGCTTTTTGATCATTACCATAGATCACCTTAAATTGTAATGAAATAAAAATAAAATTGAGTTCTTCTTCAGTCAACATTCTTCTTTATTATTGATCATTCATTACTAGATATTACGACCGCGTCACTGGCAGATGTAAAAAGCCTAACAAAAGCCGGACATCGATTAATTTGGCCGGACACACATGCCTAACTATGTCCGGCTTTTATCTGGACGCCTGGCAACCCTAGGTATACAGGACACAATACAAATATGTTCCGTAATATCCGTTACAAAATAATTGTTTTATAATAAATCTTAAATGCCATCTTTATCGCATTATTAAGTTCTATAACACACATGCGTTAGGTCACATGACATCTCATTCCGCATTAACGTCGATTTACAAGTACTTACAATCGGTAATTATTAACATGTGTAGCGGTAATTTTGTAGTAAAATTGACCAAGTGAATTTACGGCACTTTGAGATGATCGTTAGTAGCAGATATTCAACAACATTGTTGTGAATGGGACTTCGCGTCTGCCGTGTAAAGACACCGTGGTATCTTTAGTGCTCTATTCTGGTTGCTTGTTCTCTGAAACATACATCTGAAATTGACAAATAGGGTATTCGTAAATGACTATTAGCAGCAGATGATAGAATTTTTAATAACTTCATGTTAATACCATTTTTATTTGGCTCAAGGAACATATAGAAGTTATTTTTTATTAAAGTAGCTACTAAAGAATTGAAAATATTAATACTCATTTTATACAGCACATATACATTCTAAAAGCTTGTTTTTAGAAGTATTTTTAACATATTTTTTATATTTTTAAACCATTATTATTTGAAAATTGTTAGTTTTAGACTGTTTTTAAAATAGTGCATTGTTTAATAGTTCATAGTTGTACAACTAATATACCTACAGCTCACTACTATCGTGTGATTATAGATATAATTGTACGTATATAGCAAACTAGTTAATACTAGGTATAATACAAACTATTTCATGTGTAAGAGCAAATGTCAGGTCGTAAAGCGAACCTCTAACACACGGACATACACACACACAAAGAGAGAGAGACACACTTATAACTTTTACGGGACGGAGCAATAAAAATGGTTTTGGGAGAGTTACAAAGTAAGATATTTACTGGCAACAAAATTTGGCTTTACGACTCCCATATGGGTTCGTCAAACCGTGCGATTTATTTAAAGCGTTTATGTTGTATGAAGCTGCTATAGAATAATGGTTTTTAATCTTCCGCTCAAATTAAGAACCTAGGCTTAAAATATTGTACACAATACAGGGTGAATTTTTTAAGTGTGCGTAGATGACCAAATTCGAAACTATGAGGAATAGCGAAAAATGGTCAAAGGAGTCTCAGGGCCGATTTTAATTAAAACTAAAACTGCATCATTAGATTTTAGAATTTTTTTATTCCTGGCCAGGACTCGAACCTGTTGATTTTGAAAAAAATACTCAACCTGTATTATTACACCATTTGATAGTGCTGCTAACAAGGATCAAATTCTGTAAAGTTATGACGTAGTAAAAATCAATATCTCAGGCCAGGAATCGAACCCGTTGATTCTGGAAAAAAACTCACCCTGTATTATTAGCTAATAAGCAAAAACATAGTTTTACAAAAGCAGGTCCAAATTTTTTCATCGCCAGAAACATTATCTCCTATCTTCTCCTCTGTCTATATGTATACAAATACATTGGGCTCATCTCCATGTCTGCCGGTGAATGCCATAAAACGTTCAGGGCGTCTGATCCGCTCCGTTTGTAAGGACCTGTGTAATGTTTGCAAATTTCCTCGAGTCATAGGTGCTCCATAAAAGATTGCTATAATTTGATTACATTGCGACGTTTACGGCGAAGTGGCGGCAGCTAAGTGATTGAGATGCATGTTTCTTGAAGCAATATTCAACATTAGATTAAAACATTTGCTACATGTAATAAGTAAAACATATCTTTGATTAAACTACATTTTTCATAAACTCATAATGATAAGTATATTATTTGACGTTAATTAAATTTACTTGTAAGCCAGCACGGCCCCTTCTTAACTTTTTGTTTGTTTTTATAGTACTTTTGTTTTTATATTATACTTTTATACTTTTGTTTTTATACTTTATATAGCGCTATATTCAATTAATTTTGATGTCATATACCTATCATCAGTACCGGATTTATATATTTTTATGAGTGTAGGCCGTATTTCCGCCGCCCTATGTACCTTTAATAATAATTAAATAGTAATATAGATAAAATAGGTACAATAACATGTAGGTACCTTGGATTGACAATTTTTGATAGGAATGAGTTTCTATAGGGATTTAACATCAGTGAACTTGTTTGACTTTTATCCTCTGAAATCGAGTAAGCCTCCTCTGAAATCCGCCGCCCCTAGGACGCTGCTCTCAATAGGCTGCGACCCGCGGCCTATAAGGCCTATTGACAAATCCAGGACTGCCTATCATTATTTTAACTGGAAGACGGTGAAGACGTCTGTAATGTATAAGCGCTCTACCCGTGACGTTGCCCACGCTTTCTTGGATAATAAGTATCTTATGTTATTCTAAATTCAGGTCTACCGTTGTGCTTCATTCAATCAATTAAATTTCATTAAAATCTGTTCAGAAGTTTACGCGAAGGAGTAACAAAAACATCCTCATTGAAGTATTATTACTAGCGTATAGAACCGACACCGCGAACACCATGTATGTCCCAATGCATTGGCGCCACGTGGCTTCAATTTTCAATGGATTCGTTCGATTTTGAAAGGAGAACCGGAGCTCAATTTTGAAAATCGAACCTCTCGGGCGGGACACACATTTAGTTCGAGATGTCTGTTCTATGACATTATACTTCAATGACATCCTCACTAACTTTCGCATTTATATTATTAGTAGGACTGAAATAATTCACTCGCCCTTAAACACATCATGAAACAACAACTCGAATCAACCATTATCAAAGACGTCAAACACGATAAGACGTAATATTTTCCCGTGACGTATTACGCGGAAAATTTTTCGCGGCCATATTTTGAGTGTCCTTGACGTTTATGGTACCCGTGTCTTCATAGATCACGATTACGGTCGCATCGTAATCGCTCGGTGGCGTAAACAACAATATCCGTGCGCGTAAATCCACATTTACCCTCCTTCCCACCTTGTCATAATGCCGTCCGAATGCGAATTCTCTCCCGAGGTCATGAATTGAAGGGATTAAAGCGATGATGTCATTTAGACAGAGGTATGTGAATTATGAAGCGTTTTTGGAGTTGACCAACGGAAACGTTAACCAACTTCAAAAAGGTAGTTCTTTTGATTATTAATGTTTATTACCTCAATATCTTTCTTTCTTTCTTTTTCTTCTTTCTTTCTTGGCCGGCAACGCATCAGTGATGTCCATGGGCGGCGATAGCCACTTACCATCAGGTGGATCGTCAGCTCGTTTGCCGGCTATTTCCATAAAAAAAATTCAGACATTTAGAAATTGATTTAAAAAAATATTTAGAATTTTGAAAGAGATACCTTTAGACAATTAATGATTAGAATAAATACTGAATATCCATAGTATTATAAAACGCAACTACATTATATCGATCGAGCCATGAAACCTTTTACGAATAAAATGATTGTGGACAATATTCTTGCATTTCAGTAATTGCCGTATAATATACCCAAATGCTTAAATAATTTGAATTTGAATAAGCTTTCGTGAAGGTAAGGGCCGGAATTCACCTAATGGGTATCGGGTTTCTTAACCATTCATTACAGTAAGGAACACGGACAAAAAGAATAATTATTTAAGGGTACTCAAGTAGTCTCTGCAACTCCTTGAATATAAAATATTATAGATAATTTAATGATGCATTACATGCATCTATCTCTCTTTAATTCTTTTCTCTTTTAAATGTATACCAATTTAATTATGCTCTATATCAAAGTACCTAAAATATTATTTATCATCGCAGTAGAGTTAATATTTTTAGCCTTATTGGGGTGGTTGTATTCAGCAGTCTGTGGCTAATAATAATTAAAGAAATGGGTTACTAAGGGATAGAAAATGACATGAATTATATACACATAATTTCGTATCCCAATGTCCTGTCTAACAACAACTTGTGCCTAGTTTCAGTGCGAACACACAAAGTCCAGGCTTGAAAGTTCACAAAGATCACAGAATATTTATTCTAGAAGTGACTTGTGGAATTTAAAGTGCACGGTTTTAGGGTATCGCAGATCCAATAAAAAATGGGTTCATAACTGTCTGTTGAAACATGACATGAATTCAAATTATACTATGTATAATAAAAAAAATGTAATAATTGAATTGAATTAATGAGAATAAAATTAAATGATTCAATGATCCACATGTACAGGTGTAGGTAAAAAATATTTTTGATGAACACAATATTTAATCAAATGTATGTTTATTTAAAAATTTACACAAAAAAAATTGTGTGTCAGCTCCGAAGCACGACAGGAGTTTATACATTACTCCTTACAAACGATAAAAAATATATAGATTAGTAAATGAGGGTAAATCAACGCAATTTTTATATTTTTTTTTTTTTTACATAAAATAAGTTAATGCTTGACCATTATCCCACCTGATGGTAAGTGAAGATATTACTTATATTTATATTATATTACTGACAGCATGATTGATACATTTATTTGCATTTCTATTCCATGTATTTTTTATTAAATGTGACATTTTTATTTACACTAATTTACAATAATAGATTCTTTGTAACGAATTACAAACATAACGCATAACGCACATAACGCGTAACGTAACGGAGAAAGTTTGATTTTACTTCTCATAAATTTTCATACCCTGGGCTTAAATATGAAAATCGATATTAAAGGAGTTAAACCAAAAAATATTAGTGCATTTTATTTTCTGTGATATGGGGAAAATTATTCCAGCTACTAAACCTTTAAATCTTGAGAAACAAATGATTATAAATCGTAAATGTATCGTAAATGAATATCCATTATTTAATTCCTAACTCTAATATTTAAGTTATAAAGATTTCATGACATTTATTTCTGATACAGATACGTAGTAAGTGATAACGTATAATTTTTGGTCCTCGACCTAGCACCAAGCATGGTATTCGTTTGTGTAGCAGGCATGGAGTACGGATATGAGAGAAAGTTGAAAAAGTATTCAGATGTTTAGTAGAGGTTCAAATAATGACCATTCGAATGGCGCTAGTGTCTGACAAATAGAGCGATATGGACATAGCTGTTGTAGAAGAAGTGAAGTTTGCTGAGTTATGCCACCCGTAATGAATGGCGCTAGTGTCTGATAAATAGATATTCGTACATAAGAGATGACCCTTCTACTCTCTATCCTCCATGATAGCTGGGCTAGGTTCCGCTAGCTGAAAGAACAACGTGCCAGTTCTATTTGCAGTTAGTTCCGCGACTGTATACGGCAAAGTTTTTGTGACAGACGAACTGTAATACATGTATGCAGGCTATGCAGGCTGCAATTTCACAGTTTGCAACACTTGTGACACTTGTTCTATGTTTGAATGTAACTTCCGAGGTTATTCAGGTGTATTATTAACAAGTTTGGACTTGTTGGGCAAGCTCGAGCTGAAGTTATATTATAATAATGTGTTAATGTCATTGTGTCGTAAGGACTAAGGAGTGACTTAGTGAGGAATATTATAAAGATATTATGGCTTGAATTCTATGGTCGGTGTGAGGAATTTATCATAGGTTGGATAACGTTTTTAGGAGGTGTGGTGTATCATATTTATTTTAGGGATAGCTTGGGGATTAGAGCGTTCAATAAAATAAAAACTCAAATCAAATCAAATCTAATCAGAACTATTATTAATACAGAAAAAATCAAAACTAATTTGATTTTTTCCCAAATACAATAGAGGAATTAAAACAGCTATTTGGTTTAAAAATGCTTGTCGACATGCACTCGCTAAGCTTTTTGTCCCTTTTTTCTCGGTACAAGTACGAAAAACCGAATGAATTTTTGTAGTTACAAAGGATTTAGACATGTTATCGCCGAGTAGTTATGTGGCGCAAATGTAAATGAATGTTACTTGTTGTTTGTCGGGAATTCTGAATAATTTACGGCATTGATTCACTAAATACATTGAATTTTCATTTATTTACTATTGAAGTTATAGTTCATATGGGGCGTTTGGAAAAAAACATGAAAGTAAAATTTTTACGATGCGACAGCCAAAAATTGACATGATGAAGGTGCGTGATAGTAGGCGCACAGCATTAGCTGGAGTTGTTTTGGATTGCTAGCGCGGGTCGTGGGTGCAAGCGAGAGGTACTAGTATAAGTAAGAGGTAAGTATAACTTCTTACGTGCATGCATAAGTACACACATACGTTTTTTTTGAAGTGAAACTTCTTTAGAATCGTTAGTGATTTGAAACCGGATGCAACGACAGGTAAGATAATATAACCGCTAATTTCGTCTTTGAATTTAATTTCTCCGTAGCTCAATGGTCAGGACGTAGATACACAATACCTGATGCGCAGGTTCGCGTCTCTCAGTATTTTTTTTTAGTTTTTTTTTTTTTTAGTTTTTTTTATACTGTTTTTAAATACTTTCAAATGCTCTTTTAAATATTTTCAAAGAATTTATCAACAAAAAATAAGAATTTCATTCTTTCATTCTGTCGACCGACCGACCGATTATACAGACAGTAAAAATGCTAAGTTGTATTCAAAAATGGCGCGAGGAATAAGATAGAAGGTTGTATTCATAGATGGCGTGAGGAGTAAGATAGTAGATTCGTTTTATTGCTAGATAGATTTTTAAAAAGTGCTAAGTTGTATTCATAGATGGTGCTTCGATTTATTGCTTTAAGATTCGATTTATTGCTTTTTCATCTCATTATCTTGAAACCAAAATTTTGGAAAGTTTCACTTCTACCACGTGTGAATTGCACACATTTTCTTTTTATTTTATTATACTACCCAGTAAGTATATTTTGACGGTATCTGAGCATAGTTAAGGTTTTTCTGCTGTAATTGTCCTGTATGTTGCAAAGGTTCATGTCGGTTATTAAATTTCATAAAAATATTTCATCCCAAAATGCATACCTGCAACTCTAGACAAATTTCGTTATACAAGAATAAGAGGAAAAACCCTCGAGTAACTCGTATAATGACATTGCACTCGAGTCAAAGTTGCCGTCGGACTGGGAACTGTCAGGTACGGTGCTGCTCTCAGGAGATCTGTGACGTTTGGTTTCCTGCGCTTATGCAACCCTGGTACGTTTGAAAGTGGTATCTGTAGCATTTTATTAAATTATGGATATACTAACTACTAGTCGCAACTCGCACAGTTGTTATGGAAATAAAAAAAATACCTGAGAGTCACAGTCGGCAAAATTAAGTATTTTCAATTACCTACAAATTTGGGTATATTTTTAACACTTCAAAATGATTTGACTCTGTATTTACCTACCTATTTTAATGTATGTTGATAAACAAATATTGGTTAATTTTTTCAGTCGTAGCCACGATTCATGAAACGGAGACGAAATATTTATAGTCGAAGGTGTATACAGTGTAGAAATATGCAAACCTATTGATAAACTCATACTCAAATCATTTATCTCATGTAGATATCAATCAATACACAGAACCTCAATCTTTTCAATCTGTCACCATTTCGGAAGGTGTACTTTATTAAGGGGTACGTTAATAAGAGAAGATACTTAATTACTATAAAAACCAGACTCTAAAATTTGGGAACTGTAGGAAAGTTCTATTAAATAATCATGTATACCTCTTACCTCTTGTCTCCACAACAACAACAAATGCCGTAACTTAATTATATTATTTATTTCCAAAGACTTAATACAATAAACTATTATTTTTATTATTATAATATTTATTTTATCAATATTAATATGTTATTAATAGGCATTAAAAAAACGTCACCAAAAGGGCCCACTGAAAACCAACGCCGCGGCCGTGGCGAACGCTAAGGAAAACGCTGAGTACTATTCTCTGGTACTATAGAACATTTACTATTTACTACACACGCGAACATTGTAAATAAATAATAAATATTCATATGTCTAATATGTCTAAATGACTACACTGAAAAGAAACTAAGATACCTATTTACAAGAGATTCGTATGTTAGTTTAGTATAAATAACTTGTGTGTGTTAGCTAGAAATAAATCTTTTCTTTCTTTCTAAATATTGAAACCTCCAAAGGAACCCTTGAGACAGCTATATTATCTAAAAGTTTCGGTAATCTCCCTAGTTCTCAAAACGACCGCAGGCTACAAATTCTGTCCCGTCACGACACTATCAAAAAACGTGACCGCTCATCCAACCTTAAATATTTCAGCTCATTTATTTCTTACCTTTACCTTGTTACGGTGTCTGTACATTTGGTCGATTTGCCTGAAAACTTATTACCATTTTGCTTCATTATCAAGTTTACAGACCAATGGAACCAGTCTCTAAATGGAAAGTATTCGAGAAAAGTTAATAGTGTTAAAAAGCTATAATTTTCCGCAATAAATCTTATAACAATCGTTTTAAGAATTTTTGTTTGTTTGTCTGTACCTTTCCTTTGGTTAATTACAGACATGGCATAATCGATTTAGATGCTGTTTTCTGCAATAAATCTTACAACAATAATTTTTAGAATTTTTATTTGTTTGTCTGTACCTTTCCTTTGGTTAATTACAGACACGGCATAACCGATTTAGATGCGGTTTTTACTGATGTATTTCACTCTTTAATTTTTTATGAACGTCTTTCACGATTTAATATCTACTACAAAAGATAATTTTACTCTCGACCCTTAGTTTAAGAAATTAATTTTACACCATTAAATTGCCAATGGTAATGGTAATATATGACTATATTACCACTCACCTACACCTGTCATTATTAACAAATCCACACTGTGAATTACGAGGATATCATATTGCTTATCATTTAGTAACGTGGGACTGCTTTTAAATTACTACCTCCACATCTTTAAAAGCGTATAGCAATTTTTCCTAATAGCAATTTTTCCCGAACGTTGTTTAAGTATACTCATAGATCAAATCCACAGACACCTTTAGAGAGCTGATTTGAATATCTAAATTGGTGCGCCGAAGTTCGCTCATTACCCTCACCTGCTAATTTCGTCGCACGATTCGTCGCCCCGGCTCATTTTTATTGTAATTTATCGACGACGCGTGACTAGGCACTCGATGCAAGCTATCGAGCCCAACCAATGATAGGTTTCCGGGAAAGTTTTCAGATTCGCTCGCTGTAGCGTCTTCGTCATTCTTACGATGCAATGTATCGATTAAAAAGTTTCACGAGTATTAAGTTTCGGTTTGGTTTATTTTGTTTTTGAATTAAAAAGGTGTGCTGTTCAGTTCATACCTTCCTCTCCCAGCTATCTTCGTTGTAAATTTAAGCACCGTTATCTCCTATATTTGCTGTTCCGTAAAAGTTCTCCTTCAAACCCCTCGACATTTTACTTCCTATTACTCTAATTTCTTGATTTATTTTAATTATGCTCATAGCCCTGCGGCTTACGTCGATCTTAAGTGATCGACAAAGTTAAGCAACATTGGGCGCGGTCGGCAGTTAGACGGGTGACCGCTAGTGGCAAAAAATTCTTGAGCGTTTCCGTGCTTCGGAAGGCACGTAAAGCCGTCGGTCCCGGTTGTTATCATAAGATAACAGTCGTTAAGCCATGTCGAAGGCCCTCGGGCGGTTTGAAAACTTCCCACACTCGGGTTGGCCACTAACCCCTCCACCAATCCGCACTGGAGCAGCGTGGTGGAGTATGCTCTAGGCCTCCTTAAGAAGAGAGACCCGTTCCCAGTATTAGGTTGAGTTCACTCTAATTTCTTTACTTTGACCACTATACGTCTTTGGAACTCCTTACACTTCAAATTCGTTAAGCTGAAACTTTATTCTCGTTTAAAAAGCTACTGAAAAAATATCCTCTGTCTATAACTTTCTTAGTTTCCTCTCTGTAATTTTCTTCTTCACTCTCCTGTAGCACTCTTAGTCCCTCTTATCTTTATGTATTTTTATGGAATTGTATAATAATTTATATTTAACGTTGTGTGAAAGTTGCAAATTAAGCAAAAAATTCCGATATTTTTAATTTGCTTATGTTACGCAATTAAAAAAAAAACATCGAGTATGTTCCTAGAATATGACGTTGTTAAATAGTATTTGGTCTGAAAGACAGTGCTGCAATTTGATCAGTTTCTTACATTGAAGTATACCTAATGTCATAGAACAGACATCTCGAACAAAATGTGTGTCCCGCCCGGGAGGTACGATTTTCAAAATTGAGCTCCGGTTCTCCTTTCAAAATCGAACGAATCCATTGAAAATTAAACCCACGTGGCGCCAATGCATTGGGACATACATGGTGTTCGCGGTGTCGGTTCTATAGAACAGACATCTCGAACAAAATGTGTGGTCCCGCCCGGGAGGTTTGATTTTCAAAATTGAGCCCCCGTTCTCCTTTCAAAATCGAACGAATCCATTGAAAATTGAAACCACGTGGCGCCAATGCATTGGGACATAATATGTACATGGTGTTCGCGGTGTCGGTTCTATACGCCAGTAATAATACTTCAATGGTTTCTTATTAGTATCTTATCTCAAGAAGCAGATTGTTGTAGGAAAGCGTCATATAGCATTATCCAATTATAGGAGAGAGCTGACAAGAAACGTAAACAGAACTGCATTCGCTATATAAACTAGCAAATATAAGAACGTGATATATAGTTTCAAGAAATTGAAATGTCACTTGAAGTCTCCTGAGAGCGCGCAATGTCTCCGACACTTTGCAAGTGTACGGCGAGTAATAGTAAAGTTGAACAAGAAGTTAGGCATCTTACAAGTATATAAATCTCATTATATCCAAGTTGATTTATGTAACAATTTCTGGGAACGTCTCATTGAGTTACATTGAGTTATTGGCTATATTTTCAATAGTGAAGTCACATTCGTAACAGATGTTATTAGATTACACGATAAAAACTTACGCTTTTTGATTGTTATTTAAAATTATTTGTAAATTTGTTTAGACAAGACTGATCTCCTATTTATTTATTCTATTTGCTATTTATTATTCACGTTTACCATTTATTTTGGAGGTAGTGAACATTTTCTGACGTGAAGCTTTGTTGTGGTTAAGTTCCACTTTAAGCCAGTTTCCTCTACTTGTGGTGCATCTTATTGAACAACAGATGCTTCTTTATTTTCGTTCCTATTATCAAAAACAACTTCAGTCGATTTTACGTCAATGTATGGCAGGCATCCTTAGTAGTGCCAGTTTTAGCACTACCGAGATTAAAGCGAGATTAAAGACATAAGCGAGATTTCTTCGGTGCCTAACTGCCATTGAAACACATATAAAAATAATAAATAATTATGTAAATCCATGGCAAGTTACAGCTTTCCAGCACTAAGGGTCTCGACGCTATGCTGCCGACGGGCGGACAGACATGAAGAAACTATCTATAAGGGTTCCGTTATGACTTAATGCAGCTTCAAACCTGGCGCCCTGGGCGGTCGCCCAACCGCGCCCTTTTTTTTTTTTTTTTTTTTTTACGTGGGGAAATCCTCATGGATGCCATTGGCTATGCCGGACTCCTACCGGCTAAAACCCCACGGGTGTACTCCTCTACACTGGAGGTCAGGCCCACGGGTACGCTCTCGCATTCTTCCGCGGGCCCGACAGCGCCGATCCATTCTGGGATCCCTTTCTCAGATGTGGGCTACTCTACAAGGTACGCGGCTCCTACACCGCGTGCGCCTTCTCGAGGCCTTCGGTTATTGACGGCTGACACTTTGCGTGTCCCCCGTCACGACCTCGTTCATGGAGGACGGAGAAGGGCCTGGTAGGCCCTCTTCCGACGTCCTACTCTCCGTTTGCGGATTGGGAGGTTAGACGATAACGCTCTCTCCCTCTCCGCAGCTTCTTTCTGCGACATAACCCCCTCGCAGAAGGAAAGTCCTATGTCCCAAGACCTCTCGTTTCTGACCATTGCTCTAATAATGGTCGAAAGCGAGAGGTCACCCCCCATTTCTGCGACGAGTTCACGGCGCTCGTCCTCCCAGGCTGGGCACACTAACAATGTGTGTTGCGCCGTGTCCTCGACGCAGCCACAATGGTGGCACCTGGTGGTCGGCTCTCTTCCAGCTATACGGCACAGGTACTTTCCGAAACATCCATGTCCGGTAAGCACCTGTGTGAGCCGGAAGGTAAGCAACCCATGCCGCCTGTCCAACCAATCCTCCAGGATTGGACGGACAGCCTCGACAGTCCAGCATCCGGCTCTGGGTTCGGCCAGCTGCCTTTTCCACCCTATAGTCACTGACTGTCGAGCGTGGAACTTCCACACTTCTATTTCACTTGGCGAGGGTACAATACCCTGGGCCCGGATTTCTGATCGCCAATGGTATAACGAAGCTTGAGCTTCGGCCTCTAGGTCCCAGGGAGGACACCCCGCCAGGACGCACGCTGCCTCGAAGGAGATGGTGCGATACCCTCGAATAACTCCGATAGCCATCACCCTCTGAGGTCTTCTTAAAAGGGCGATGGTTCTATCGGTCAGCTCATCCTCCCATACGGGTGCTCCGTACAAAGCCATCGACCGCACCACTCCTAAATAAAGGCGCCTGCTACTTTCTTTAGGCCCCCCGAGGTTCGGCATCAGCCGTTTCAATGCATTTGCCGCCCCTATCAGTCGGGGAGCCAATTGCGTGAAGTGCTCTCGGAAGTTCCAGCGGCTGTCGAGGACGAGACCTAAATATTTTAGAGTTGACCCGACCTCGACGTGAGTTCCGTCAATGATAATATGAGCTCCACGTGGCGGGGCCCTCCTAGGACCGTGGAAACACACTGCTTCCGTCTTATTTAGTGCAACGCGGAGCCCGATCCTCTCAATTCTTTTTACCACCAGTGACCAACCGCGCCCTACCCTAACTTCACTACTGATCCTTAGGTAGAACGAACAGTTTGTTATTGGCTTTACACATTATAGTTCAATAGCTCATTGGGAACAGCGGGCCTATTATGAACTTTTATAAAACCATTCATGTTCCAGGCAATTCATTTCTCGGGCTTCAAACGACGTACGATTGGCTAAAAAGTGTCACGTGACCGCTTTCGTAACACGAATTTGACGTTTACACTGGAACTTGGCTGGAATTAAGAGTTTATAATAGACCGCCAGGTCTCTCTTTATAACCGAGGAGACAAAACATACTCCAAACAAACATAGGCTGTTCCAGTTTGGCATAAGCAGTCACTCTAGCTCATATGCCCTTACTTAGCTAGGTCCTAAACCTAGCCAGGTCCGTCGTGGACACACACGTCATGGCGGATCAATTACCTACCACAAACATAATGCTGTAAACACTATCAATGGGGCTTAAATTGGATAGAGCTGTCAACTTACAATAATCTCAGTGGATTCTAAACCTAAACGGTTCAATAGAGAATTAATGAACTAAAATCACAGTAACAGGCTATATGCAAATTGCACACAAGCAGCTGTGCAAATAGGTCTCAATGTAAATAACCGGCGTAATTGCACAGCTAGGCGGTTAACGTGTTATTCCGTATTTTTAATATCAAAAGCTAATAAACAAATAGACATACTGACCACTGGCCATGGAAGTCATAATAAACCATTCTTTCATTCATTCATTAACCGACTTCAAAAAAAGGAGAAGGTTCTCAATTCGACTGTATTTTTTTATGTTTGTTACCTCGGAACTTTGGACTGGGTGAACCGATTTTGATGATTCTTTTTTTAATCGAAAGCTAGTGCTTGTCGTGTGGTTCCACATAAATTTGAGAGAGATCTGGAAATGGCATCCATGTCAAAAGCATAATAAGTCTTAAATTTGAAGACAGTTATTTTTTAGTTAAAATTTTAGACTATTTAACACTAAAGTCACCATTGACGATTTGCTGGCCTAAAATGCATTGGGAATTCTTTTTCTGCCTGGTTTTCCGGATACTGCACACTTTCATACAACAACCAGTGCATGTATATTTATTTACGAAAATGATTCACCAAACGACATTACGTTAATGAAATAATTAAAATCTTAACTAATAATCGTTATGTAGATTGCAAACAGCATCGCACGAGCAGCTGTGTAAATAGTCTCGACGTAAATAGCCGGCTTAATTGCACAGCTCGGTGGCCGACGTGTTATCCCGTCCATGACGGATGGCGGAGGGTTAAGAGTAGTTGACCGAATGAAAAGATACCTGTTCAAATACTTTCATTATATTCTTGTTTCATTATCTTCGACATATTCTTATATCATATAACCGATATGCTGTATATTTATTTTATAAGTTGTTATCAATATAAACACGTCGTGGGTATTGCTAATGAAATAAATTTGAATAATATAATAAATATTATTTATTGAATAATTAACTTTTTAAAACAATTTTTGATAACCTGCTGTGATAGAAAAATACTATTTCTATTTCTGGAAAAGGATTATTTCGCTCCCTCAGTGGAAAAAGGCATAAGATGAAAATTAAAATTTTATAGGAGAGCAAAAAACTGTTAAAATATCAGTAAGTATAGTCAAAGGAATTTACAATACAATTTTTTGCACATAAAAGTCAAGATTAATGATAAAAATTTGAAAAAAAAAACTCAGCATATGCAGCTTTTGTCCCTCTTTCCAATCATATTAATAACTAAAATTCAACGTAAGACGATTTATGCTTTTTTTCCTCTGAGGGTGCGATTTCTCCAGTTATTAAGGATTCGTTTAGGTTTGATTGGGATAATATCCCGATTAGGATTAATGAAGACAATATTTTGTAGTATATTGTCTATAAACTGTTTTCCTTTCCTTCAGAACTTTCGTTACTAACCATAAAATGTCCTTTGTAGTCGGCGTTTTGCTATTGGTTCAAAATATTAAAAAAAATTACTAAGTATAACATTCAATACGGATGCAATCAGGAGTGGACGAGACGTGCTAACCGCGTGATTCGAATTCAGATGTCGTTTCGCAATGGAAGCTACTAATTTGCGCTTAGCAACGTCATTTTGGTAGTTGAGTCGGGCAACGAATTTTCTGTCCGAATGCATCAATCATAATTCATCATTCATCTTTGCTGACAGCGTAACTTGCATCCACGCATTAGTATGGAATGGTTCAAATGTTATTAGGTATTTATTTATTTATTTACATTGATACTAGTAACATTTACACCACATCAATTATGAAATACCTACCAGAATATAAATTATTTTATACAAAACAAAGATACAATATATACATTTACACAAAATGTTTACCTGTATAAAACACAGCCTTTCATCGCTGGTAACAAAGTAACGTGAGGTTCATGTTTATTCCGTGACATAACGCGCCCTTAAGACGAGGAAGTTATTACAGGGTAGGCGTCATAAAGACGTATTGGGACCAATAAATCCGGAATATAACGGTTTTGTCTGTACATTACCATAACTATTAAAATCCCGGCCTACATCGAACGCGGATACGGTGAAGGTTTTAGCGGAAGAAAACATTTTTTTGTTTTTTCTAACTGGCAATACCCATCAGTAAAGTGCTTACGTTATGGCGTAGCTGATGGTAAAACAAAAACATAATAGCAAAAGCTTGTAATAGCCTCCAGCGCATAAGTTGAATCTTTGGAGATATGCATGGTAGAGATGCGCATATTCCTAGCAACATCGCGCTTTATATATGTATAACAAAAATAACAGTATAATTAAATAGCATGAGACGTTGGAGGTGGTATTCCGTCCATAGGGAATGGCTGCCATTAATGAGGTACTGATTAAAGTTAGATAAACTTTAAATATATCTATATTTTATTATAGGCTTTTTAATATTTATATGTATAAAAATAATATACGCTACATAACTATCCGTTCGCTTTTTCCATAATTTTAAGTAGCGTGATCAGCCTGATAAAATTTTTAGAAAAATTTTAACAAATGCTCTTAGCTACATGAAATAAAAGTTTCTAAACACCTTTATTAAATTATAATAGAACAAGTAGATACTATTGTGCTCTTCAAAATATGTTGATTAGTTATTATAGTAAGCAGAAACTATTATTATTAGTTGAGGGCGTATTTATTAATTCCATTCTCAATGAACTACTGTTTGTATAGCGTCAAACTCGTCAGTTACACAAACATGCCGCTTGAACGTAAATAACCGCCGTAATTACACAGCTAGGCGCTGGACGTGTTATTCCGTCATGATGGATTGCCAGCGTAATGAGGGTGCATGCGTTGATCGGCGAGTTTGAACTGGGACAACATTTGTGATGGCAGATCATTCGTGGTGAATAATAAATTGAATTAAAGGAAATTAATCAAGTAATATTAACAGATTTATAAATTTTCGCAACGAAGTACGAAACTTACCTTTTTTCGTATCATATTTTTAAATTTGCTGCTTTTCATGTAATCGCCACTTACCATCAGGTGGGATTATAGTCAAGCATTAACTTATAAGATATAAAAAAAATTGCTATGACTTCAATAATGAAGTCAATAATGATTATAAAATCATCGCTATCTTTACCTACTTCTGACTCCTCGACCGGTGAGTTTCTGTCACCTTTTTATTCTAATTAAATGTGAATAGCTCATCAATAAAATTAAACATACTCATCATCATCACGATCAGTTCACGATATTTTCAAACTCGTCAGTTGCACAAACCGTTGTAATTACACAGCTCGCGTTGGACGTGTTATTCCGTCATGACGGATGGCCGGACGCAATCATCGGCGAACGAGAAAGGAGAGTGAATTGCAACTGAAATGACATTTGAGAATAGAAAATAATTTGCATTTAGGAATGAAATGATGCTTTGAATTGCTCCCAAGTGTTATTTTTGTTGTTGATGGTTCCGTTTTAATGGGATCTTTATTAACATTTTTTTCTCAAGTTCTTACGTCATACAATATGTCTACAGTCTTCACTGTCTCCAAAACTCCTCAATGCTTACCTAACAGAACCTAACGGCACTTAGCAGAAGACAGCAAATCATCCATCCATCCATTAGTCTGTACAGATCCACTGATGGAAATAGGGCTATCTCTTCCGATAAAGCAAATATTTTTTTATTAATTTTAACAAACTTCAAAAAGGAGTCTGTATTCGTCTATGTTTTGTAGTATTTTTAAACGCGATTATCTCAAAAACTATTAATATGATTTGGATGGGATTTTCTGTATTTTATTTACAGGTATAATTGCTAATTTATTTATAGGACAAGTAGAGTTGTTTGCCTGATGCCTGTGCCATAGTGGACTATAAGTTATACATATAACAATCGTATAATAATACAAATTAAGTAACATCAAACATAAGTTCCATGTATTTTGTTGTAACTATACTATACATAAAGCACAGTATTTGCACAGTTATAGTAAAGTATTTGATATTGGCATTACCTAGGTACGTACGCCTTTTAGCAAAATTTCAGAACGGCTTAACATAAATTAAACACAATAAAGGTTTATTTACGTTGTAACATTCGCGCCTTCGAGCTCCGGTTCCGAAATTTTTAGGTCTCCATTCTCTTTCGACAGAACGACATAATAAACCGGATAAACCATAAAAACGCTCATACCGGAAGGTCGCCATGAAATTATTTTCAAGCATGTTACTATGCTAATTGTGTGGGGTACAGGGATAAATTATAAAATTAAAAGGAATTATTATTAATTCTTTCCGCCTTTATGACCCTACTTTGAACGGAATTGCTTTATATGTGAATTAAATTTCTCTGTTATACGGTTCTATGTGGAAATTAAAAATATTACTTTGTGTAATCAACACCTACATCGAAACACCGAAATTGACCTGCTTTTCGCTGTCGCAGGCATGAATAAAACTTAAACAATTTTGCTTGGTAATAGGGGTTTCTTTAACTCTCATTCTCCTTTTTAAGACTCGACTGTGAAATGTTTACCTGGGTACCACGGGTAGATACTAGGATAAGAGATAATTGGCTCGGACTCGAGTACGATTTCTGTTCGCGTGAAACTAAAATCCTGCAGGAACAACAGCAACTATCCATTAGAAAAGGAGTATAGTTGGTCCTCCAAGTTAGAACTCTTGGACTTATTTTTAGTACCTAGTATTAGTTGTGAGCCAACTACTTCTGGTATCCAATATACCAGTTGTTGAACCTCCTTGTCTTCACGTCCTTTCTTATATAGATGCTATCTATTCAAGGAAATAAGAATAGACTAGTTAATTTCAAAATATGAAGAACTCTTCTGTTATTATGATATAATTAGTTAAATACATTTATTTTAATTAATTTTACTTTTGCTTTTAATTATTAATTTTAATTTTATATAGTGTAAATATTAAGTTTATAAGAAGAATAATTTATTTGAAGAACATAATAGAATTAAAAAATTGGAAGCTATAAAGTTTGTAAAATATCATCATTCTTCCAAAAGATTTCGTCTTTGTAGAATATTTTTTATCGAGTTACGAATTATGTTAGAGCTACGGAAGATATGATCTAAAACAATTATAAAAGTTGGTTAAAATTTTCCATCGTACAGAATACAATTTGTATTACTGGTGACCTCATTTAATGTAAGGTTTATGGTTATTTCGTGACATGAGACCTTAAGACGAGGAAGTTATTACAGGGTAGGCGTCATAAAGACGTATTGGGACCAATAACTCCGGAATGTAACGGGATTGTCTGTACATTACCATAACTATTAAAATCCCGGCCTACGTGAAACAGTGTCGGTTAGGGCGAAATTCAAAAAGTAAATTAACTTATTACATTGTCCTGTGACTGAGTTTTGGTATAAATATATGACAGGGTGAGTGTGTTAAAGTGAGTTTGGAAGGGTAAGTGTTGACTTTCATAATGTTGGAAATACGATGCTTCTACCATGATTAAAAAATTGGTTTCGATACGAAGGGAAGTTGTAATAGTCTTCGAACGAAACACCTCACATAATTATGATAGAACTTCACTTACAGGTAAGTTCGTTTAATCATTAATTATTTCAGCTTTATATCTCAAGTTCACAAAAATTTGTAAAATGGAAATATTTTTTATGAAGTTTTTATATTTAATATTATTTTAAATATAAAAACTTACTATATTTAATATCGATTTTGAAAATAAGTTACGTCTAGTGGTTTATAAGCAAGGACTATATAAAATTATTTATAACTAGGAAATCGCCCTCGCTTCGCTTCGGCAAAATAGTAAAAAAAAAAATATAATATAGCCTATGTCACCCGGGGATAATGTAGCTTCCCAACAGTGAAAGAATTTTTCAAATCGGTTCATTAGTTTCGGAGCCTATTCAATGCAAACAATCAAATCTTTCCTCTTTATATATTAGTATAGATTAAAAATGTATTTTCCTATGATATTCATGTAGTTAAACTTTCTAAAATCGCCTGTAAACAGCCCATACCTTTACCATTACTAAAATTATTAGTTGAGGGTGCGTGGAGCAAATGGTGACGTCGAGGCAGCAGGCTAGGTGAGTAACTGTCTCGATAGGGATCTAGACCTCCTAGTATTTATTAGCAGCTGAAATATAGAATTTATACAATTCTTATTTGATATAAATAATATTTTTTTTCATGTTACATGAATTCTGTGTTATCACGATCCTCCTTTGAGATGTTGAATACAGCCATATCACGTTTAACCCGATCTTAATAGCGAAGTATTTCTTTGGCGGAGTATACCTTTGGGCATGCAATATTTCTAAGCTTATTTTGCTTTGGTATGCCAAGGCCTAGCCAACAATATTCCATTCGGTACAAGTGCCCAAGGCATCTCGACCTTTTCTTTTTGAGCATGGCTTTGATGCTAGGGAGCTGAACTTCACCAAGAATACAATACAATACAAAACTTTATTGCACACTAGAATAAAATGTACATGTAGATAACACAACTACAATGGATAGTATACATAGATAGGCGATCTTATTGCTAAAAAGCGATCTCTTCCAGAAAACCCAAAGTGGAAAACTTATCTAAGTTGACAAATAAATTGCTGGTAGAGTTGTACAAGCACAACTAACATACGTATGATGTTCATGAGGTTTGCGAAACTAACATAATGAATAATTTAACTAATCGATGTCTGACCAATATAAAATAACTTACTAGGGCATAGGTTGCGCCAATTGAAAGAGGGGTAGTAAGTAAAATCAGATATAAGTCGTAAAATTTGTTTTCACAAAAAGACGAATTCATCTGGTTGGTAACTTCACCTTGTATGTTTAAAATTTTAATAACACAGTGACTGCTGTGATAACTTCTTTATGTGACGCCGATCGGTAGTTCGCGTGCTTCACAGGGCACGTAAACTTCATGACCGCGGCGTAAAAACTTAACAACGTCTAGACGTGTTATAACGTCATGAACCTTATGTACTAAGGCTTTAATAACGATAGATCTATTTAAATTGTATCCTACCAAAAACATTTCATGTGAATTAGGTTGTTAATGGACTGACGATCTGAAGAAGACAGCGGGCATCCGCTGGATTCAGAAGGCTCAGGACCGGTCAGAGTGGCACTAGTTAGGGGAGGCCTATGTGTAGGCCTGAAAAAATGTCTGCTTTGTAGTGGTTAGTTTTTTTGAAGCCGCTAGATACGGCCAACAGCAACTATCAATCGAAAAAAATATTGTTTTCAAAACAATTACCTTTCATGTACAGATAGCCATCGGCACAGTATTAATATCTATATTATACTGTGCCATCGGATTCAATTATACCTTTACCTCACTAAAACACTTTTTCTATATATTATATCTATAGAAGAAGTGTTTAGTGAGGTAAAGAACTTATATACGTATTCTTATCAACTCTCGGTAACAAAGTCCGGTTCGCTATAAGTAACTCTCAGTTTTATCGACAGCCAGTAATCGGGGAATTGGAAAGCCGGAGCCGTAAGTTTGCCTATCAGCGAATTTTATTAGAAATCGCCGATGGAAATTGCTAGTCCGTGCTTTTAAAACGTTTTCGTGGTGGTAATGCCTTTTAATGGATTTCAGCCAGTTTCAGGAAACATGTTTAGTTAAAAAACTATTATTTTGCTTCTTTATAAATTTTTTTTGATGATTCTTTAAATGGATAATAATAAAACATAAAAATTACTAAATTATATACATAATAGATTTGTTATTCGAATACTCCTTCTACCCCGGTAGTAAAGCTTTAGCGAAACTGTCATAAAGTTAAAAAATAACGTGTTCAATGTTGCATCTCATGACATATGGTTTCTCATTTCGCTGCCACACGTTGAAGGATAGCCTTAAAAAAGTAGGTACTGCTCAACAGAACTGAACTTCATGCCTGGTTAATTATCTATAAATAAAGCATAAAAAAAGTAAAATACTTCTTCATCAGATTCAAGCATTCCAGCATCTGCTTTTTGAAGTTCCGTTCTAGTATAGTTCTATTTTACCGCCTCTCCGAGTAGTACGTCTGAATTTAGTGAATTCTTCTTATCCTTTTCATCAATCCATTTAGACAAAAGACGTTTAATGATAATCTTACCAAGACTTTGTTAGCATTCGAGGATTTTTCTTCATTCTGTCTTATAAAATTTTCAGTATTACTGCAGCTTATAAAGGAAAAGAAGTCCAGATTAGTTTTACAAATCAAATAAAGCGCATGACGACGACGAGTGCCAACTGTCAATGTATTTTGAAGTCTAAAACAAAATCACAAAAGGCTATTTCGGTATGTCATCTGTATAGATACGAGTACTTTATTGAATCGGTTATCGTCTCAGGTAATGTAGATTTTGCGAACCAACGCTGTAATTTTGCTGGTTTGGTGAAAAAATATAAGATTTGGGTTTACCTTGAATCAATAGCAGATGTGTAAGGGCGGATTCACACTGATTATTAAAACGTATGTGTAATGCCAAGTTTTTGTGTTGAATATAATGTTATTTCATTTTAAATTATTATATTTAATAGCTAGGTTCCGCTGAAGACTCTTTTTATGAAATGAATGTATAAAAAATTATAAATGTCCAAATTATCCCAGGGGAACATAAAATAGGGAAAACAATGTATTTATGTGTACCAATCTTAATCCGAACAAAGGTTAGCGCGCGATGGAAATACAAACATCTAAACATATTTACAAATTTTCACATTTAAAATATCAGTTACTATCCGTATTGGACACGTAAAGCCGCAACGTCTTGGTTGTTATCGTAAGATAACAGTCGTTAAGCCATGTCGGAGGCCCTCCCCCCCCGGGGGTTGCCCGCCTTGTCGTGGCGGGGGGGCTTAGTAACCGTGGACTGGTCACCCACGGTGAAGCCAAGAGGCAACCAGGGCCGGCCTGTTTGGGCTGCCGGCTGGCCCGAGGAGGGCGCTCCCAGCGGGCTGAATAAGTGCGCTGCGGACGCGCGCTGAGGTGGGACCGCAGAAGAAGAGGAGTGCCGGTATTATGGTGCGCCGTTCTCCCTATGTTCTGCGGCCGTGGAGGGATCGCAGGGGGAGAGGCGTGTTGGTATTACTGTGCGCCACTCTCCCTACCCCCTGCGAGCTGGCGGGGCCGTTCCGCCGAAACGGCATTGGTGGGGCCGCAGAGGAAGAGGCATGTCGGTATTACGGTGCGCCGCTTGCCCTATCCTCTGCGGCCGGGTGTGGTCGGTGGAGGAACCACAGACCTGATCCTCCACCAGGTACCAGTCATCTGGTATCCATGGCCTCCTAGTAGCAGACTCAGGGGGAGTTTGCTACAGTACTGGTGGAGGCCGAGGAGGGAGGCGCACCTTACCATCTGGTGCGCCCATCGTGGAGGGCCTTCGGGCTTTCGCGATGGAGCCGCTTGTGGGCAGCTGCCGCTGGCGGGGTCGCGGATGTGTGCGAAAGCGTTCCCGTAACCCCGTCACAAGGCGGCGAGGAGGAAGATGGGGGGTTTTTTAGTGGGTATACCGTGGGTCTCATTAGCCTATACGGGAGTCCCACATAACCACTCGGGTGCCCCCTGCGCCCGGGTGATATGCGTAATGCATTTTTCCCCCCGGAAAAAAAAAATGTCGGAGGCCCTCGGGTGGCTTGAAAACTTCTGATACTTGGGTTGGCCACTAATCCTTCCACCAACCCATCACTGGAACAGCGTGGTGGAGTATTATTTAGGCTTCCTCAAGAGGAGAGACCCGTGCCCAGTATTCAGATTGCCCAGATTAATTCAACGGGCAAGAAATATCGGCATACAATATTATTTATTATACATCTCGTTAGCGAAATTAGGAAACGTTTCCATATTCAGTGTAGAATAAGCTTTAGTTTCTTTTCCGAGCTAAATGTAGCTGAAATGTCTCCTTTGTACCACCACGCAGACTTCACGTGTCGCTATCCGCCCTTATTACGGGAAATATATTACTTAAATACGAAAAGATACCAGTTTCATTATGTAATTTTTTTCCTTCAAAGTTAGCTTCAGTCAAGTTAGCAAATTATATTACTGTGCACGAAAAAATTGGTTATTCGGTCACTGCTCTTGAACATGTTTTTATATATTAGTATTAAAAGTATTAGCAGATGACGGTAACAATAATATCTTAATATATTCAGAGTTAATTTGAATGTTTCTTGTTAAAAGATAACGAAGCAAAGTAACCGAAGGAGCATGGATAAGCAGAAGTTAAAAATAAGGAAGAAAGAGGATAGAGGGAGATTCGCGGGTTGGGTGACTATTTCCAAAAAGAAATAGGGACGAGTTTCCGGCCAAGAAAGAAGACAAAAAATAAAGATAAAAATATTCTAAAGTAATCGGCATACATAACGTTATCAAAGGTTTGTGAATTATGAAAATCCTATTGGTCAGCTTGATGGAATGCCACCTTAGCCTTTGAAGCTGAGCTAGCCTTTCAACTGAAAGGGATACACGTTATGCGATAAAAAGTAACAAATTGATGAAATTATTGCGTTACAAAGGATAATACTGCCTATGGGTATTGTGTATATTATAAAAACATACACAATTCACAATACAATTAATTGTACATTGTGGAGGTTTCAACTTATAAGGGGCCAATTAATGCTCATTAAACGGGTCTACTTTTGAGGAGGACTAGAGCATACTCCACCACGCTGCTCCAGTGGGGTTGATGGAGTGGACGGGTTAATGGCCAAACCAAACATCGGAAGTTTTCATGCCACCAGGGGGCTTCCGACATAGTTTAATGACTGTTAGATATCTTACGATAACAACGTCGACCGACGGCTTTACGTGTTCTCTGAAGCACGGCAACGCTCAAGAAATGTTTGCCACTAGCGGTCACTCATCCGCATAGAGGTAAGTGGCTAGGTAGTCATGCCAAACGAAGGCCTCCGACATAGAATGACTGTTTACATACGACAACAACAGGAACCGACGGATTTACGTGCCCTCTGGAGCACGGAAACCCTCAAAAAAATTTTGCCACCGTTGAATTTTCGGCTAGAGTAGGTCTCTGTGACATGTAAATAAATATTTTCAGATTATGTTTTTTTTGTGACGTGTCGTTTTGTGTGCCACCCGCGCTATAGGGAATCCTAGTACGCGACATGGTTTCAAGGTGTCCATATACAGAAGCAAATGCGCCCGCCAACTTCCTGGAGGCTGCGTCACGGGATTTTTGGCAGTGATTCATGATGTGTTTTGGCTATGAAATAACTAGGGTCCTTACACGCGGACGACTGAATATCATGGATACTTAGAGAGCGCCATCTAGTTTGCTATTTCTGAACAACGTAGCTGCGTTGTTTTCAGCTTTTGTATATCGTAGAATTATTCTCTGCGGTGGATTTTTTAAGTTACATAAACGTCATAATAATCGTGTTTGTGAAGACCTATTTGAACAGGAAAACGTTGAATTACTCATTTCCATGAATGCTGCAGTGAGCAGAGCACTGGACTCTGATCTTGATTAGGAAGGCCTAGTGCATAACATAATGATGGTTTGTTGGTTCCTTGGTAACAGCATTCATTAGTGGTCTACATACATATTTTAACAACGAGGATCAATTTTCGTATGTTGCTTATCTTTCACTTTAACGATAAACGATCAGTTATGTCGTAGCTGTGTCAACAGCCTTATTTAAGAAGCCTGACTGACTAATGGATTTGCTAGTGGTGTTTTAACATTAACGTGAATACCGGGTACAACTTGACTCACCATTTTTATTTTCTTATTTTTCTTTTGGCTTGTATCCCGCTGGGGCCCGTTAAGTTTCCGACATATGTTCAGAAAGTATTAAGAAGGTACATTGTCATAGTTAAAAGTTACATTTTGTGTTTGACTATTGATTCATGTCCTTTGAGTCAATGGGATGTGACTGAATTATCCGTTCAATTAGCTTTGAGTGAACAATTTGAATAGCTAACAAAGTGTTACAAAGCAAAATAACAAAGTGTAACAAAGGATACGCAATAAATATTTTTTCATTTTCATTTTCATTTTCAGCTAGTATTATTTTATTAAATTTACTCTACCTGGATTGAATTAATAGTTTCCAGAATTAAGCATACAAAACTTGCCACAAATAAACAATAATATGTTAATTATATTAGTTTCGGTACAAAACTATTAGGTAGTCTATGTAAATCGTAATAGTATTTGAAAACGATCTATTCCCGATAGATCACAAAATATAAAAAATATAAATAAATCAAATTTTTAAATAGAAACTACCGATGAAATGATTATAGAAATATGTATATTACAATATAAATAAATCCATTTTCAACAATCTTTTTCCACTTAAGACGATCCTCGCCAACGGAGCATAGATTTCATTTCACGCTAAACCAAACTCAGTCAATTGGTAGGACTGTATTAAAATAACACTGAAAATGATTTACCTAATCATTTTTTAAATTAGAATGATATTTACGCTATAAAACGCTTGTAAGTATAATAAAGAAAGTGATTCATCACGCCGCCTCGTCGGCCGCCATCAGCCACGGATGTGCTATTTGCATTTTATTAAAATCACAATTTCATTTTTGAGCTCCGTCGGCAGTTTCTACAGCGCGCCACTTGTCTTGCTTATTTTGGTGATGTTTTGTAATTTTACTTAGAATTTGTCTTAAAAATTGTAGGGACACACAAATTATACATCCAAAGATAGTTTACTGGGTTTACTTTAAGTACCGGGACGACCGAGCTTTGCTCAGTTTAGTAGGTATTGCCTTCTACTGAAGAAGCTTTAATGTTGCTACTCGCCAATAGATGTCAGGAAGAGACTATTGTAGCAGTTTTTCATTGCCTGAAAACACTATATATATGTGTACATATAGATGTATATATAGCGATAGAATGAAATTTTCTAAAAATGAATCCTAGTTAAATCGATTTATAGACCCCGAAACCCCATGCTTACAAAATTTCATGAAAATCGTTGGAGCCGATAAATATATATGTTTACTTGGATAACTGTGTTTACTAGGCTTAATAGTTTTCTAGGTTTAGTGAACCTAGAAAATACGGTAGTTATTGGCTCACACTTAGTGATCCAGTCTTTTTTTAATACCCCTAAAATTTATCTTAAACAAATTTTGTAGTCTGATTCAATACATGATACACCGTAAAATGGACCTTTGCACAAAATTTTAAATAATTATTATAATTTAAAAGCTTAGTCAAATCCAATAGTCATTGAAATATCTACGAAAAAGCTACTGGGGACTTTAAACGATTGAATCACGGATTTTATTAAATTCAACCGTATCTCTTTGACCGTGCACAGGCTGCGTGAAAGGACTCATTGGAATAGTTTATTTATTTCAGCGTGTGGTTCGATGAAATAAATAATACAATCAGTCGTTTCTGTCTCACACAACTGTGATAGGTTTCAATCATGTGTTAATACTAGCCGATAAACAAGCAACTACGTGTTAAACGGCTCGGATTGAATATTAGGTTAATAGTTTAAAAACTAAATACACGCTTTTACAGAGTCAATCCTATCCTATGATACTAATATTTTTTAATGTGAAAGACGATAGTTTGTATGTACGTTTGTTATTCTTTCACGCCAAAACTACTGAACGGATTTTCATTAAAAGCACACAAGTGTTATCTGGAATAAGACTTACGCCCCAACTCAGAGTCACTAACGGTTACTTTAATCGCTCTTCAATAAAGAATTACCAAACAAATTTTGTACTAAGGAGCGATTTAGGTAACCGTTAGTGATTCTGAGTTGGGACGATAGAGTACCTACTTATTATCGTGGAAAACGCGGACAATGCCGCAGGTAGTCCGCTAGTGTACTATGGCGTCTATAGCCAGAAAATAGTGTCTGCGTTGTTATTAACCTTTAAGAACTCCTTAACGGTAAGCTTAATAAAAGAGTTTAAAACAATACCCACTGTTCTGTGTTTAAAGCACATTATAATTAAAATATCATACAATCTTGAAATAATAATATAATAATAATCTTTATTTCAGATGTCAGAGAACCATAGATTGTTAGTGTGTTAGTAACAATTGTGCTTAATAATATGTAAGTGTTGTTAGTGCAATTATGTATTTATTTATTTAAATAAATTTGAAAACTTAGGTCAATTAAGGATTGACAATAACGACCTAACTGATGATAATACTAAAACCTTAAGAAATGCTCAAATTTTTTTGCTAAAATCTAGCTTTTAGCAGGTATTGATTTATTTAAGTCGATTGTGACAATAATCACAAATTGTAGAATTGGACGGATATAGTTAATTATTTCTGAAATAAAAAAATCAAATAGTTCATCATAATCACAAGTAATAATTAACGGTAATTGGTTCGATTGGAAATGTAATTAGTTTGAATTTATTGAGCTTAATGGGGGGCGATCAGCATTAGTTAGGGAATTACTCACGGGTGAGCGAAGTTGCCAAGTTACAAGCGGAAGCGAGTGGGTATTCTAATTGTTTCTATGAATTTAGTAACTGTATTGTGTAATTTTTTAACAATATTATGTTACTGTTCCGAATTAATAATAAATAAATCAAATGATAAAATAATAGAATGAGTAAGTAATAAAATGAGAACATCATCAACGTAGTTAATGTCAATTAAATACGTATTATTACGGATAACTCAAAAACTACGCGTCAGATGTCATTCAAATTTAAATGGGACCATCTAACAAGCACCAGCTTTTTAATAAAAAAAAAAATTTTATGGAAATAGCCGGTAATCATCAAATTTCGTACAGCCAGGAAAAAGTTATGAGGTAACACACATAAAAAATACAGTCGAATTGAGAACCTCGTTCTTTTTTTTGAAGTCGATTAAAAATATACCCGTAGCACAATAAAAATTTATGCAAATATATTTTTAAGATTTTAATTTCGTAATGGCTCCCAGCGAGCTAGAAGAGGGCTATGCTCGGTATTTCTCTTCGTGATTGCATCAGAAACAAATAAATCCGTATAAGAGCAAGGATAACCGACCTCAACGAATAAGCTAGTTACCGATAACCGTTAGGGAAGAAAGTTCCCACACACATCTCGGAAAAACGAGTATAGAATGTCCCCCCACCAGGTGGACTGATGAACTGTAGAAGACTGTCTTCTTCTGTCGCTACAGAAGGCTCAGGACCGGCCAGATTAGTGCAAATTTGGGGAGGCCTATGTCTAACAGTGGACCTCCAAGCGGTAATGGATGGTCGAATGAACTTTTGGTATAAGCAAAAATTTTATCTTTTATTCTCTTCCTGGTTAATTTTGGTATAACATCATTAAGTGGCGTATAAAAAAGTAAAAAGTTGCAAATTATAAAACACCAATCTTAAAGTAATGATCCGTTTATAACTGGTACCACCAACCCGTAAAAGTTAATATACCAAACATTCCGGCTCACTGGAAGTTAGTAAGTAAGTCGATAGTTGGAGGAACAATTTCCAGATCTTACAAACACAAGAACTTATGGTTTTCATTAATTATTGCAGCTTCTTAGAACTTAGTTTTAAGATTCCCTCTATATCCTTTAGTACACATATGTGTTTATGTAACACACTAGCTTCTACTTGCGTTTTCATAGACTTCAGAATTGGGTCAAGAGAGAAATGAAAAATATGTGATTAGTAAAATAATCATGGGATAAGATTTAATAATATGTAAATAAGTAAGTAGTACCAGTCAAAAGTAATAGCTTATCTATTAACAGATTTTGTTATAATGTATTCTTGCTGCCCAGAAAAAGCTAAATTTCCTGTTGTGACATGTAGGTCAAATTTCACGATAGAAAATTGATAAACTCATTTTAAAATGAGACCCGTCTCATTACAATTACAAAGAATTGTGAAAAATTCTTGAGCATTTTTTCCCATTTTCCTTTCTTCTAAGCGATAGTGATCTTCTAAGTGATAGTGATAACTAGTTTAAAATAGATGTACTGTTAATAAATCAATAATTGAACCTAATTTCTCTCGAGATTGATTAAGGAACAGCTATTGCATTTGCTTAACAGCAACAGAATTACAATATCTCATACTTGAACCGGATACCGCGGATAATGTAAAGAGAAACTTAAATTTAATAACAATTTAATTTAACATTCCCGAGATGAAATTCGAGGGACTTACGGAGCACGGAGCATAGACAAAGAATCTCACTCGAAACCACTCGCCAGGTATTATTTATGATCTGTGTTATTTTCAGAACGTTTCACAAACGAAGCTGCATGTGCTATTTTATTGTTTTCTTATTCACACGCAATAAATAATAAAGAGTGAATATTGTAGTCTGTTTTATGCAAATAGGAGACAAACGAGCTGATCTACCTGATGTAAGTGGCTAGTGACATCAAATACATCAATTATGCGTTGCCAGCCAAGAAAGACAAAGTACAAAAAATGGGGTCCAAGTCCCCATCCGCAACACGACAAGTCGTTTGGCTGCTGACTCAAGCGTAGTAGGTAGCAAGGGTGGTAGCTATCCAGGTGGAGCCCACGCAGGTATTCGTGATAATGCTATAATTTATGAACTATTAAAATCAATATCACCAATATAGTATCTTCTTATTATATATATCATGTATGTATTATTATGTATGTATTATTCATGTATATCTTTTTAATTTTAGTTTTGTGATGTTTTTCTTATTCTTTTTTTGTGTGTTTATTATGATTTAAAGGATAGTGTATGTATTGCATTGCAGCTTTCCCCACCTGTCGAATTGGGGTTTCCTGTAATGACAGAGTTGGGAGTCATAAAAATAAATAAATAAATAATAATAAATAAATCTTCGAGCTAGGTAGGGCCCTAGCACTAGTAGGTCTTACAGATTAGTATTGTAAAGTCGCCACAATACGGCTAAAAGAGGCTAAAAATCTATACCGGTATTATAAAGAGGAAAGATTTTTTTTTTAATTTGTTTGTTCGGTACAACCAGAACTGGTTGAGACCAATTTGCAAAATGTCGAGCACAAGCGCATAGCAGCCAGCCTCTCGGTTTTCTATATTTTTGAATTAATTCCCCCTTCCCCGTTTTTCCATTGAACGACACGACGCACGGCGGGTATCCACCCTTACGTCGTGAATATTCCGCCGGTACAGACGACGCGCTTTGCATCGTCATTCATTATGCGCGCCGCTAAGGATTGGAACAGCTTGCGTCTGCGTTCCCGCCCACCTATGACGTGGATGACTTCAAAAAAGAGTGAATAAACTTTTATTAAGTTAGTGCGCTCATCATCCTGGACAACATCTCCTCTTACCATCAGGTGGGATTGTGGTCAAGCATTAACTTATTTTGAGTAAAAAAAGCTACTGCTTTAAAACTAATGCACTGATTTTAAAAAATCCTTCACCAATATAATGTTCTATTCTTTCTAAGTAATAAAAGCTTTGCGTAATTAAAAATTAATAAGCGATTTGTACGAAAATCGAAGCAAAGCGAGGCCGGTTACTAGTAGATTACAAAATAGTTTTCTCGTCTATAATACCTGTAGTGCTTGGTGCTATGGTATCTAGAATAAGCGATCTCCAACGCCTCTGTAGTGGCTGCAATTACAGCAAAAGGTGTTCAATCTTAATCGCGCGCCGTATGCATCATCGATCCACTTCGGATAAGGCTTTCTGAAGCCTTTGTTTTAAGTGGGGCAGGAAGATCGATCACGTGTGCAAGGCGTTTGGATAATTTAAGCTTCTTGTACTAATGGTATTTTATAGAAGAAGTTGTGGTCTGTGATAGTTAGATAAGATAGCGAGTTAACACGTATAACATGGTATAAAGATCGAGGCGATGGTAATTTTTAGTTGCAGATTTTACTGAAGGGTGACAATAACATGAGATTAAAATAATTATAATTTGACTATTAATCCTTTTATGCTGTAGTTGTTCATTCTTACTTTTAACAACATTCTAAACTACTGGGTTTATTTTTTTCTTTTTAGTTTATTTTACGCAGTCGGATTTTTTTTATTTTAGTATTTTTCATTCATAATTACATGTAGACATAGACATACAAGCTGTATAATTTTTTGCAAGCTATTTATAAAACCCTTTATATTGATACCCCACTCCATAGGTTTTGAGAAAAAAAAATTGAGTACACGATATGGCACCAAAAACCGGTCATTTTTTTTTTCAATTTTGATATACTCAGTGTTATTCTCACAATAGGGATGTTGACTAATTTTAGGATTCAATTTTATTTTATAGATAGACCCTTAATATTTACGAAGAAAATATTATAAAAAAAATAATCTTCAATTTAAAAACAAAAATTGATAAATAAAAATCACTATCAAATTTCTCACCAAAAACGTCACGTGACGTCAATACACTATAATTCAATACTATATGTCTACTGAAGTTTGTTGAATTTCCATATAAAATTGTTCCAATGACGTCATATTCTCAAAATGGCGTTTGAGGTCACGTGACAGTGAGTACAATTTTTAACATTTGAAATTAATGATATTTAATTTATTGTGATTGATTTCAATAAAAGAATCATATTTTAGACCTTTAAATGTTACCACTAATATTTTAGACATAAAGGAGAATGCCCATTTAGTATGGAGATATGTACTGACTTTAACATTTTTGTGTCTTGATAAAAATATCTTTATTTGATTATGTTTATTTATTTATTTATTTAACCTTTATTGACCACAATAGAAATATTACGGTACAAATGGCGAGCTTAATGCTTAATGCATTCTCTACCAGCTAACCACTGGACAAAAGAGAAAAGCGCGAAAGGCGGTTAATAAAGTAAATTATATACATACATACAAATACCTACGTAAAATATACATATGATACATACAAATATACATAAATATATACATATATACATTTGCAAAATATACTTACATAAATAACTATATAAGCAGTAATAAAATATCTAAGATGAAAACTTCTATGATGTCAATGACGATTAAGAAAAAGAGTCCTGAGGTCCTTTTTGAATGATGCTTTATTAGCAGGTCTTCTGATTCCTTCGGGGAGCGCGTTCCAGAGGCGGACTGCCTGGACAGAGAAAGAGTTGGAGATGAACCCAGATCGGTGCAGCGGTATAGAGAGTTGATAAGATTCAGTAGAGCGTAGCTGCCGATCATGGGAGGAGCATAGGAACTGGAATTTGGATTTCAGATAATCAGGGGAATGGGGAAGAAAGAGGATAGAAGAAAGGAGACAAAGAAATCGAATGTGCCGACGTTCGCGGATGGGAAGCCAATTGAGCTTGGAACGCAAAGAGGAGACATGGTCATACTTGCGGAGACAGAAGACGAAGCGAACGGCATTATTGAGGAGTCGATCCAGCTTGTCAAGGTGAGACTCATTCATATCCAAAGTACACACATCACCATAATCGATAATCGGGAAGATTAGCGATTGAACCAAATTAGCTTTCGTCTCGGTAGGGAGAAAGTTTCTGAGCCTGTTCAAGGAAGTTAGTGAAGCAGTGACAGAACGACAGACTTCACTTACCTGCAAGTTCCAGCTCATTGTACTATCAATAGTGATCCCGAGGTCTTTTACACTAGCTTGATATGGGATAGTGCTATCTTCAAACTTTATACAGTCAACCGAATCCATGTCAACTTTGGCTAACTGACGGTGGCTACCTATGACAATAGCTTGGCACTTGTCAGGATTAATTTTTATACCAAAATTGTGAGACCAGGTACTAACACTGACAAGATCATTGTTGATATCGGTGACAGCTCTATTAATATTAGCGATGTCTGCCTGTGAATAAATCTGCAGGTCATCTGCATACAAATGGTAAGAGCAACCAAGAAGAGGTGTAAGAGAGTTAATAAATATAGAAAAGAGCAGAGGCGATAGAATACCACCCTGTGGAACGCCAGAGGTAATGTTACACCAGTCAGATTGCTTACCATCGACCTTGACGGCCTGCTGGCGACCACGAAGATAAGAGGAGAACCAATCCTGAGTCAAGGAAGAGAGCCGCAGTCTCGCAAGGAGAGCAAGGAGAATGTCGTGGTCGACCAAATTGAAAGCATTGGAGAAGTCTATTAAAACTAAAATGGTGACCATTTTACTCTCCATGCCCTCACGAATATCCTCAGTCACTTTGAGAAGGGCAGTGGTGGTGCTATGTCCAGGCCTAAAGCCGGACTGGTAAGAACAGAGCAGGTTATGATTGTAAATGTACGATGAGAACTGCTTGTGTACAATAGCCTCTAATACTTTTGAAAGAAAAGGGAGCAGCGAGATAGGTCTGAACTCCTTTAATCCACGGGGGCATCCAGTTTTTGGGATAGGGATAACCAAAGCTTTAAGCCAGACCAAAGGAAATGTCTCCGATGATAACGAAAAGTTGCAGATGTGCGTTATAGCAGGTAGGATGAACTTGAGTATAGGCATGATCATCGCACGATTGATCTCATCGCACCCCATTGCACCCGACTTAATTGAGGAAATAACTCTGCGGATCTCTTCCAAGGACACAGGAGAAAAGGAGAAATCATTTGTGGGAGGTAGAGCCATGGAAGTAATAGCAGAGATTGTCGAAGACTTAACAAAAGAGTTCATAGAAGTTGTGAAGTTGTGATGTTATCTTAATAAATTATACATACTAACTTTAGTCAATGATAATATTAGAAAATAAGAGATTTTAAACAAAACTAATTTGTATTTAGGTTATAGTAAACTCACAGTAATATGGACTCTATGCGGGCGTATTAAAGTCGATTGCGTATGTAATGTCGATCTTTTAAGTTTCAAATTTATTTGACAGTCCCCAAACACCATGAAGTTTGTAATGTATTATAATCACAGAACACTATTACTCCTGGCTGATAATAATAATAATTTTCTATAAAAAAAATTCATTTGACAGTCCCCTTACGTCATCTAGTTTGTTGTCATGGATATATTATACTATAACAGCTGTTGTATCATAATTATAAACGAATCAATGCTACCTATTGGCCCGAAGGATCTTAAAAGATTTCTGATTGGCCCTTATCCAAACATAAATGGCCCAATGGTTTTATTTTGTAAAACGGAAGTAAAGTTACTTATTAATTTCAGAAAATTATTCCCAATAAGGATTTTTTAGGAAATAGGGTAAACACTTGAAATATTTTAATTTTTTTTGTCCAAAAATCATTGTGACACAATTACTTTTTTAAGAGTACTGGCTATGGGCATTCTCCTTTATATTAATTTATAATTAGCGTCAACATCCCTATTAAGCTAATCTAGCGACACCTCTCAAGCTGAAATCGATCAAGCCGCTTAGGCTACAGAGCGTATTAAAGAAATATATATACATAAATACACTCGAAAAACCTAACCCTTCTTCTGGTGCAGTCGGGTAAAAAACCTGAAACACTCAAACAAGTTAACAATTGGCACCGTTATGAGCAAGCGATAACATAGGCGAATGCCAAAACGTAACGGAACAGAGGCAATCGTCCATGGCAATGCACTTAAGAACTTTTTGTTTCACATAAACACGATATAGTAACGCAGGTTGAATTTAGTTAGGCTTGCCAACAAGTTCCGGTATAAATCGTGGCACGCGAGTGTGTTGGCTAGATACGGGGAATTTTGGCAACGGTCCTCAATAAGAACTGAAAACCACTGGCTACGGCTGAACGCTGAGTATAGCTGACAATAGAGAGAGCCCTTGATTTTATTACACATACAAAATTTTTTGACTGTTTGGCATGCATTGTATTATAAAAAAGAAAAAATAAGTTTTGAGAACACCACTGTTTTTGAGCCTGTTTCTGATGTAAATATCCAACATAGGAGCCATTGAATAGTAAGTGGTCACCTTCTCCAACGGCAATATACAACAATTGCACCACCGAAGTATTTCCAGCCAGGAAAGAAGAGAAAAGAAGACAGAGTCCTGGATATAAAGTTTCTTGGTTGAGTTTGGTATTCTGTGCTTCTCGGATATGACCAAAAAGTTATATTTAAAAATGTATGTTATTAATAGTTCAGTATCTATTTTCTATTTATATAATTCTACGCTTGAAATTTTAATAATATCCACTAAAACAATTTCAAGGAATTCAAAGGGTAAGCGTAATACTCGAACTAACAATAATTTTATCAGTGTATTAACGAATGTTAGTGGAACTCGCTTTATATACACGTATACAATGTACATCCTACATGTACATAATAATTTGCACACTCATGCTGTAATTTAATTTGCATGTTGTTGCAACACCTAAGTCAACTTGAACACTAGGTTTAACTTTGTAAGCTCAAAGAAAATTAGAATTTATACGTGAAGAAAGGAGATTTAGCAGAGATTAGCGGGAAAGTTTAATGCAAGTAGGAATGTACTTTGAAAGTACTGATTCATCTCTGTGTGAAATCGTTTAATATTTGTTTGTGGAAATGTCTGGTCTCATTGTGAATTCTATTTAAACTAAATATTATTATAATTGTCATATTTGCGTATACATTTGTCATCTATAAGATACAAATCAATTCAATTACTGGTTCGCTTACACTGGTGACCCTGACGTTAATTGACTCCAGATCATAAAGTTGCATGTTCAAATCACGTCACGGTCACCAATATAATATCAGATGTCACTACTGTAATCAGTGACTTGACAACTGACAGACAGTTGTAACTTCCCTTTGTTAGCGCTAGCATCACTGGGTCACCAAGTGTAGCAAGCATGATACCTCACAGTGTCAACAATTTACAGTTTGTCTCTGTCACATTCTTGCTCCTATGTCAGGCCACTTGAAACAATGTCGCTTGAAGCGTTGGTCGCGGTTGCAGTGCGGGCAGCGCGGCGAATCTGATTCAGTTAACTCAATCCGGATCGGTCTTACTGCATAATCTTGGGATCGGGGTATAAACTACCTAAGGCACTTCCAAACAATGTTATCGCATTATATCTTGTGTTTACTTAAGACATCGTGTCTTACTGCTGATGGTCGCTGAAGCGGTAAAGGTGTTTCACTTATAGTGATCCGTATATGTATATCGAGAGGAGTCCTAGTAAGTAAAATACTCAGCTGCAGAGTAATTGTTAGATGTTATGTCATATGCCAAAATTGTAGTTGGGTTGGCAACAACGTTGCATTGGTTATTCGCACTGGTGCAGCGAGGTGGCATGTGCCTTCTCAATTTCGAAGTTACTATGGTTGAAGGTAAACTACGATATTTATTCGTTTGCCCATTATTGAGTGAAGTTCGAGGAGTTACGTACAACTGTTCAATAACATGTTGTTGTGTACTTGAGTTCAGTTTCCAAGTGGGTTTTGTGTTCCCTCAACCATTTCAGTGGTTTTGTCTACTTGTTTAGAAATATTTCAGTTTTCTGTCATTGTTGTTCTTTCAAATCGTCGCTTTTTAAATCGAACACTTAAAGAATTTTTAAAACCCAATTTTTTTGTTTAAGCTTGACAGTTATTCAAAAATTAAAAATCAAATTAACTTTTATTTTGTTTTATATTTTTAATCTGAATTGATAAAACAATATTTGTATTCAAAATTTTAATTGAATAATTCAATCCGTTTGGAACTGTTCCAAAAGGCTTTGATTATGAACGCGTCCTTAATCAAAGGGTTCATTCACTTGTATGCGCATAAAGTCCTTTCAACCTTAGTCTTTCACGATTAAACCATTACGCATGTTTAGGTCTTATCTCTAACACGCACACAAATACCACCCCTATCGACGAATTATTTCATTAAAAATCTAAACAATTAGCGTGGCCGATGACGACATAGCGACGCCACGGTGGCGCCTCACGCATTTCTCGTCTATAAAGCCGTATGGCGCCCGGCGTGACATTTGTCGCGTCCACGGTATGACCTCTCACTCTCAAGCGAACGCCCTCTGCACACCTAGCTTTAGAAAGGGTAAGGGGGCAGAGAAGATCACGTGAAGCCGGTCGTTCTAACCCATTCCCTTCTGCCACTTCAAAACGCTTCCCCAAGTGTATAGCCGTAGATTGAATGGTGAAAAAATGAAGTGCGAAGCAACACGTCACGGCTTTGCAACTGCAGTCGACTATTTAAGTGATAATTTCCTCAGTGCGCTTGAGTGTGACGATGGTCTATTGTTACTGGAAGCGTAAACTTTGGCTTGACTTTAGTTTTTGTTGAGCGTAATTTATTCACTCTCGAGACATGAAAGGGGTTTGTTTTGTTAGCCGACGCGAGATAGTAAGTGGTTTTTGAAGTGATTTCTTTCAGGAGATTTCTGTCAGTTTCTACTCGGTGGAATTTGTTTTTGGTAATTGGAATATTTGTTTTTCATAGTTATGAGTTTTTTTAATCGTAATACTATAAATTCCTTAAAAATCTATACTTGAAGTATACAATTTACGCTTCTCACTCATCATTTCAAGTTTATTCCACCAATCCCCACTGGTGGAGTATGCTCGAGGTATCCTCAAGAAGAGAGACCCGAGTTTATTGGTGAGGTTTGCAGCCATGTTTTCCCCATTCGGACCAGCTTCGGTACTAATCGGATAGTCCATCAATACCAGATGCATAATGAAAAGCGAATATGAACATCAGGATCGATGGTTTCAGTTTATCTAGTACCTCCCGAGATATGCTATGTAACATAGACCCATAAATCTTCGTTAAATGCAACATGGAATATAGATTCAGAGCTTTAGTCTATCCCAGTTTAATATTTAGCGTGTAGTTCAGCCTTTACAAAGTTTTACAGAACGACAGACCATTTTTCAGCGGCATGACGGAGTGAATCTGCCCGAAGGCGTATTATCGGACTTGTATTTACAATCTCGCTCCAATACGTGCCGCCCCGTTACAGTTTACTTTTACTGATGTGGTCAAAGTTAAAAGATTTTAATGATGTACTCGTATATATTTTTGTGACGTATGTAGCTCCTATCGGCAAAATATGGATCGTATTCGATAAGGGTTGTTTATTACTCGTTATATCCTACGAATTCTTCTTACTCAATGGACGTAGCATAATTTAAAGTCCGTAGGCGAATAAAATAACCGACTTTAAATTCAAAATTAAGGATAACTCAAAAACTACTCGTTGCTCAAATTTAAATGAGACCACAAGCACCATCTTTCGAATAAAATCTAACCAATATGAATAACGTCAGTACACCCACTAAAAAGTTATAAGAAAAAACCAGTCGAATTGAGAACCTTCTCCTTTTTTGAAGTCTGTTAAAAAGAGAAAAAAATTGTCCATCTCTTTGTTCCAATGTTCTGAAAAATCCCAGAGATAAGTTTCGTATATTTTTTTATGATGCTAACAGAATATTTCATCTAATACAGTATCTCCTTTTTGGTGTTTTGGAATAACATCATATTATATATTTTATTCGTTCAGATTTGAACCCTTATATCTTACAAGCTTTGTCTTGTTATTGCTATTGATTTTGGACATACTGACTTTGAATGTATCTTTTGTAATAAATCTTGTACTCGTATTTAATGTTTCATATTGTTATCATTAAGACTGCTAACTCTTTTCGCTTGGACCGAGCGTTGCATTTATCGCGGAGATTGTCCGGGGACGTATTCAATTTTGCACGACGCGCTATCTGCAGCCTCTATTAGCCAACTTTGATGCGATACATTCCGCCCGTCTACACGGAATGAGGTATTCAGTACACTCTGATTTTCGACAAGTATTTATACTGAGCAGTAGCGACGGCTTGGATCGTGTATGCCAGGGATCCATGAAGAAATTCGGAAGTTAAATCGATGGCCAATAGTTGCTTTAGACAGTAGATTATTGCTGATGATGAGAAACCATTTTGTCACCAGTTATAACATATGAGCGAATAACACAAATATAGTTGAATATCTTTATTGTTGAAAAGATAATAACATAATAACTGATTATGATATATAAAATGTATAAATTAATGCATAATATGCATATAAAATGATGATAATAATATAATGGACTGTTCCACCTGCTGGTCTTACCAAGCGTCTAAAAGTTATTCTACATCAAAATTCTGTGCTGTAGTTAGGTTGATAGCTTATGTGTTGAAAACTTAAATTGTTTGGTACGAATACACATTATACAGTACAGATTTTCATCTCAAAATTTGAATAGTCTTCGAAACTCATCGCGCGCCAAATGAGGTTACGCCGCGAACTTTAACGGAGGTCTTGTTTTGCAAGAGAAACTTAGGAAATAAAAATGTTAGTTGCGCGCCCGAAACTGCAACACAGATTTACTTCGCGCGAGTTTAATGGTTTTATTCTAAAGAGATTATAAAGCAATATGTAAGCATTGAGCAACGTAAGTAAACGTTTTGTAATGTATGTGTTTTTTGACAGAAAATTTATGTGTTGTTTTATCTACATTTTTGATTCAGTGCGAATGATATTCTAATATTTTATTTGGACTGCTCCTTAAGGCGCGTCCCCGAGCAAAGGACCTTGAGCGTTATTCCCTCTTTGCCGCGCAAACCCGAAAGACGAAATTAGCAGTCAGATATATGCATGCTTGCCGAGCTTCATTAATTCTCGCTGTTTTTGCAATTCTTTGTCGTAAAACTTTGTTACACTTCGGCATTTTTGTAAACAATGTGTCCTTTGACAAGTAAAATAAAATTTACTATACAATTTATATGCGGCAACAAACGACACAGGTGTTACGTACGGGAGCTAGCGGCACACTGACTCTCGCTCCCAGGGCATGAGTTACAGAGTTAAATATGCGTATAATTTATGTTTAATTTATTTAATACATTCATTTTAGGTCTTTTGGAAAAATTAAAACGACTAAAATGTTCATTATTAAATTGTCTATCTATTAGTGTTAATTGCAAATTAAAATATTGTGTGGTTCACGAGCGCATGCAAGAAATCTACATTTTATTTCTCATTTTAGTGGTTTTTTCATTACGATATTTAGTAAGATATTTATTCTATAAAAAATAATTGGAACGTGGAATGTGGAGACAACACATTCTAGAAATTTAATATATATTTTAATATTTATTATTTATTTTAACTGACGAGTAGATAGCCTCTAAAAACTGTAAATAATACGGCTAACGCAGCGTTTTGCTCGTAGTAGCGCCTTAACAAGTCTTGCTATTTTTGATTAAGTATACCTATCTCACGTAGAATTTATCTGTATAACAAAAACGTAGTTTTGTTTAACTTTTCAGTGTGAAAATATTGTAATACAATTAATATTTGTCGATGTTGAGGAAAAACAGCGTTTTTGCAAGAGCTTCTACTATTAAATTATCACCATGTCTATATTATCATAATCGTATTATATTATCATACACGATAATCTAAACCGTACTTAGCACTAAAATCAAATATTAACAAATTATGTATTGAGCTATGAGAACTTTTTACTTAATTCTCATTTTAAATTCCGTTTGAAAACCGCTTATCGTTTGCCAAATGAGGCATGAGGCGACGCAACTTGCGCGACTTGTATTTTGTATCAGAAGGTTCGGAAAGTATTAAAGTTGTGAGGATCGAGAGCAGGCGATAAAAGAATTAGGTAGTTGGGCGGAAAGTGCAGATTTACTGTGAGAGCGCTCGGGAGAATTATTGCGGTTTGCGGTAGGATACGATCTGTTTGTTAGTATGGAAATGAAACTTGTGAAGGAGTCAGGATAGAACGTTAAGATGCTGCGATAAAAGAATTCTATCACCACAGAAGATATTTCCATAAATAAAAAACATATTATAATATTATATGTAACATAGTTACTAACTACCTTTTAGATATATTTTGTGATTATTCTGGCTCCTAATTATGCAGTTTAATTTAATTATGCTAACACTGCATACTTACTATTTTCTTTGTTTTGTTCAGTTATTGTACAGCTATCGAGTTTAACAATATTTATATTGAGTTGTGGATTTCCTATAATTGGAAAGGCACTTGTATAACTTTATATAATTGCTGTCTACGAGTAGATTTAAGGTGTATTGTACTTTCCGCTGGCAATCCTTAAAATAAATAAATAAATCTTGGATTTAGTACCCATATTCGAAAACTTTGAGACGGAATTCTTTGTCTTGTTTGAATTGTCAATATTATCTTTTACTTGTGAACCGATTAAAATTAAACAAAAACTAAATATCACTCCAAGCTTGTTGTAGAAGAGCCTCTACTCTTCCGTTTCTCTTAGCAGACAAAATTATAAGCATCATGTCTACGATATACAGACATCGATTAGTGAATTTTTAAGTACGAAATATTTAAATAATACTACATTTTCAAATTCAACCATAACAATTATTGAGATAACTTAATAAAACTAAGTTGTAGCATGCTAGGGTGCTTGAGCTTGCAAATACGGAGTTTTAATAAAACAGCGTTGAAGATGGCTGGTCCGCTAAGAACGGCGAAGCCTCGGGAGGCTTGCTAAATTATTCAGCGCACCGTTTGCAGATTGGCTGATCGCCAGGTGACAGAGTCCTATCTCATCCTATTTACCAAACTTGCACGTAATGTATACTCTTACCTTCCTTGAATAAATTACACTGACGGATATACGGTAACAATTCGTACTTTATTTAATGACATGGTATTAAAAGTTGTATGTAATGTCTACTTAGTTTGTGATCTTCTTGCTGCGAATAAGATATATATTGAAGCAGTTGCTACCTGCTAAAGTCTTTATTTGCGAAAATAAGACAGGTACAAAATTTTCTTGATTTTATAATAATTTCTATATGTGACAGTAATGTATAGTTTGAAGGGCCTATTGATTTATCAAAGACTATTATAATAATTAAGCATTAATTAAAGCTATTGTTATTAGCTTATCTAAACTGGCTGTTAGTGATTTTTCAAAGTATGATCAATGCGGATCGAATCTTATATTATGTCATAAATAATTGTATACTATTGTATTGTATTATATATTATATACTACTAATTTATTCATTTGTTAAGTTCGTTTAGAGAAATGAGAAATACATATTACTACTAGCAGTCAATGACCATCTAGGGTGGTTTTGATTATTTATGTATATCGATTGAACAAATATATCTACCAATACATTCGTTGTCACAGGTCTTTGCACTTCATACGTTACATCAGTTCAAATTAAGTTTTTCGCGACAGACATTTTAAAGAATATTCTTGAAAAGGAGCCCGACTCTTAAGCAGGCTTAGATTCTGAATAAAAATCCAGCTTACCGCATTTCGCTTCTCAACTTTAAAGATTGGCTACGGTGACGTATTGCAATCCATTTGCACTCAAAACTGCACTTTGAAGAGAATAACGGCTAAGAACTTAGGTTCAGAATTTATTGCGTCATCCTAAAAGTCATTTTGCAACAAAGCTTCGAATAGTATAATCGTCTCCTCTTGCACTTTCGATTACCAAGTTGTTTGATGTCGTGGACGTGTCTAATAAGATTAAATATTTGTTTTACGTGCTGAAACTTTATTACGAGGAAATAGAGTTTAAAGTTGAATGGGTTCAGGTTCCTAGTCTAATAAGTCCTCTTTGCCAGCTCATCGGCTCTCTCGTTCTCCTTGCATAGATTAGTCATGGGTTATAGTAGCCAATTAATAGGTCGGGTCACAGATGGGTTGTAAAAACTATAGCTAATTTTAACCCTGAGACATAGCGTAAGGTAATCTATTATTATATTATTATAAATGTGAAAGTTTGTAAACATGTTTGAATTTTGTTCTTCAATCACGCCGCAACTACTTAATCGATTTAGCTGAAATTTAGAATGGAGATAGCTTTTACTTGGGATTAACACATAGGCTCCTTTTTATCCTGGAAAAGTTACGATTGCCCGCGAGATTTGTAAAAAATTGATATCCATACGCGCGAAACCACGGGCATAGAAAATTTCGTTTCGAAACTACTCTACCGCGGGCGAAGCCGCGGGCAAAAGCTCTTGTTTTTAAGTTAACTTATAGTGCCTACCCATTTCACTTACTCGTAGGGCAGCAAGAACCCAATTAAGATTATGTATTTATTTTAATACTTTTATTCTGGGTTTGTTTCATAAAAAATTAAAAAATAATTTAAAGCAAAAAATAATGGAGTGTGTACAAAAAAACTTTCCTTACACGTGATGATATGTAGTTATCGTCGCTCATGGACATCAACGACACCAAAGGCATCACTGAGACGTTGCCGGTCAAGAAAGAGAGAAGAAAAAGAAAGAAAGCTTTGTAAGAGCCAGTTGCCTAATGTAGTTTATAGTACCTCTGGTCATGCAGTACCATCCCATGGCTTAGTTACAGAGAGTTCAAGCTAGAAGTAAGCTGATTGCATATCGAATGAAGAATACGATCTACCCCTCGATTCATCAATCGAAGCTAAAACCGAGAACAGAGGTCCGATCCAATACTTTATCCATGGTTTAGTGGGAAACACTCGAATCACGTGTTTGGATTTACGGCGAACTGCGGCCACAAATACGAGCATTATGTTACGGCGCGAACCCTATCAATTACGGCTCAGCCCGATAAATCGTAGCTTTGTGTGGAAACAAACCACTGCTTCCATCGTTAGTTGGCCATCCGTGATCTATGGCCGCGGTGACCACCTTACTGGAGATTAGATGGATTTGTTGTGCGGTTTTGAATAGATAGGGAACTACACACTTTCCAAAGTCAAAGTCAATTCATTTATTTCATGTTGGTATTATTACACTTATGAACATCAAATCTTTTATATTCTCCAATTTTTTATATATTCATGAATATTCATTATTTATGCAATTTTCTATAACATAGGTTTTATTAATTTAATTATTAAAAAAATACACAACGTAACATGAGAACTTGTTCCAATAATAGGAATTAATTGTTTTTCAAAGTATTTAAAATTATTCTATTATCTGTACTGTTTTCATGGTATGTTAAATTCTGACATGTATTTCCAAACTTATTATGTGACAAAAATTGATAAATTTGTGTTATGGCTAACACTATAAGAGGGGTTAAATCGGACATCTTATATTGGCTGTCCTGAATGAAAGTCCTGATTATTCAGTACGTGCTAGTCACCCTACTCATAGATAACTAACACAATTGTCTGTCCGTCTGAACGGTCGCTACTGTTATCGGCTTTCTGTTATTGATTATTGGAAATCGGTCTTTTGTTTTTGTACACCATTAAGGGTTTAAACGTTTTCCTGTTTTGATTGTTGGTTGTTTTATATTAAACGGTTTCATTTCACATACCCTGTTTGTGTGGGTCACTAATCCTTGACAAACTAACCGACTACACAATTAGGAATAACTCAAAAACCACTCGTCAGGACTCGCTCAAATTTAAGTGAAACTACATGACAAGTACCAGCTTTCGATTAAAAAAAGAATCATCAAAATCAGTTCACCCAGTCGAAATTTCTGACAAAACACTAGACACCACTTTTCCCATCTTTTTGGCAGCAAATGAATCCCGCGTCGGAAAAACGAAACGTCTGTTGAGGCTATCCATGAATCAATCCATTTTTTGGTATCTTCATGCGATTGGAAGTGCTGCTCAGATAGGCCATGTGCCATTGAACGAAATAGGTGGTAGTCGGAAGGGGCTATATCCGGTGAATATGGCGGATGGGGTAAGACTTCCCATCGAAGTGTTTCCAGGTTAGTTTTCACTGGTATCCTAACATGTGGCCATGATGACTTTTAATGAGCACTAAAGCATAAGGTTTTCTGAAGAAAGTGAGGTGCAATTACGAGTAATAAGACGGTAATAACGTAAAATGGGATTCATTAGGACGGATAGACTATCCGTCTATACTTAATCCCTAATTTATAAAACTCTTACACATACACAAACATAAGACCATGGACAGTGTTCCACACTTCCACTCAATACGCAGTTGTCGATGTTGGGTTTCCGGCCACAATTCACTGATAACGCCGATGTGACACTATCTGTGTTGACGAGGGTACGCCAGTCGTCCGTAGCCCAAGGGTTGCGTGTTTTTATTCACTACCAATTGTTCTTTGTACTTTAATTGGTCATTTTGTGTGAATATTGAGGTTTTGTTTCTAACTCCTACGGTATGGCTTAGTGCTTTGGGGTAATAGAAGAACAATAGATAAAGGCCTTAAATTTCAAAAACGTTGTATCAGATCTATTTGTGGTTTGGGTCCACTAGACAGCTGTAGACAACATTTTAAAGATCTCGAAATATTGCCCCTACCCTGCATGTACATATACGAAATATGTCTGTTAGTGTCGAGAAATAGACAGTTATTTAAAACATATAGCGAAGTTGGTCTTAATAGATGTAGGCATAAAGATAAATTATGGCTACCAAAACAAAGACTTACACAATTTAAACAAAACGCATATTGTATGGCTGTTCGTGTATTTAATCATTTACCTGACAGATATTGTAAACTCACAATCAAAAACTTTAAAAAAGAATTACTCAATATGTTGCTAAATAAACAATATTATGACTTAAGAGATTATTTTAATGACAAGTTTTTATAAGGGATTTAGCTGAATTTCATGATTTATTATTTTTATGGACATGCGAGTTGTTAGATTATAATATCATTATTTTATAATAGTTAAAACGATTTGGACGACAAGGATTGTAAAATTATTAATGTTTAACTTTGACATTTGTACGCTGGTTCCACCGGCAAAGTGTGCTGGATTGTAAAGTGCTATTTGTGACCTGATATGTACGCATACTTGAACAAATAAATTCATTCATTCATAAGGTTAGGAAAATTATAATTTTTGTTTGATTGTTGATCTTTAGATATTATTTGACAATTTTTACATTTAATTTTATACCAAATATTATTGCGAAAAAAGTAAAGTTAAAAAAAATCGCTGTTTTTTAATTTATTTCGTGTATCTAATTTAAGCCTAATATAGGAGACGGGTTTTACATAATAAAGGCGAAGGTGTTACTGGCCAACCCAAGGATCAGAACTTTTTATGCAACCGGAGGCCTCTGACATTGCTTAACGACTGCTATCAATCTATCCATGCTGTATATTAACTCTTAAGTACATAAAGTTCAATCTAGTGTACAAACGGCAAATGGTTAACTATGAAAGCTCTTAGTTAAATCGGGTATCAAAGTCAAAGTCAAAGTCAAAGTCAAAATATTTTATTCATATAGGTATCACTGATACACTTATGCACGTCATTTTTTTGGCTTTTCGGAAGGTGTTTTGTCGTGGAGGAGAAGAAAAGCCTAAAGAAACTCCTCAGCACATCTTTTAAAAAAATATTACAAAAAAAGATAATAATACAAAAGTATTTACCTACTATTCTGAGCGGAACTGGTTGCAGAGCTGGTCATTTCCATGCGTCTTTGTCATTTAAATACTCGTCTACACTATAATATCCCTTGCCTAACAATTGTGTGTCGGATCCCATTTCTGGCGTAGTGTCGTTGTAACATTCGTGGGATGCGCGGTGGCCTGTGATAGCGGCCTCTGGGGACTGGCTCGGCGGCGAGCGAGACCTTATGATAGCGCGTTTGCTGTTAACTCACATTCAAGAGTAAGATATGAAAGGAAGAAAAACTTTGCATCTTTTTTAAGTGTGATCCATATAGCGCAATGGTTATCATGCTGGATCGCTGCGCCAAAGGTACTAGGTTCGATTTCCACCGAGGCGAAAATTATGTGTGTTCTTGTATTTGTGAGTTGTCCATGGCACCCACGACAAAGGGGAATATGCCTTTAGTCATTTTATGCAGGATTTTATGAATTGCGGTTGAACTTTTACTCAGAGGATATTGTTAATTTCTTTTAGAGTCGGATGCAAAGAAAAAAATTATAAAGGACCAGAACAAAATATTTTAATATAGCTCACCATGAATGATGTTGGCTTCACGGAAAGATATTACCAGTAATGAATTGTAATAAATTATATATGTACCGGCCCGAATCAGACCTTTGCTTCGTAGGCAAAGTCCGGGCTGTGGGAGTGTGGGGTCCTTTATTATTAGATGAGAAAAAACTATAAATTTTGAAACGGATTGGTTTGGGATAAATTTATAAGATATCAATACGTGTATCAAAAACTTTGTACTTTGTTTTAAAAATGCAAATGGTTTTAATCTCCGAAAAATATAGAAGCGTAAAAGCAAGCTTATATTGATAGAAGTAAACTATGAATATAATTCACAATAACAAAATATGTTAATATAATTCACAATAACATTCCAGAATCCAAAACCCATGAACGTCTCGAGAAAATGATTAAGGGCGAGGAAACGACATAAAAAAAGAAAGGAAGGGGTGTACCTCGAGCTTTTAATAAGGGGCCGCGAAAATAATACTTCAGCGGCTTAGCGACTTAGCTCACTGGATTATTCAAGCTAGATGAAAATTGCGTAGGTAGTACTACCGTAGTAGGTACATTACTTTAACGGTTTCCATACATTAGATGCCGGTTTCACACCTTGAAACACATTACTATACTTACCATAATGAAATTAAAATATACGTCAAAACTAAGTAAGTGACCAAAAAATTATTGGAAACAAAAATGGCTAAAATTTATAAGTGATATACCTATCTTATATCAAAATCTTAACCATTTCATATGTCATTTCATACATATCAAGATCACATCAGATTTCATAAACTTACTTTATATGCAATGAGAGTAAAACTAGTATGTAAGTACAAGTATTTATCTGGATTTCACTCGCTCATATGCTCAAAAATATTCCAATAATATACAATTCAACGAAACCTTAAAAATCTTTGCATGAAATCCTTATCATAGAAAACGTAACAAGGTCTTTGCAGCTTCAAAGAAAGTTATATTACCAAAGAGCCTCCAGGCTACGGAGCTTCGCAATCCGAGCCGTTTGACCAGATGTTGGGTCAAACGTTATCTCTTTGATATGATAATCGTAATGCGTAACGCCCGAGGTAAGGAAATCGGTATTGTTTGCCTACAAAAGTAACTCTCATAATTGAAAAATGGGGAATAACAAATACGCTCGTATATAAAGATATTTTACAACAGATATATTATGTTTATTCATACATCACGAGGTCCTGGTTTTGATTCACTAAGACATACAATTGTCTAACATTACAATGGTTTTATTAATTAGCAAATTAAAATCTGTTACTGTTAATATAACTCAAACTTTTATTAAAATATGAGTTACTAGCTGTTGCCCGCAGCTTCGCACGCGGAAATTATGCTTATCATACAAATATTATTTGTACCCCTCACAGAGAAAATTTAATAACAGGTTAATTTATATTGAATTTAGGAATTAATAAAGTAAACCTTCGATACAGTCACAAATCATTCTTCCGGCAGTGGGTTTTGAAAAATAAACAATATTCACATTAATTTGTTTTTTCTTTTTCATGAAAAATTTGAAAACATGTATTCCATCAAATAAAGGAGAAACGTTTGTTGTAAATTTAAAGCAAATTGCTGATATTTTAAAATTAATCCATACAAAATTTCATGTTGTTTCCGGGAAAAACCTTTTAATTTTTCTGGATGAAAAGTTTTCTGAAACATGACTAAAAGTATAAGAAACAACTTAACTAATTTCCGTCGAAATCAGTTCAAGGGTTTTGATGTGATGCCCGGACAGAAAAACAGACAGACAACAATTTCAAAAACAAAATTTTGGTGCTCTAACACGTTATTAAAGTGTTATTTATTGATTATAAATTTCAATATTAATCCCTCTTAATCTTTCTCTCTCTTCCTCTTTCACTCCCAGTCCCTCTCCAGCTTCTTGTTCCTCTCCCTCTCCCACATCCGGTCCCTCACCCACTTCCTGTCCCGCTTCCTCTCTCTCTCTCGCTCCCTGTCCCTCTCCCTCTCCCGCTCCCTCTACCGCTGCCTATCCCGTTCCTGGTCCATCTCGCGCTCCCTGTCCCTCTCCCTCCCCCGCTTCCTGTACCTATTCCTCTCGCTCTTCCTCTCCCGCTCCCGGTCCCTCTACCGCTTCCTATTCCTCTCCCTCTTGCACTACCCGTCCCTCTCCCTCTCTCGCTCCCTGTCCCTCTCCCTCTCCCGCTCCCTGTCCCTCTCCCTCTAGCGTTCCCGGTCCCTCTTCCGCTTCCTGTCCCTCTCCCGCTTCCTGTCCCTCTCCCGTTCCCTGTCCCTCTCCCGCTCCCTGTCCCTCTCCCGCTCCCTGTCCTCTTATCCCTTTCCGGGATCTTTAAGTTAACCCTTTAAGGGAAGATTTTCCAAAAAAACCGTGTTAATATTTACTTTTGTTTCTAACTATATACTTACATAAGAATTTCATATTTTTAACTCTAAAACTGGCGAAGTTTATTTGTATATAGTTGACTTCCAACCCCTATTTTTAGGGGACGAATTTCGAGAAAACAGTGATACAGTTATTTTTTGTGTCTAACTATAAGCTTATACACAAATTTTCACCTTTCTTACTTCAAAACTGACGAAGTTGCCATACTTACTTGAAAACTCTTAGTTAACCCTTTAGGGGTTGATTTTACAAAAAAAACACAACTTTTAAATTTTGTTTGTAATCTTGAGCTAATATGTAAATTTTCATGTTTTTAACTTCAAAAATAACAAAGTTGCGTACTGGGTTCAGTCCGCTAAATTAACCCTTTAAGGGATGATTTTCCAAAAAAATGTGTTAAAATTAACTTTTGTTTCTTACTATAAACTTACATAAAAAAATTCATATTTATAACTCGAACTCTGGCGAAGTTGATTTGTATGTAGATGACTACCAACCCCTATTTTTAGGGGATGAATTTCGAGAAAACCTTGATACAGTTATTTCTTGTGTCTAATTATAAGCTTACACACAAATTTTCACCCTTCTTACTTCAAAACTGACGAAGTTCCCATACTAACTTGGGCCACCTTAATTAACCCTTTAGGGGATGATTTTCCAAAAAAACGTTACACCTCGAAATTTAGTTTCTAATTTTGAGCTAATATGTAATATTTCATGTTTTTAACTTCAAAAATGACGAAGTTGCCTACTGAGTTCAATCCGGTAAATTAACCCTTTAAGGGATGATTTTCCAAAAAAATGTGTTAAAGTTAACTTTTATTTATTACTATAAACTTACATAAAAAAATTCATACTTATAACTCTAAAACTGACGAAGTTGGTTTGTATGAAAATGACTTCGGACCCCTATTTTTGCTAGTTAGGGGATGAATTTCCAAAAATCCGTTCTTAGCTGACGTCTCCTTAACACAAACTATCTCCCTGCCAAATTTCATCACAATCGGTTCGGTAGTTTCTGAGATTTTTTGTTTAATCAGCGGTGTGTCTCTTTTCAATTTTATATATATAGACTAGGTTTTCGCGTGGGGCGCGCGCTGCTAAAGCAGCGCGCGTGCCTTTCTCTTCCGCAAAAGACAAAATAAATAAATAGTTTTTTTTTTTTAAAATATTGGTCTTTGAAATTTATTTTTCGATTCAGGGGTCTGTTTGCGAAATGTAAAAAAAAACTAAAATACTACTTTTGGTATGTCTATTTTTTCGGCAAGAGTAACAGAATATGAGAGGGAGAGGGAAGAAGATGGAGAGGGAGAGGGAGAGGGAGGGAGAGGGGGAGGAAGAGGGAGAAGGAGAGGGAGAGAGAGGAAGAGGGAGGGGAGACGGAGAGGTAGCGAGAGAGGGAGACGGAGAGGGAGGGCAAGGGGGAGGTACAGGGGAAGGAAAGCGATGGAGAGGAAGAAGGAGAAATTGATAGGCGGTACCAAGTTTGCCGGGTCAGCTAGTTGATAACAATAACTAATAATTACCCTTAATGCTAATAAACGCCTCATATATTGCATTGATATTCAGTGGACAAATAATCTGAAATATTCGACACAAAATACATTTGTATGAAAATTAATATTTTTATATGGCAACACTGCAACATTTTTCCTTCGATGTGTATGATCTATAAGTACCAACAACCTCCTGATATATTGTAATGACATAAGATTTATGAAATAGCCTGAAATATTACATAAAAAAGTACATTTTGTATGAAAACTTTTATTTTTTGTATGGCAACCCTAAAATATTTTTTCACCATCACTTACGAACTATTGGAACCTACAATCGCCCCATACATTATACGGCCATCAAATGAAGACAACCGCCTCAAATATTTGAAAAAAAAAACATTTGTATGAAAATTATTATTTTTTGTATGGCAACACTGAAACTTTTTTCACCAAAATTCACAAAATATTAGTACCTACAAATGCCCCATACATTATAGTAGCGAAATATTCAATCCAAAACTAAATTTGTATAAAAATTATTATTTTTTGTATGGCAACACTAAAATTTTATTATTTTCCCAAAACGAATGATTTAATTAAGAAATATCTCCCATACATTTCTTATACTCTTGATCTATAGTTTAGGCTCAATTACTCGAAAAGTGAAAAAAATTCTGGACTCCAGTGTTGCCAGTTTATTAAGATGAAAATGGTCAAATGTCATTACGACGACCACTTGAAATGTTTTGGTAAAATATTTTGATTAAAAATATTTTTCCTTCTACTTTTCATATTTTTGAATGGAAAGTCCAAAAAATTGTATGAACGAAGAAAAGAAAAACCAAACATGGCAACACTTTCGGTCAAGTTACACAATCGCCTCATACAAAGTAACCCCCTCAAGTGTTGCCAACCTACTAATTTTTTCCCTCAAAAAATGCAATTTTTTGTATATTTTACAAAATGGCCGCCATGGGGTCCACCATCTTGTTGAAAAAAAAATTATCCCCAAAATATCAAAATTGAGGACACTTTCAACGGAAAACAAAAAGAATATTATAAAAAAGTTGAAAAACTACCCCGATGCGAGCCCACAAAGTCACCTCTAAAATTTCAAAACTTTAAATAAAAATATCTCGGCGGCCATCTTGTTTTTTTAGTTTTTTCTAATTTCATCGTATTAGTTGTCCCAAAATTATTCGAAAATGACACCAATATTGGGTAGGTGCTCACATAAATAAAAAAGTTGACAATCGCCGAGCGGCCGCCATCTTGAATTTTCGAACGGTCGGATTTTTCCCATAGTGACCATTAGTAGTCAAGCAACTTTTCCATACATCATTATAACCCCCCACCAATACTTTCGGCTGGGCTACTCGAAATGTGAAAAAACGGGGAAAAAAAATCTAGCTCCCAGTGTTGCCAGTTAATTTAGATGAAAATGGTCAAATGTCATTACGACAACCACTAAAAATTTTTTGGTGAAATTTTTTGATTAAATATGTTTCTCCTTCTACTTTTCATATTTTTGAATAGAAAGTTCACAAAAATGTATGAACGAAAAAAAAATCAACATACCCTGGCAACACTTTAGACCAAGTCCCACAACCGCCCCATACAAAGTGACCCCCTCAAATGTTGCCAACCTAAAAATTTTTTCCTTCAAAAAATGCAATTTTTCGTACCTTTTATAAAATGGCCGCCACGGGGTCCGCCATCTTGTCGAAAAAAAAAATATACCCCAAACATCAAAATTGGGGATAGATGCAAGGCAACAAAGCAAAAAAATCGCAAAAAAGTTTAAAACCCAACGCAATCCGACCCCGCAAAGTAGCATCGAAAATTGAAAAATTTTAAACTTAAATATCTCGGCGGCCATCTTGTTTTTTCAAATTTTTCCAAATTCATCGTAACAATTTTCCCAACATTAGTCGAAAACGACACCAATCTCGGGTAGCTGCATAATAAAAAAAAAAGTTGGTCTTTTGACCTCGGCCGCCATCTTGGATTTTTGAAAAGTTGGAGTTTTCCCATAGATCCGGGGGTGAACCGAAAATTCCCCCATACATAGTATCTACCCCCCACTACTCCTTCTGGGAGATCAATTCGGGTTTTCGTAAAACGAAAAAAAAATTCCAGCAGTCAGTGTTGCCAGTCGACATCGACGAAAATGGTCAAATGTCATAGCGACGACCGCGACACGGTTTCCTGTGTGACATTGTTATCAAAAATATTGCTCCTTCTACTTTTCATATTTTTGAATAGAAAGTCCAAAAAAATATATGAACGAAGATAAAAAAAATAAAACCTGGCAACACTTTGGGTCAAGTTACACAACCGCCCGGAACAAAGGGACCCGCTCAAATGTTGCCAACCAGAAGAAAAATGCACCCAAAAAATGTCATTTTTCGTACATTTTTCAAAATGGCCGCCACCGCGTCCGCCATCTTGTCGAAAAAATTAATAGTCCCAAAATATCAAAATTGAGGATACTTTCAAGACAACACAAAAAAAATATCAACAAAAAGTTGAAAAACCACCCCGATGCGACCTCGCAAAATCACCTCTAAAATGGGAAAAATTCAAACCAAAATAACTCGGCGGCCATCTTGTTTTTTCATTTTTTTCTCATTTTTTCGTAATTCCCTTCCTAAACTTTACGAAAACCTCCAAAAACATTTGGCAAAAGGCCATAAACAAAAAAGTTGACAATCGCCGCGCAGCCGCCATCTTGAAAATGGGAAATGTCAGATTTTTCCCATACTCATTGGAGGGCATGGAGAAAACCCGCCATAGACAACAAAGTTGTATCTCGACTCTTTCTGGGAGAACAATTATGTCAGTCAGTCAGTGGTAAGTCTAGGATTATATATTATAATATATTGTACCTACAATTTCATTTCTGATTGATTATTAACTCATTTTGTGTACCATGTCTGAATGAAATTACAAGTATCTGAGACTGACTCACTTTCTGCGTGCACTTGGCAATCTACCTCTTTTTGTACATATACATAATACCACTAGCTGTACCGCGCAGTTTCACCCCCGTTAATTTGTAGAAAAAACTAACTACTTGAATGATGTTAAATAGCCTATAGCCTTCCTCGATAAATGGACTATCAAACACAAAAATAATTTTCAAATTCGAACCAGTACTTCCTGAGATTAGCGCGTTCAACCAAACAAACTCTTCAGCTTTATAATATTAGTAAAAATATAGATTGCTCAAATATGACGACCGACTTGTCTAGTTGATAGAGAGATCAAGCAATACTAAGTTAAGACTAAGATAAAAAGTTCCTTTAAAGATTTCGAAGTTAGATAAAAATATTCACAAACCCCCAGAGACTCCTCATTTAAGAGTAATGAAGATTTTTAAAAATTATTTCATACTTAGGTACAACAAAATTGATCTGCCAACCTTGATCTGCAAAATTGATCTGAGTTGTTAGATCAAATTGATCTGATTGATCTAATAACTCAATATTTTAGATTTTGTCGCTTAATTCAATACGTAAATGCATTCTAGAAGTAAGTACTATGTAAGAACAAAAGTTACTATAGGTACTGTTGCCTAGACAAACCCTTTTCCGTAAACGCTCACGCCAAACGGTGCCTACAAAATGTATGGAAATAACAAGACAATGAAAAAGTCACGTGCTCAATTTTCCGCACTTACCTAATGTCATTGCCATACATTTTGAAGGTAGCGTTTTGCGTGAGCATTTAAACAAAACTTTGGTCTAAAAGCTCAAATAACCAACTGCGTGTTACATAATTAAATGACACGTCATAAACCTTATCTATTCATTGGATAGTCATCGTGACGTCTTAATGAATAGCCGCCGAATAATTAATCATTGACATTCCACGAGCATACCTGAGGGTGTTGCTTCGAATTGATTAGTGGTAATTACATTAGTTTAATGCGTTTCGCACGACAGGTTGACGATGTTTTAATTGCCTAATACTGAAATAATTAAACTGTCACCCGTAAGCATCAACACTGTAACCATCAACACTTATAATCTCGCGAAGGCTACCGCTTACAGGTGGTATGGAGTTGCATTATGTGATTGGATTTGACAAACATCCGAGAGTCAACAAAATAAAGTATTTATTGAATGGAATTAATAATAAAAATATATTTTTTACGTATTAAAATCGAAGGAATACCTTGGCCATTTTTCTACATGTCATTATTATAACTTATTTAAAAACAGTGAAATGATTCCCGTTTAATTAATTCAAACATGTTTTTCTCTGTTTTATCGACTTGTTACATGCGTATTTTCAAGTATCCGGGGCAGAAAACTAGCCCAATAAAAATAAGATTTGAAGCTTTTATTATAAGTAGTAATAAAAGCTACAATATAATAATTAAGTTTTGTTTAACTTTTTGTATTATTTAACTTAAGAATAATGTTTAATTCCAGATATACTTCAATACAGTTCGTTTTAGTTCATTAATTTAAATAACCAAGCAACCTGAACTATTATCTTAGGTGTTTACAAATTAATAATACATTAAATTCAATTATTAATCTGTAATGTAATGCAATCCCTAAACCGACGAATCTGACACGATTCGGTGAAAAGCCTGCTTTACACATAGGTAACTAGAGACATGTAGTGCATTTGTATCCGAAGCCATCGAGTAAGTTCAGGCATATCCGATAACTTGTTGGGATGAGCAGCAAAACCGCATGAATATTTTCATGCTTTACCTGCATCAACATTTTAGCATTCTTAAGGCTTATCGACCTTCAGGCCTCTGCCTATAATCCTAATTAATATCATATTTTGATTTGGTATGAATTTCCGTAATGGGAAATCAATCAGATCAAATCAAAATCAGAGTATATTTGGGAAATAGATAATGCACAATCATTGTATGGAGAAATAACTAATAGCTATACAATGAAACCTGAGGTACCTAGATGTGTGTATGTAGTTACAAACTCTTCCCTTTAGTTTCGAGTTTTCGGTCGAGTAAAAAGGTTAACTACTTGAAGTACTGGAAGTACGTGTCACTACATGTGATTATTTTATGCACGTCCATTTTAGCATGTTTTTACTTTCAAGCGTTAGAAATGAGCAACCACCGAATAACTGGTAAGCAGCTTGCATCTTTAAACACGGCTAGGGTTCGAACGATACTTTCGATACTGAGTAGATATCGATACTTTTGTTCGCGATACTCGATACTGAGTACTCGATACTCGTACCTGGTAAGTACTCGCAAGTACTCATATGAAACGTCGGTATCGAGTACGTTTAAAATACTGAGTACTTTTCAGTATTTTCGTATGGAAAAAGATCAACTGTGGCCCGTTTTACCGCTCGTCGGGACATGAAAGTCACTGTCGCCGACCTTTTTTTTTTAGCTCTGATCTGACTGTGATCCTCGCGAGTACTCGATACTGAGTAGTATCGATACTTCAGGACCGATACTTTTTTGGTATCGATACCTTACCCGTCGATACCACACGAGTACTCGGTATCGATACCAGAGGCCGATACTTCGAACCCTAAACACGGCACTAAATTTGGACGCCCCGTTCTTAAAACCACAAACCAGCCTCTACTAGTGACCTGCTTTGCATTTAGAGAAAGTCACGTTTAAATCTAGATAGACGAAATTTAAATTATCTGTGTTAACATAAATGTCACGCTACATTTTAGACATCTGCATGTTATTTTGCAATAAGGTATTTCCCTAAAATCTTTTTTATTTTTGTATTTCTATACCTGTACTATACCTACACCTATACTATGATTTTATTATTTCTTATTCATTTTATAACCCTCACTTTTTTGGGAGGAAACAAAAATGGAGTCACCTAATAATAAGTGGCATTGGCCATGGATACCAGTAACACAAAAATCATCTTCTATAGTTGCCGGCAAAGAAAACGAAAGAAAGTACTCGTAGTAATATTTCTCAAAAATCTTTAAAATTATTTGAGGCCCTTTGAGGACCCGTACCATGTATCAGAATTTTCTAAGAATAAGTTTTTAAGTGTAGCTTAATATAAAGCTACCACATTAAAAATGAAATTCCTTTTTATCAGGCTTTATTCTTCTTTACATTGCTTTTTTGTAGCATTGTGCAGAGCAGATATGAGACATACATTTTGATTTGGTCATTGTTAAGAGCGCCAGTATTTCACCGTTTCGTTAACTGAAACTAAATGTACAAACAGTTGTAAAACAAACACGATTGCCTATTGCATTACTCTGTTTATTTGTCCAATTAGTGTCCTGTGCCAACTTACATAAATTATTTGGCTGTCTGACTACGGCTATTCTGAAATTCTTTGTAAAATTGTAAACGTGTGACCTATGTTACGCAGAATTTCAGAATTGATAGATATGAGAACATTGAGCAATATTCTAATTTAATATGACCAATAGTTTGACTAAAATTTAGTCTATTTGGTACTCAATGCTAAGAAATTGGTATCTCGTTGTAAGGAAGAATGAGTACTAAGATTGGCTGAAAGACAATTATTTTTCACCATAATTTAGTTTATTTTATACACTTCATCATCTTTCAATGGAAAGGTATCCCTAATGAGATTGAGAATAGCTGGTAGCTCGAATGCTGAACCAGTGTTAAAAATTGTCGGTGACCTAAAATGAGAATCAGAACCGACGCAACGTTTAAAATTGTAACAAAAACCAATCAATTCAAATAGAAACAGTAGTTGACATTCAAAACAGTTTGCAAAGGGGATTTATTCGAGTCTTAATTGAACTCGTTCATATTCCCGATAGTCAATCAAACGAAGAGAAAAATGGAGCCAAAGACTTTTGTAATTAGCTCCGGGGGTTGAAAAAATGAACGAGGGATGAATATTCAAGGGCGGTGTTTGTCGCAGTGACGGGGGCTGAATTATTAATGGGAGAAACTCATTGGCTTTTCCGTTAACTAGGAATGCGAATGAATTCGCATTATTGATGTATTCGTAGACTTCAACGATTCAAGTACCAGATAGGATGACAGATTGCGTTATCACTTACTATCAAGTGGCTTGTCTTCTAATACAGTTCAGTAAAATGAAACAAAAATCAGGTCTCTTTTACACATCCCCTAGGTTGTGTTTAAAAGCCAGAGCTCATAATTATACCGAGTTTATACTCTATAATATTGATCAGTTTTTCTTTAGTTACTTATTATGGTGATTTATTATGGTATCCATCTATAACAATCCAAAAATGTCTTATGTTCCTTCCCATAATTTTCATCAAACTCTCGTAATCAAGTTGAAACAGTTCAGTATAAATTGAAAAGGTTTTCAGAAGATTAAAACAAATATATTGGGTCGAGTTAAATAAAAGCGTTTAAAAACAGTCAACATTTTTATTTCTTTCTTATTGCAAAAAATCAACACGAGCATCAGAAATTGAGATAATCATGAAGCGAAAAGCAATTGATGTAAGTGCACGAGTATACGGGCTGAGAGTTCGATTTATTCGCACCAAGGCACGTAATTAAGGTAAATGGACCAATTTGGTACACTGAATCAGGGGACAATTAATTACAAAATGGCCGCCCGATCCGTTTCCGGTTCCTGCAGTGAAATAACCGTGTCCATAGATACATAGATTTGTTCAGCGATAATGAATCGTGTTCAATGACCGTTAATAAGATTCGTAATTAAACATCTTGGTGAATGCGACTGATAAGTCCTTTTTGTGATTGGTTTTTAAATTATTCTATGCTTGTTCAATAGCATGACCTTTTTAATCGACTTCAAAAAAGGAGGAGGTATTCAATTCGTCTGTATTTTTTTATATTTGTTATCGCAGAAGTTTCGATTGGGTGAACCGATTTTGATGATTCTTTTTTTAATAGAAAGCTGATGTTTGTCATGTGGTACTACTAGCAAGATCTGTCAAGTAGTTTTTGAGATATCCTTAATTTTGAAGTTGGTTATTTTTTATCAAGAATTATGATCAATCCTTTGAAGTATGGAAACATTCGTATTATTTGTTAGTAGTCAATTCCTGATAATAACTTACCGATTTGTGGTCGCCTGCTACGTGTAATAAGGCGCTGTAACCAATAATAAACCAGTCCGTTTAAAAAAATCCTTCATTGTTCTCAAGTCCATTATAAAACAGATCTCTATAAATGATGCTTGATTAATTGATTGATTGATTGATGCCCCTCTGACAGCGGTAGAAGGCTAGAAGCGTCTAGGCATTTGGAATCCAAGGAATACACATTGTTAGCACTGTTAACACTATTTCTTTATTCTGTATGATATTGATTTCTCATGTTAAAACCGACCTGACACAAGCAGTCCTGTGCACCTGCGATGAGATCACTATAGATCCTACTGATATTATTTTGTATAGATTATGGATATTCATGAAATTTAATACATAGACAGACCGTGAGATATAAGATATAAGGCATTTATCATCCTGGAAAACGCAGGCAAAACCGCAGGAAGAGAAGAGTACTATCATGAGTGTAAAGTTTGTCAATACGCACCAGTCCAGCGTAAAGGACTTTAATTAACTTTAACGGATAAAGAAGACTGGAGCCTAGCAATCTATATAATATCTATACATACTAATATTATAAAGCTGAAGAGTTTGTTCGGTTGAACGCGCTAATCTCAGGAACTACTGCTTCGAATTGAAAAATTATTTTCTATAACTATTTAACATCATATATTTTAGTAGGTAGTTAGTTTTTTCCATAAATTAACGCGGGTAAAACCGCGAGGCACAGTTAGTTATTATATAAAGCTTAAGAATTTGTTTGTTTGGTTGAACGCGCTAACCTCAGGAAATACTGGTTTGAATTCAAGAAATCTTTTTGTGTTTTATAGTCCATTTATCAAGGAAGGTTATAGGCTATATAATATCTTATATTTTAGTAGTTAATATTTTCCACAAATTAACGTGGGTGAAATCGTGGGGCATAGTAGCTAGTGAGAGATAAAGGGATTGTTATAATATAGGTACTTACATTAGAGTAACAATTATTTGGAACGTACAAATTACGAGCGGTTCTTCTCAAACCAAGTTGTTCGCTGACTTGGCGTTAGCATAACTTTAAATTAGGGCCGTAATTAAAATTTGCAACGGGGATCCAATTATGCAATTTAGCACTTCGTCACTATCAACGTTTACAAACTAACGTCGCAAAGGCTTTGAATGGGAAAATAAATTAGCAATTTTCTCGCCGTCATACATAGAGTGAACTCTCGTTTTAATAAGTAAATTGTGGGTACGGTTTTAATACTCGTATAATAGAGTATTTTCTTGTATTGGCTATGATATTAATTTGGTTTAAGTGTACAGGTTAAACACGTTTTAAATTTTACAAAAAATTTAACAAAAAAGAACCGACTTCAAATTAAGTACATCCAATAAAAAAAGAATCATCGAAATCGGTTCGCGTGATATTGAGTTATTCGTCCATTTATCGCGCACATACTTAATGCAAACTTACTTATATGCTTTTGATATGGCTGCCATGGTCAGATCTCGCTCAAATTTAAGTGGGACCACAAGACAAGCACCAGCTTTCGATTAAGAAAAGAAACATCAAAATCGTTTCACCCAGTCGAAAGTACAAACAATAAATGTAACAAACAACAAACATAAAAAATATACAGTCGAATTGAGAACCTCCTCCTTTTTTTGAAGTTGATTAATTAGTTACATAAAAACTTAAAGTTAAAGAGACGAACTGCATGAAACTATCGCATGATACCTGACTGAAGCAGTGACAAGGGCTACATCGACGTCCAGCTGCAAGTGAAGGCCGCTTTGTGTATTTAAAATTAATTATCTTCTTCGACGGAAGAAAAACACTGTGAGGGAACTTCTGAAGCTTGCCAATCTATAAGTATGCGTTAAGTTATAGATTGGCTGAGTACGTATATAGACCTATCTCTATAAGCCGTGGTCTATGTCCAGAATTAAGTATTGGTAAACAGATATTGTTGACTTTAATCAGCTTCAAAAAAAGGAGGGGTTTCTTAATTTGATTGTATTTTTTAAATTTTTACTATCGCAGAATTGAAAATAGTATATTTCGTTACAAGTGCGGAAAGCCTGTCATTGCAAAGAGTTCTGACAAATGTCTACAACAAAATGTGTTGACAGTCGGAACAAGTTGCAATGACGGTTCCGCACGTGTACTGAACAACTATTTTTAATAATAATTTAATAATAAAAAGACAATCTTTTTGGAAAATGGCGCTAACCGTAAAAGAATATAATAAGCAGATATTATTTTTTGTTTTCTTCACCCATTCTGGGTAGGCAAAGGGAATTATGCCCATACAGCCAAGTCTTCAGTAGATTTTTTTTATTGTTATGAAATGAAAATGAAATTTAATAAGATGAAATAAAATGAAACCTAATATAACTCATTGAATCAAATCAATAAATCTGATATTGAAACAAATTAGTAGCTTCTTTTTAGAAATATTTGCATGAATCATAAAAACTTCTATGATTTTTTTTTTGTAAAAACTTCGTGGTTAGTTTTTTCTTTTTAATACACATTATTTTGACAGTTGGGAAAGAAAAAGCACGAGTGTGTAATAGCCCACTTCCCGAACGCTATACGTCCCTGCAATACGCCACTTTTTGAGCAACTGTATTAAAAAATATTTTTTGAGATTTCTGATTTGAAATAATATATCAGATCTGAATTCTGCAAAATATATTATGACCAATGGGACCAAAGTATATACTTTCATATTCGTCCCATATTTTACAAAATTCAGATCTGATGATGGGGTTAGTGAGGAATTAAGGAACTTCTCAAATATAAAAGTTAGAAATTTCAAGATTTTCTGTATAGGTATGTCTAGCGATTTTTTTTAAATAAGATTCTGGTAAAATTTTAGTAACATGAGAGACAAAACTGTTACACAAAAAACATAACTATTAGGTGTTATTTTTCGCGAATCTGATGTTTATTAATTAAAACATTGAATAGCACTTGTTAACCGAAAACTGAGCATAGTAGCAGGTTTCATGGCTCGTTACCGAGTAGCACAAAGTCTCAACACCGTGGTAGCGTACTCGTCTACAGAAGAACTGTGAACGCTAATTATTGAGTGAGTTTCGCGCTGTTCGGGAGCCGCTTGGATGTTCAAATGAGTTTTTTCAAACTCCAACCTTTTTCGTTGCACTTGTTGGTTGTTATGTTATAAGGGTCTTTTCGTCTGACTGTTTTATTTTGGGTAATGAGCGAATGATTTGTGTTAAGTGCCTTTGTCGCTCACACGGCGAAGTATTCTGATACTGATTATGTACTTCTGTAAAGCTGACAATCGAATAAACAATCCACATGTAATAAGTCAATGTCACTAATGATGTTATGCCATCTCTCTTCATATAACAATTCAAAAATAATATATTGAGTGTAAGTATAATCATGACGAAATGTCTCAAGGGGTTTTTCTATTCCTACTACAGTCCCTTTCTGCAGAAACAAATTTTAACGGTATTCGACAAAATTTCAGCACCCGCGCACAAAAATTTAGGCTGTTCCATGGATAAGATTTATAGTCACAAAATGGAATTGTAATCATTTTAGGATCCCGCCATCGTGTCGTGTTAATACAGTATACAGTAGTCATTAAAATTCAGATACATGATCCTGCAAAATATGTCCACTGTTTATTACACTGTCCTTCTATTTTCTAGTACTAAACAATGTAAGATGTCAGTTACCCAGACGGTCACCAGACTAATTCATTTACGTGACGGTACATCAGCCGATATATCATCGATGAGTGATATACCACGCTCCGTGGCCACAGATTACGCTCTATAAATTATTATGAAGCAATCAGTGTATGGCAAAAGTTTACGTTTTCCTTACATCGTACGATACGATGTGTATTGAATAAACCCCAAGGGCGCATAACTTTCCTGTAAAGAAAAATCACTTACCTATATATAAGATAAATTACATCAGTATACTTATTAAGTCATTTATTTATATTAATTAATTATCTTTTATCTCGTGGCAATCGAGAATAACAATATTATATTGAAGACCCCATTCCAATTTTTATATAATTTTTGGTCTGTTTGTCGGTTACAGATGAAGAGATTAAATAAAGACGTATATGTGTTTGTTGATTAGCTGAACTTCTCACTCAAAACTTCATAACAAAATCGTCGATGGTAAAGCAACCCTCACCCGCCGAGCACGAGCGCCTAGATTTATTGGTAATATAATTTTGATTGATAGGCGATCCGCCAGAAAGGGTTTAGAGCGACTAAGAGCTGCGCTGAACTGGGCTTAAACGGTTTTTGTATACAGCTCAGCAACTAGCTGTATAGTTGTATCATTTACTTATAAGATAAAAAAATATAGTTTGAAAATTTTCAGTTTAGCTAATGATTTGCGTCTTCAAAATGTAGATTTTAGTGTAAGAAGAGCTTTAGTGGTCAGGTGAATATCATACATGAATTTATCACAAACAGATATGTCAGCCAGCTGAAAGGAGAAAGAAAAGAAGAAATCTATCATTCTCTCAAGTCCACAGTCGGAACGCAATATGTCTTTGGCAATTGGCAGAAGCAAAAAGGCAGTAACTAGTTAGGCAGGTTACAAGGAAGGTTTTACGATTAAAATAACCAGCAATTTAAAACTCAAGCTATCAAAATACAAAGCATCATTATGAGGTGAAAAAATATTTGAGTGTACCCTGCATCTTTCTTTGTACTCTTTACCTCCTTGAGCTAACTTTTCACCCTTTCCAGTTCTTGACGCGGGCTGCATAACTCCAATTCTGTCGAGTGTCCCCTTTGCGGGAACAATGGCTTTGTTAGAGCTGTTTTATAAACTAACAGAGTTCTTGTGTGCCTTTTTGCCATTTCGAGATAGCGATGGTTGAATTTCTACCCTCTACGGTGACGACTCTGTTTCAAATACAGCCAGGTTTAAAGCATATTGTAGGTTTTGTAGGTCAGATTAGTTTTTTGGGTTGATATACTACCCCACGCACTTGAAGCAAGTTGGTTTAACTGTATTATTTGAGTCAAATGGCTATTGCAACCAACGTCAGTTACAAGGGCCATCTTGGTTAAGACCGGTGCCAATTAGAGGGTCAATCTCAGTTATAGTTTAGTAATTCTTGATGAATAGTTAGATACCATGGAAGATAAAAATATAACTGTACTGGTAAAATGCATGGCTTCAACTCATTAATGGGCCACTATAAGTACTAAGCACGGGTCTCTCCTCTTGAGGAGGCTTAGATACTCCACCACGCTGCTCCAGTGCGGATTGGTGAAGGAGTTAGTTGCCAACGTAGCCTGCAACATGGCGTAATGACTGCTATTTTTCGTTAACAACCAGGAGCGGTCACCCATTCACTTAGGATCGACAAAAGCCGCCGGGTTATAAATGCTTTTTATGCGCAGAAAATCTATATGCATCAGTAAAAACGGATCACTTCTCTTCCTTGTCCACTACGTACCTGAACCAACACGGGCTCAGTTAAAACAAGTTTGATGTAACCATAATGCACGTGGTGTTTCAGTGCGCGGCCGCGCGGCGTGTGGCGACTGGCGCCGCGTTGTCAGTCGTGTTAATTAAACGTTTGTATCGCGGATGTAGGGGATGTTGGATATGACTCTTATTATCTTATGACTCTTACTTAAAAAAATAATATTTAAATACAAAAAAATATTCAAAAAACAATATAAAAAAAATAATATGAAAAAAAACACCATCAAAAAGACAATATTCTAACAACATTAAAAAGACAATATAATAAATATAATAATTTACGTGACGTTTTTCGTCACCGTCCTTGTTACAAATTTTAAAATTTCACTCTCATTTTTCGATTTATTTCATAACGCGCCTAAAGACGTATAACTTCTAAAAAAGATATATATAGGTGTGACTGATACACTTATGCACGTTATTTCTTTATTGTACCAGCTTTTCGGAAACCATTTATTTTCTGTATTTACAGAAGGTAAGGTTCTTCGTGGATGAGACGTCTTGGTGAATATTAATGCTACCAGCTCTTGCTCCTATTGTTTTCACTTCAACAAAGATAAGCATTTTAGTTACAAAATTATTTGTAACTTTTTGCGGAATGATGCAGGTATATTATGCACTTGACTTGAGAGGTTGTTTGCTTACACGAATTTTTCTCCAAAACGGCTGAACTGATTTAGATACGGTATTCTGTATATAATTTGTGATTCATCGCGGTTGTTCTTAGATAAGTCTTCGGTGTTAACTCGCAACTGGATACCTACTCCATTTATTTTTTTTCAATCGATCTAACTTTTCCAATATAATACTATCATGTGGAGATAAGAGCTGCAATTTAAAAAGGGTTCAGTGAAATCAAAATTAAAAAAATTCAAAAAGACCATGTCATATGAAAGTCTTGTAATCGAACCTTGCGTAGTGACTTAATAAATAAGTAAGTTCAATTCACAGAAATTGGACAAAACTGAGAAGTGATAATTTTCATGTCCATTCCAGCAAATAAGCATCGTGGTAGCGACACGAAGCGTCCGACACAACACATCTCCGGCGCGGCGCGTCTATATTTATGTTCAGTTTTTCCATAATTGGTTTTCGATTTAAAGGCGTTCCACAAATGAGGGACGACCGTAATGAATAAAGATGGAACGATAATGTGTACGTAATTTGCGATTGGTTGGGAGAGTAAAATTGATGTTTAAATTAAGTACATAAATGCGCACGATAAAATGGGACGCAGGCATGTTTGAATAACGGACTATGATAGGGAAGGTTTTTGGGAAGGATAAACGGTTCTTAGCTCTCTGGCATGGTTACGAATCAAGGTAACATTTTATGGTACATTTTAAAAGGGAAAAGGTAGACAGGTTAAGAACTCTACACAGCTCGATACTGACCAATAAGTATATATTTATGCTGGAGACCAATCTTCGAACAGGTGAATGAAGACGGATTATCTTCGGATGCTCTTCAAATGTATATTATTATATAAACTTCTTGATAACGACAAACCAGACAAGAACCCTAAGCATGAGTATTGTCGTTACTGAAATAGGTTCTTCAGAGCCCAGGAACCACCACTATAGCAGCCTGTCACACATAGCGTGTATCGATTTAAGAAAGGTTGGCTTGAACTTACACCTCAAAATACAGTATACACCAGATTAATTAATTTAATATTGAAACTTAAACATTCTTCAAGGTAATAGATTAGTTTTCCAGTTCCATCAAAGACCACAATGTTCCTGAATCTTATTACTTTTGAAGCAAGCTGAGATCGTTAAAAGATTTCAATGAACAGTTTGTCTGAAATAGTATCTGTAACTCAAAACCCAAACTGACGTAGGTAGCTTGCAACGAGTCTCGGGGTGAAGTCAAATGCTATTAAAAGTTTTAATGACTTGGAGCATTCTTTCGGCTCTGTTCGAAGTGGTATTAATTAAAAAAGAGCTCGGATCAAGCTCTCGCGGCTTGAAACCGGCTGCTTTGTTGAGACACACGGATTGTTAAAACCAGAAGCAAAATTACACGAACAATTAAAATAATAATGGACAATGTTCAAATTCAATTTTTTTTCAAAATTGGTTTGGCTTACAAGCACTTCTCGAAAGTCATGCAAGCTACGCTAATACTTCAACAAGGCTCTACTGTGAGAGGTCCCGGGAGAAGATAATTTAATTTCTCAAGAACAAATATAAACTTTCAATTGTTATATTTAAAAAGACTACCGAATTGGAAGCCTGAAACACCTTTAACAAAAATATAAAGTAGTAGCTGTTGCCCGCAGTTTCGCATACGAAAATTATGTTTTACCTTATTTGCACCTCTTACAGAAGAAAATTAAAAAAACGGTGAATTTATATTTAAGTACTTATATTTAGTAATTTATATTAAATTTATATTTATATACTATATAGTTGTAGTGGTAAATACAAATATTTATTTTATTACAGTCACATTATTTTGCGTATTTAATAAAATCTATTCGCAAATCAAATCCAAGTTATTATGTACCTATATCCCTAAAACTGTTATTATCAAATAATATTAAAAAGAGTGCTTGTCATTTTATGTGTCAATGTGTCACGACTAAATTCGCTTCCTCCTCCCGAGATATTTGAAGCAAAACACACTTTCCTTCACTTCAGCATATTTCAACGAATTTCTTCTTATAATAAAATTATTACTTATTTAATTAAATGCTATTATTGCATTAAATTCAAGATAGTTATAACGATCTGATTTAATGCTCAGGTGGTGTCTTATCATTTTAAATTCAATGGTGATTCGATCAATAGTTACTTACTGGTTTGGATGCAAAACGGCACGAAAAATAAACACGCCTATTTCAAATTATTGTGGTGTACACTACCTTTAGTGCCTTTTTAAGATTATTGCAAAATCAACATAATTTTGTTGGATTCATCGTTTAACTAATTGTCGGCCGTATGACAGAACGGTCAGATTCTTGCGGTAATTTTATAAAATACCTTTTATATTTAATACACCGGCTTACGAAAAATATGCCAGGTCACCAAAAAAGTTTTCATCAAAATATAATTAAAAAAAATTATACAGAATCAAATTTAAATGATTAAAAGACTAAATTTCAAATTAATAACAGTAGGATTTTGTACGATTCCAAGTCCCACAGGTGCACGACGACAGCAATCATAGCGGTGGTATCAAATGGAACGAAGCCAAACATCTGTTCGGCAGCACGCACGCTCGCCTCTACGTGATCGGCTGCCCCGAGGGCCTTGCTGTACGATATTTCTGAGAAAGAAGTGTTTCTTTTCACGCAACCTATTTCTTGTATCCTTCAAAGTTCGATGACGTAACTTAGTTTGGTACCGAAATATTTTTGGTACTAGGGAGCGATTACAATATTGAGTATAGATATATAGATCGCTGTCAGTCACTTGTCATCCAAGTTGGGACGGGTGATAAGTGTAGAAACAGCTTTAAGTATGTACAGTCTTCAAAAGAATTCAATTATTTAGAATTATCAATCGAGAAATTACTCGAGTTTTTAAAGATATAATCAATTGTTGCATAAAACATTTACATTTTTGTCTTGCCATTTTGGCGTTGTAACTAAAGATCATGATCCATACTTTTGAAACTTTTTGAGGTAAGGTGCCCACCATTCATCTTTAGTCTAAGCCAACCTTTCCTACTCCTGCACCTTACTGATCAACAACGAAGCTATGGCAAAAAGATTCCAAAGCAAAGTGAACACGAGTTACAATGGATATAGAAGTAGACAATGCAACATAAGTTCTCGTACAGTACAAGGTTGAAGACACCACAGAAACAGTAATAAAGAGAAGAGAACTTTTCACCCAAACATTAGCACTCCATTGGTATGTACTCCGTGACTAAATGTTATTTAAATTTATGCTCTAAAAGAAAGCAGCTTGCGAATGGCGCGATGCCAAACCACGGCATGATCCATCACGCACGGCTAACAATGTGCATGACAGGCTACGTGACCGTGAGTTAGAATATCTCGTATACCAGCTCTAAAAACTAGAGTGAAAATATTTTATGGATATCAAGATAGCGATAGTTTTTAAAGTTTGAACGTAGTTTAGTCTGACCGTTTGTGTCGATAGTCTGATCGACCGGTCAATGAGTAGAGCAACGTTTGAAGCGCTAGGATGGATAGAAGAATGGATGACAGCTAATGGTAACTTTTTTTAGTGATTTATTCGTTTCGAGTCCATTCTACTCATGGAGAATATTGAAGTACAACAGACGAGGCTTTGGCAATTTTGATACGAGGCTAATGGAGGTCGCTGGTCTGAGCATGGGCTCCTCTGAAAGTATGCTCCGTAAAAGTGCTTATTTACTATAAGTTTACAGGGAATCTGAATAGTTTGCCCCACCTTGTCAAAAAATACTGATTTGCCCCCTTTGGGCCAGAAGCTAGATAGGTGCCATTAATTAGGATTTTAATCAACAAAATATTACAATACTAATTTGTACTTAAGTATTACGTTGATTTCTCATTCATTCAAACGCTATTAGGTTCGAGTTAACGAGCTGAATACAAACTAAGCCCTGGTGAAATTTTGTGTAATCATTTCATCATTAGTCCAGGAAGTCGCAAGTAGTTCGGTTCACACGCTGCAGTTTGCGAGTTGTGGCTGCGGTCAGCTGACTGCTGCAGTTATCGTGTCATTTGGAGATCTGCAACTTAGCAGAACCGAAACGGAATTTCTAACCGATGAGTTCGATAGACGTCTCTTTGTTTAGTATAATATTATCTCTTTAATTTAAGTACTGTAACAATGTCAAATTGTCATTGTCTATGGAAATCTAATTTTGATAATCTCGAGTTATCATGTTCAAGAAAATGTACACCCAGCATAAGAGATAAGACATTTTGTCGACATTTTTCATAGAAACTTAAGATGATAGTATACTTGCCTATAACTTCTACATTTTCTCTACAACCAGAGATTGTTCTCCGAAATGTTTTATGCGTTATCAATCGAGAAAATAACGGTAAATATATCTGTTTCTTTGCTAGATCAGTACTGAAACCGAAATATCATGTAGTAATTTTATGATTGTTTATTACTACTAACAACCACTGTTCTGCAGATGAGATCATGATGGTAGACGACCAAACGAATAGCATAGAAGCTACCGAAAGAACCTGTATTTGCTTTCAGCAGTATACATTGCGAACAGAGTATAATAAGATGATTAGGCTTAAGGATAGGATAGAAAATCCTTACACTCCATTAAGCCAATCCACTTTTTGGGATATAAAGTCGTAACATTGTTTGAATTTATAGCAATGTCACGATTTCTCCACGTACTCGTATTATACTTTGAACAAAGGCAGCTGTCGCGTGTCTTTGAATGAATAATAGCTTTTCTTTTATAAAAAAACATCTGCGCCTCACTTACAAATCCGTAGCTAAGCTGTATTTCGCTGTGCATTAGGTAATATGATTTATACTTATTTTATTACTAATTTGAAGTATATTTCTAAGCGATTTTGTAAGTGTTCAAAGTTAGAAAAATCTAATGAGGTTGTGAGGTTAAATAGATGAATGTCAGTATTTTATTTTTATTTTTTATGAGCGCTGCTTTGCCTAGTGGAGCATGCCTTCAGGTGGTTGTCACAGATAGCACTAGTTAATCTTTAACTAGAACTTTTTAGAATGAGTCTCAAACACGCTGTTCCAATACTTGGACTAGTTTGGACAAAAATATTCAGCTTTTAATACTGATAACAATTTTCAATGAATTATGCAACCGTAATAGATCAATCCATATTGTAACAGTGTGGAGGAGTATGCTCTTCCCTTCCTCAATAGAAGAGACCCGTGTAGGGTTTAAGCCAATTGATTAATAAATAATATGATTTGATTCTTCTTGATTATTTTTATTACTCAGCAAAACCATCATAATTATCTCAACGTTAATGCACAATGATTTTTTATCCCAAACGTTAATCTAAGTGTAAATTGAACGATACAAGCCTAAGCTTTATCTATCTGAACTATTAATGGCCCGAAGTATTGTATTCGTTAAAATTTTTCCTGAACATTGGGAACAATCGTATATTGTTCGGAGGCTGTTCCGAACATCTTTCATCTGAACAATGGCAGATTCTTCAATAGCCAGGAAATTGATAAAAATGAAGAAATATCATGAATAATCCGTACCTGTTCTGTTATGCAAGCCATTGAATAGTAAGGAAGTAGCGAAAATGGATGGCTGTAAGCGATTAGTAATCTTTGCAGAGCACGCGGCCCACTCACGCGCTACTATGGGTGATTCCAATCGATTTATTATTTATTTTAATTTTAAAATTAATTATCTCTTTTGAAAATTGTACAGAATAAATATCTTAATAATTATCAGTTGTGCGCAAATAAATTTCAAAGATCGCGTTCTTTCTATTGATGTTCTCACAATGTACTTTCAGTCCCTTGTGTGCGTTAGTCGATAGAGTTGTTCGGATAAAAGTACGCCTAAGATTGTCCCTCATCTGACAAGAAAAAGCTAAAGAGTTTGTTTGATTGAACGCTCGTTTGGTTCAGGAAGAGTTTAGCCTTTCTGATTTTACTGGTTCGAATTGAAAAAATATTTTTGTGTTTGATAGTCCATTTATCGAGGAAGGCTATGTAATATTATATATTTTAGTATAATAGTTCGTTTTTTCCACAAATTAACGCGGGTGAAATCGCGGGGCACAGCTAGCTATGTATAATATGTACATTCGTATCATTCTAGTATGTCACTATGGAGTGAGCAAAAAGGTTGCAGCTGTAAATTCCCCAAGAGCATTCAAACAACTGACTACAATACAGGTAGGAATACAGATAAAGAACAATAATTTACCCATTTTCCTATGGCGCTTGATCCCACCCAAAAAGTTGTTATGTCGAAATGATTTTGATTTTAATTTGTAACTTTATAACTATCTTTTTAAAATATCCAAACCTTTTCCATTTGTTCATTCAGGTTTAAAAGATTTATGAGAGTTTATGTCTAAATGTGGTGTTAGTTGATCTGTATCAGACGTGTGGTTAGAGAGCATGGCTTTCTGTTTGGAATCACTAGTTTGAGACCTGGCGTTATAAAAAAATAAATATCACTTGCTTTAATGGATACAACGTGAGGAAACCTGCATATTACTTATTTTATTATAATTTTTTTTTCTTCATTTATACCAGTTAGTAAAAAGATGTTTGTTTTTCAAACTTCCCTTTTTATTTTATTACATCTAAAGGAAATAAAATAAAATAAGAAATAAAATAAGACCTACTTTCAGTGACAAAATGTTATTACATCATTCGACAAAATAAGACAATGCCAAGTAAAATGTAGTTGTCTTATACAATAGCGGAGTAGTCTTGAACTTTCCCGTGATTAACTTTAAAAGGGAACCCAGTCGCTCTGTAATTGAGTTTGTCTGTTGGACTGTAAGGCTTAATAGCAGAAAGAGTACTTTGACTGTTGAAAACTTTGTGTCAATTTAAAATTTAAGTAAAATATGATACACAACAGTACGAAAACGATTCAGCTCAGTAAAGGTACTTCACGCTGCCCACGGTTAGTGAAGATATGATGTACTATTGATATAATACAAGTATGACACACATATATGATTGTATGTACATACATATATATCATACATACTGTGTATAGCAAGCAACAACCCATAATTCTCTCACTGCTGGGCTCGGGGTCTCCTCTCACAATGTGAGGGGTAAAGGCTACCACGCTGGCCAAGTGCGGATAGGTAGACTTCACACACCTTTGAGAACTTTATGGAGAACTCGCCAGTGTGCAGGTTTCCTCACAATATTTTACTTTACCGAAGCAAGTGATAATAACTTCTATAATAATACGCACATAATTTTTGAAAATTAGAGTTGCGTGCCAGGATTTGCACTCGGGCCCCTTCGTTCTGGAGACCAACTTTCTAACCACTAGGCTATCACTGCTGCTACTGTGTATATAGTTATGATCCTTTTTTCGATCGCCTATGATAGAATTGAGCCAAACTTCAGATTTAAAGTCAGACAGATACAACATCTGTGACGATTTTATTCATTTTGTTTCGATGATGATTAATGATGATGGGTGGCATATTTATTCATGAATATGAGTTATTATTTATGTTTAGATTTTTTGGTGTTGTTAAATTTTTATATTCATATAAGTTTACCCCCCCATAAAGGATAAATTTTCAAAAATTTTTACTTGGTGCTTCCTCACGCTGTTTAAGGAACTTCAATACCAAGTCCCATGCTTCTAGGTTCTCAGGTTTAGGCTGTGTGTTGTCTTAACAGATTGACTGTTACTGAGTACCTAACCTCAGTAACAGTCAATCTGGTACTGAGTGACTCTTGACTGGTACTGAGTAACCTCAGTAACAGTCAATCTTTTATTAAGTAGGTTCGCAAACTTCTTTGTTATATTAGGTTCAGTTCGGTTAGTTTATGCCAACCTAGAGCAGATATCGTTCCGGCTTCGCGCCACTGTTCCACGAGCGTTCCATCGTTCCATCAGTTTACAAATCAGCAGCGACTTCAATTACTTTTCATTCCGCTTCAGTTTTTATTCGGGCGAATATTAAAGGCAGTATTTTTGAAGCTCCCGCTGATTTAGGTGAACGCAGAACGCTTCGGGGCCTTTACTAATGGATTTCGTCCATATTTTTCTTCGCCAGCATTAATTTCGGCAGGCATTTTGGGTTCTACAAAATTTGTCTTGTTTCAGGTGCGTGTTTTTGTATTAAATTATTTGAAGATAAATTTGAAAAAGAGAAACCTGTAACTGTGTATGTACAAGCGATTAAAATGTAATAAATATAAAAACACACTGGAATGAAAGTGCTAGGCAAGCAATTAAACGGGCATTTCAAACAGTTGGCTGCTAAATAAATTATCAAAGCCTGCCATATTTTTTCCGATTCGTTAGAAGAATAAATAAATAGTCTCGTTTGAATATTGTATGACTTAGGTTTTATTGAGATTGGCATTTCTTACCAGTTTTGCAATAATATAACTTGCTCATGGCACTATCGAGAGAAGAAACAGAAATTGTTTCATCGCTGGCGTGTGACGAGCGAGCAATCTTGATACGTTATAAAACTACGAGACAGCGTAGACAGATACATCTTTACTTTACCTCAAAGTTGTTATAATTATTTAAATCGGAGGAGTTAGTGGTATTTTAACGTCGTTGTACATTTTATGTGCGAATTTTGTCCATTATTGTGCGCTGTCTTATTAGTCTGAGTCAGAGTCAGATTAGTGTATTCTTTACTCCTGCTGTACATCTTGTACGTTTTAAGAATTCTTATTTGAATTGAATTTTTATTGAATTGAATTTGATTTGAAGCATAATAAAATTATATGTACTAAATCTTCTGTTACAAACATAGATCCATCAACTTACCACCTTAATTTGAATAAAGAATGTAACACAATAACCAAATAATACTAAAAAAAATAATACTTCGAATGGCACGAAAACTTCCGGCACTTATACGTATACTTTAAGTATGCTTTAGGCCTCCTCAATAGGAGAGACCCATGCTCAGACAAGATCATTATTTTCTTGAGTCACATCTAAGTAGTTTATATTTGATTCATCCTTGTATCCAGACCAAGCTCCCCTGGTCATAATCAAAAAGGTACGTCTATTCTACGATATTGTACGAGCTTGAGACAGTTATGAAACCAATTTGTTGTCTATTCTCTCAGAGTCTGTTTACTTGTACGACAGCGACACGATAAGATGTTGCACAATGACGTTGGCAGGTGCCAATTTGTATGAAGATACATAGTTACATCATCATCAGGGCATCAAAATGTTGTAGCAATGATTTTCTCATGTAATGTAATTTTATCGTAGGTTGCTGTAGGTCACTGTCGAAAATCTGAATAGACCGTAAGTTTATATGCATTTAGATGTTTCTTTAATCACTTATCTTTTCATATGAGACAATCGAGTACGACTTTAAACATCGTATATCGATTTCAGCGTACGCGGACGTCTCATGTTTGTTGATATGTGAAATGAAAAGTCCCTCGGTTTCCATCGCCCCTAGCAGAATAGTTGCCGGTATGGGAACGAGGGAACGAGGTATATTTGGATATCCTCAGGACGTACAGTTAGAGATAAATTGGTTCTTCGATGCAAAATGTTGGAATAGTGTCTGTATCTACTATAAGTGTGGTTTTAGATTTTGAGAAAAAAGTAACTATTTTGTGATGTCCAGAAACATAAGGTATAACAGTCAAAGAGATGATTGTTAAGTATAAGAAAACTTTAGTCAAACAATTTTAATCAAATCTTAAAGCTTTGAAATCAAGTATAACTATTGAAATACTTTTATCAAGTTTTAGAATCACTACTACTTTTATTAATGATTTTCTCATGCGATTCATTCCGACACCCAGCTGTAGATGTAAAAACCTTGTTTAAAGAAAAAGAGATATAATTACATACATAAAACGAGGAAAACGAACTGTGACAAGTCTTATTGTAATGTCTCATGTGGTTACGTGTCACACCTGGTTACGTATATAAGGTTAATATAAAGTATGGGGGGAGGAATAACGAACAGCGAGACTGAAAGAGTATTGACAAAGCGCTGGCCTGAGAATCTTGTTTCATTCCGAGCAAGAAAAAGCCAACCGACACATTAGGCGAATGAACTAATGCATTTATCTTTTGTCCAGAATACGTTAGTATATTAGTTCATTGGTCCAGAAAAGATTCTTTTCTAAGCTTTTGAAGCTGTTATTTTTACTTAAGTAATGACAGGATGCTTCATATCCGTATTTGTAGCCACCGCACTGTACCGTCTTTAACAGAAGTAACAGGGTGCCATTGAAGAATAGAATCTGTCAGTCACAATATATTAAAAACTAGATCTACCTCTACCGATAAGAAAAGCCGAAAATGTGTTTTCTTTTTAAAAATTACTCAAAGAATAATATCTTCTTTCATATCCTGTCATGTTCTTTCTTATTTTCCTTTTCTTGGCTTTTATTAACTTTTAATCACTGCTTTTTTATTGGTATGATTGTCATTTGATAATACGTTTTTGAATTTTTTACTATTTATCAACTTTTCACATTGTAATATTTCTGCTTTACCTTATGTTGGTACGCCTGTACCCAATTTATTTTCTTGCTGTTTTCTTTCTACTACTGGGTTGCCTGGAAGAAATCGCTTCAAAGCGAAGGTCGCACATTGTTTTGTATTCTTTTCTTGTACTCTTATGTATATTATTTTATGGTGTACGTATAAAAAATAAAGTGTTAAATAAATAAATAGCTATCGTTACCCATAGACATCAGTAACACTAAAGGCATCACTGATGCGTTGCCGGCCAAGAAAAAACAAGAAAACAAAGAAAGATAATTATGTATGTGTTGAAAATCTATGATATTTATATCATAGAGATGCAAATAGACATTTTTTGTCTGTGTAGTCATCATGGAGAATCAGTGAAAGATTGCCACAATCTTTCTATGCCTGAAAACGAAAGGATTCCCACGAGATGAGAGATAAAAGTTAGATCAACCCGCAAAGCGATTTATCTAAGCAGACGAAATTGCAGACTACACTGGTCGGATGAATAACAAGACCGTGGCATTCCCGAATCTAGTCTCAGAAATTTGATTTAACATAAATAATTGTAAACAAAAATATAATATGACGTACCTACGTATATATCGTTTTACAAACCAAAAACACGTTATGGTTAGTATAATGTGTTATAGTATAAATATTTTTAGTTATTTTATTAAGAGCGAAATAATGTAACACGTTATAGCAGTTACTTAAAAAAATTACTATATTCTTTTATTATAAGCGCGATGTCATATAAAATAAAATTATCCTGTAAATTTCTAAATGCCTCGTAATCATGTATACATGGCAACATCTTTAGTCCATATAAAACCAGCCAACAGTGAACTACGAGTATTATCATTTCATTTTATTGGAATTTCGGATATCCAATAGGTCTGGTTACGAGTATGGCGTATAACGTTTCTGATGTCCGAGCGTGGTTTTAGATTTTGAGAAAAAAGTAACTATTTTGTGATGTCCAGAAACATAAGGTATAACAGTCAAAGAGATGATTGTTAAGTATAAGAAAACTTTAGTCAAACAATTTTAATCAAATCTTAAAGCTTTGAAATCAAGTATAACTATTGAAATACTTTTATCAAGTTTTAGAATCACTACTACTTTTATTAATGATTTTCTCATGCGATTCATTCCGACACCCAGCTGTAGATGTAAAAACCTTGTTTAAAGAAAAAGAGATATAATTACATACATAAAACGAGGAAAACGAACTGTGACAAGTCTTATTGTAATGTCTCATGTGGTTACGTGTCACACCTGGTTACGTATATAAGGTTAATATAAAGTATGGGGGGAGGAATAACGAACAGCGAGACTGAAAGAGTATTGACAAAGCGCTGGCCTGAGAATCTTGTTTCATTCCGAGCAAGAAAAAGCCAACCGACACATTAGGCGAATGAACTAATGCATTTATCTTTTGTCCAGAATACGTTAGTATATTAGTTCATTGGTCCAGAAAAGATTCTTTTCTAAGCTTTTGAAGCTGTTATTTTTACTTAAGTAATGACAGGATGCTTCATATCCGTATTTGTAGCCACCGCACTGTACCGTCTTTAACAGAAGTAACAGGGTGCCATTGAAGAATAGAATCTGTCAGTCACAATATATTAAAAACTAGATCTACCTCTACCGATAAGAAAAGCCGAAAATGTGTTTTCTTTTTAAAAATTACTCAAAGAATAATATCTTCTTTCATATCCTGTCATGTTCTTTCTTATTTTCCTTTTCTTGGCTTTTATTAACTTTTAATCACTGCTTTTTTATTGGTATGATTGTCATTTGATAATACGTTTTTGAATTTTTTACTATTTATCAACTTTTCACATTGTAATATTTCTGCTTTACCTTATGTTGGTACGCCTGTACCCAATTTATTTTCTTGCTGTTTTCTTTCTACTACTGGGTTGCCTGGAAGAAATCGCTTCAAAGCGAAGGTCGCACATTGTTTTGTATTCTTTTCTTGTACTCTTATGTATATTATTTTATGGTGTACGTATAAAAAATAAAGTGTTAAATAAATAAATAGCTATCGTTACCCATAGACATCAGTAACACTAAAGGCATCACTGATGCGTTGCCGGCCAAGAAAAAACAAGAAAACAAAGAAAGATAATTATGTATGTGTTGAAAATCTATGATATTTATATCATAGAGATGCAAATAGACATTTTTTGTCTGTGTAGTCATCATGGAGAATCAGTGAAAGATTGCCACAATCTTTCTATGCCTGAAAACGAAAGGATTCCCACGAGATGAGAGATAAAAGTTAGATCAACCCGCAAAGCGATTTATCTAAGCAGACGAAATTGCAGACTACACTGGTCGGATGAATAACAAGACCGTGGCATTCCCGAATCTAGTCTCAGAAATTTGATTTAACATAAATAATTGTAAACAAAAATATAATATGACGTACCTACGTATATATCGTTTTACAAACCAAAAACACGTTATGGTTAGTATAATGTGTTATAGTATAAATATTTTTAGTTATTTTATTAAGAGCGAAATAATGTAACACGTTATAGCAGTTACTTAAAAAAATTACTATATTCTTTTATTATAAGCGCGATGTCATATAAAATAAAATTATCCTGTAAATTTCTAAATGCCTCGTAATCATGTATACATGGCAACATCTTTAGTCCATATAAAACCAGCCAACAGTGAACTACGAGTATTATCATTTCATTTTATTGGAATTTCGGATATCCAATAGGTCTGGTTACGAGTATGGCGTATAACGTTTCTGATGTCCGAGCGTGGTTTTAGATTTTGAGAAAAAAGTAACTATTTTGTGATGTCCAGAAACATAAGGTATAACAGTCAAAGAGATGATTGTTAAGTATAAGAAAACTTTAGTCAAACAATTTTAATCAAATCTTAAAGCTTTGAAATCAAGTATAACTATTGAAATACTTTTATCAAGTTTTAGAATCACTACTACTTTTATTAATGATTTTCTCATGCGATTCATTCCGACACCCAGCTGTAGATGTAAAAACCTTGTTTAAAGAAAAAGAGATATAATTACATACATAAAACGAGGAAAACGAACTGTGACAAGTCTTATTGTAATGTCTCATGTGGTTACGTGTCACACCTGGTTACGTATATAAGGTTAATATAAAGTATGGGGGGAGGAATAACGAACAGCGAGACTGAAAGAGTATTGACAAAGCGCTGGCCTGAGAATCTTGTTTCATTCCGAGCAAGAAAAAGCCAACCGACACATTAGGCGAATGAACTAATGCATTTATCTTTTGTCCAGAATACGTTAGTATATTAGTTCATTGGTCCAGAAAAGATTCTTTTCTAAGCTTTTGAAGCTGTTATTTTTACTTAAGTAATGACAGGATGCTTCATATCCGTATTTGTAGCCACCGCACTGTACCGTCTTTAACAGAAGTAACAGGGTGCCATTGAAGAATAGAATCTGTCAGTCACAATATATTAAAAACTAGATCTACCTCTACCGATAAGAAAAGCCGAAAATGTGTTTTCTTTTTAAAAATTACTCAAAGAATAATATCTTCTTTCATATCCTGTCATGTTCTTTCTTATTTTCCTTTTCTTGGCTTTTATTAACTTTTAATCACTGCTTTTTTATTGGTATGATTGTCATTTGATAATACGTTTTTGAATTTTTTACTATTTATCAACTTTTCACATTGTAATATTTCTGCTTTACCTTATGTTGGTACGCCTGTACCCAATTTATTTTCTTGCTGTTTTCTTTCTACTACTGGGTTGCCTGGAAGAAATCGCTTCAAAGCGAAGGTCGCACATTGTTTTGTATTCTTTTCTTGTACTCTTATGTATATTATTTTATGGTGTACGTATAAAAAATAAAGTGTTAAATAAATAAATAGCTATCGTTACCCATAGACATCAGTAACACTAAAGGCATCACTGATGCGTTGCCGGCCAAGAAAAAACAAGAAAACAAAGAAAGATAATTATGTATGTGTTGAAAATCTATGATATTTATATCATAGAGATGCAAATAGACATTTTTTGTCTGTGTAGTCATCATGGAGAATCAGTGAAAGATTGCCACAATCTTTCTATGCCTGAAAACGAAAGGATTCCCACGAGATGAGAGATAAAAGTTAGATCAACCCGCAAAGCGATTTATCTAAGCAGACGAAATTGCAGACTACACTGGTCGGATGAATAACAAGACCGTGGCATTCCCGAATCTAGTCTCAGAAATTTGATTTAACATAAATAATTGTAAACAAAAATATAATATGACGTACCTACGTATATATCGTTTTACAAACCAAAAACACGTTATGGTTAGTATAATGTGTTATAGTATAAATATTTTTAGTTATTTTATTAAGAGCGAAATAATGTAACACGTTATAGCAGTTACTTAAAAAAATTACTATATTCTTTTATTATAAGCGCGATGTCATATAAAATAAAATTATCCTGTAAATTTCTAAATGCCTCGTAATCATGTATACATGGCAACATCTTTAGTCCATATAAAACCAGCCAACAGTGAACTACGAGTATTATCATTTCATTTTATTGGAATTTCGGATATCCAATAGGTCTGGTTACGAGTATGGCGTATAACGTTTCTGATGTCCGAGCGTGGTTTTAGATTTTGAGAAAAAAGTAACTATTTTGTGATGTCCAGAAACATAAGGTATAACAGTCAAAGAGATGATTGTTAAGTATAAGAAAACTTTAGTCAAACAATTTTAATCAAATCTTAAAGCTTTGAAATCAAGTATAACTATTGAAATACTTTTATCAAGTTTTAGAATCACTACTACTTTTATTAATGATTTTCTCATGCGATTCATTCCGACACCCAGCTGTAGATGTAAAAACCTTGTTTAAAGAAAAAGAGATATAATTACATACATAAAACGAGGAAAACGAACTGTGACAAGTCTTATTGTAATGTCTCATGTGGTTACGTGTCACACCTGGTTACGTATATAAGGTTAATATAAAGTATGGGGGGAGGAATAACGAACAGCGAGACTGAAAGAGTATTGACAAAGCGCTGGCCTGAGAATCTTGTTTCATTCCGAGCAAGAAAAAGCCAACCGACACATTAGGCGAATGAACTAATGCATTTATCTTTTGTCCAGAATACGTTAGTATATTAGTTCATTGGTCCAGAAAAGATTCTTTTCTAAGCTTTTGAAGCTGTTATTTTTACTTAAGTAATGACAGGATGCTTCATATCCGTATTTGTAGCCACCGCACTGTACCGTCTTTAACAGAAGTAACAGGGTGCCATTGAAGAATAGAATCTGTCAGTCACAATATATTAAAAACTAGATCTACCTCTACCGATAAGAAAAGCCGAAAATGTGTTTTCTTTTTAAAAATTACTCAAAGAATAATATCTTCTTTCATATCCTGTCATGTTCTTTCTTATTTTCCTTTTCTTGGCTTTTATTAACTTTTAATCACTGCTTTTTTATTGGTATGATTGTCATTTGATAATACGTTTTTGAATTTTTTACTATTTATCAACTTTTCACATTGTAATATTTCTGCTTTACCTTATGTTGGTACGCCTGTACCCAATTTATTTTCTTGCTGTTTTCTTTCTACTACTGGGTTGCCTGGAAGAAATCGCTTCAAAGCGAAGGTCGCACATTGTTTTGTATTCTTTTCTTGTACTCTTATGTATATTATTTTATGGTGTACGTATAAAAAATAAAGTGTTAAATAAATAAATAGCTATCGTTACCCATAGACATCAGTAACACTAAAGGCATCACTGATGCGTTGCCGGCCAAGAAAAAACAAGAAAACAAAGAAAGATAATTATGTATGTGTTGAAAATCTATGATATTTATATCATAGAGATGCAAATAGACATTTTTTGTCTGTGTAGTCATCATGGAGAATCAGTGAAAGATTGCCACAATCTTTCTATGCCTGAAAACGAAAGGATTCCCACGAGATGAGAGATAAAAGTTAGATCAACCCGCAAAGCGATTTATCTAAGCAGACGAAATTGCAGACTACACTGGTCGGATGAATAACAAGACCGTGGCATTCCCGAATCTAGTCTCAGAAATTTGATTTAACATAAATAATTGTAAACAAAAATATAATATGACGTACCTACGTATATATCGTTTTACAAACCAAAAACACGTTATGGTTAGTATAATGTGTTATAGTATAAATATTTTTAGTTATTTTATTAAGAGCGAAATAATGTAACACGTTATAGCAGTTACTTAAAAAAATTACTATATTCTTTTATTATAAGCGCGATGTCATATAAAATAAAATTATCCTGTAAATTTCTAACTGCCTCGTAATCATGTATACATGGCAACATCTTTAGTCCATATAAAACCAGCCAACAGTGAACTACGAGTATTATCATTTCATTTTATTGGAATTTCGGATATCCAATAGGTCTGGTTACGAGTATGGCGTATAACGTTTCTGATGTCCGAGCGCAATTCAAACGAAAAGCGACGATCATTATCCACTCAGGCCGCTAGGTAAACGCGTTTTATGGCTAGGTGGCGTGGTCGAATCGTAAAAATGCAGTTTTTATTCCTCTGTGGATGGATGCTGTCTTTTTATTCTACCTTCACTGTCAAAGTGCTTTTTTTCACCAGGCATGCGATAGTGAGATTTTACTGTTCCCATATATTACTACAACATGTTCTCGATTATATGTTTTAAAAATTTGCAAAATGTTTTTTTGTTTAAAGCTAGCTTAGCTATAAGAGGAAAGTGATAACCATTGTATTTAAATATCACTTTGTTAACCGAACATTCAATTATAATAGACATTTTGAAATCACAAATAGCACTTAATTTAAATGAAAAAAAACCTGACTTCGAATAGCCTCTAAAATGTTAATGTTTAAATATTTTCAATGTTCCATAACATTGAAAATATTTAAATGAACTAAAACACGATTATACAAAATCAAAACCGGCTTTCAACATACAAAACCAAAAATTCCTAAACTTAAGAGATTTTGCTAAAAAAAGTTTCATCACAAAAATATCACTGTTTTCCCTTGTTCTTTGTGTAAAAAACTCACTATTTTCCTATTTTCCCCTGTTTTAATCGAGGGCTCAGAGTAGGGAGTAGAGTAGGAATATTGAGTCCCATACGAGCGGCAGTTTACGAGCGGCGACAGTGATAAGAATTGTTAATTTTATTTGCCGCCGAGACGAGTGCATCACATTCAATGTTGTCTGCCAGTTTTAATAATACTTGACATTCAGTATGCAAACTTTGATGCATATTTTAATATGCTTTTTACTGGTTTTTGTTTGTCTACGCTCGTTGATTTAATCATATTTGTCTATAAGTGGTTGAATTGATTTGTTGGGCAATTGTATGAAATTATATAAAGCTAGCTTGACTTTCATTTAAAATTGTTGTCCTGACTGACTGATCTATAATCGCAGAGTCCAAACTGCTTATCCTATAAACGTTCAATTTAGCAAATGGGTTCCTTTTATGACTTAGGCACGCACTAAAAAAGAATTTATTCTAGCTTCTAGCACAATGAAAATTTGTATTTTCCTTTCTGGCAAGAAATAATGAAACACCAATTGCAACGTTTTTGGAAAATCAATTGGTTGAAATTTAATTTTAAATACACCGATCTTGAAACAAGTACTAAAATTGAGGTTTATTAATAAAAAAATTGCCCCTTCAATAAAGTTAAGTCTATCCACTGTTGGTTCTTATATTATAGCGAGTAAATCTTATAAATACTAGTGAATACCCGGCGTGCTTCACTACGCTAAAAAGTTTTCTGATGAATTCTCATCGTCAATTTCTCATAGATCAGGGTTTTTGTGTTGACGTTGACATTGATGCGCTATCTTTACATAGTTTAAATAGTTGTATGGGAAAAGTGGAAAACCGACTTGATCAATGTGGCTGGACCGAATGTGCCTAACGCATTGCTTTAGTGATCTCAAACCACCTTCGGTTTATTGCCTTCCAAATGAAACTATTTTGAGGCATATCAGTTGGATGGTTTCAGAATATATAAAGGACATCCGTACAAACATTTTTTGTGTTTCATATAATATAGATGAAGAAATTCCATGTGGACATAGCCTCGGGAAACATCTAGTTAATACTACATTTTGCTACACCTATAAAGTTCTACAAGACCTAGACAGACAAATAAAACTTGAGATGTTGCTGACGTTAACGAGATCAAATTACTTATCTGTCGTTTAAAGGTCGAGAGCTCGGTCTTTGTCTGGATTATTGGCTATTGAATTCTCCAGGACATGACTGGAATCGTAATTGGTTAAGATCAACAGACACTCCTTATAGTTTTAAAAATAATACACTTTCTGTAAATTGTAAAGAACAGAAAAATCACATTTTGATGTTTGAGTTTCCATAAAAATAAAACATTTAGGAATTTAAACGAGGAAGAGGATATAATAATATGGTAGTACAAAGTCACTGGAATCTATGAGTAAAATAGTGTCATCTGCCTCTGTAGACTCAGTTTCAGCTGTTGACGAGGTAGATGGCACAGACCAAGTATCATTTGTTTCATTGATCGTGATACTGTATTATCGTAGTAACAGAAAAATACTTACATTGTCAATAGGATGGTCATTAGATTAATGTTCCATCCACATCAGTTGATCTTGGACTACCTGAACAGAAGAATGAATAGGCATTTATTAAGTTAGTGCGTTCATTATCTTATACTTCATTGCCACTTACCATCAGGTGGGATCGTTATCAAGCACTAACTTATTTAATGTAAAAAAAACCTCCTCAGTATAGTTAATAGTATCAGGCGTTACTTTGCGGAAATCCATTGTTATTAAGTTAGTTACAGTACTTTGTTGCAAAGTAGACTAATACTTTTAAAACCTCCTAAGTACAATACTCAAGATCTCTTTTGCCACGCACATGCAAACTGTGGAATGAGCTTCCTTCTGAGAAATTCTCGAAGCGCTATACACGGGGTTCTTCAAAAAAGAAGCTGTCTTTCAATGCCAGAGTTGCATTAGCGACTTCTATGGTGTTGTCATGTCCATATACGACGGAAACCACTCACAATTAGGGGGTATTTTATAAAGCCTGTTTTTATTATAGTAATTAACAAAAGCTAACATTTTTCTTTCTTAGAATATTTGACGCCAGGTAGGTACATCAAACTCAAATTAAATCCGTAGCCCATAATAAATTCAAAGACCTATTAAATCCCTTGGAAATATATCTACGAGGTCGTAGATACAATCTTTAATATCCTTACTTTGTCCGAGTAAAAAACGCAATTTGGAGCGTATGCCTTTATGACGGTACTTTCAGTAGTTCCGAGTTACGAGTTGATTCATTCCATTGAGATAGTCCTTTGTTTCGGCGATGTATCCCTTTACATAAAAGGGACCCTTATTATCACAGTAGTCATCAGTTTTGATATGTAAGAGTCTGATATAAAATTGTTGTTTATAATAAAAATCACGTTACATTTATAAATCATCCTGCGGCAAATTAGTATAAATTTTAACATAGATATAATAACAGATACAATAGTAATCAATATAATTCAGACATTGGTCACTTATACCAGTTATACCGGGTTACATTGATGAAGATAAACAAATAGAAAACTGTGAAATATATTATATATCGCAAACTATAGCACTACCCACTTTAGATATAGGAATATTGAGGATCACCTTTAGATAAGGCATTGAAAGACAGATACAGGTATACAGTTAGGAGATAAAGTCAAATAAAATCGTACTCTCAACATCTTAGTGAATATCTCTTCAAACCTTATCGTTGCGACTTAGAGTTCAAAGTTATGTTTTCGCAGGTTGTATTGAAAATTGTTTGATGGTACAAGTTTGTAGGGCTACCAACTATCCACTTGTGAAACAGTTATATAAATTGAACAAGTTTTGAGATATAATTTCAGTAACCAATAATTATATAGACCGAGGTCCTGCACTGGGACCCATTATAGGTCTCCTAACATAGTTGTTGTTGAAACAGCTACAAATTGAAGTTTGCGTTACGATAACAACGTTATAAAATCTTTCAGATTATGTGTGTAAATTGTATTAAAGTTTAAGATTCAGATATTTAGAAAATAGATTAACTGCTTGCCATCCATGTAGTATCCATGATAATATAATAAAATTATAAACGTACAAGAAAATTATGTTAAAAGCGTACAAGAATACAAGTCAAAAAACCCATAAATATAAAAATTATCATGTATTGGCAACCCTGGCAGTTCGAATGCCCCAAAACGTTTTGAACAAATATTCATTGGATGCAAATCCAGCCAACCGGGATTAGAACCGATATACAATAGTTTTAATACAACTACATACTAGTTTAATTTAAAATTGTTTTGTTCCATAACGGAATAGATTTTGAATTGTATTATTCCTCCATTTTTAATAAAATTGACAGTCAAATCCATTTTGACTAAACGCTGGAAATAAAATTGGGAGCCTGAGTTGGAAGCATTGTTTTATAACAATGGTTATTCACGTGGAGACAAATAGGTATATATTTTTTGTTGTGAAATTTTCATGTTTATGAAAACAGTACAATTTAATTATTTGACATAATAAAAAAATATTATATCACAACAAAATGTTGTACCTTAAATTCTTTTAAAAACCAGGTAAAAGCCCATTATCTCTCTAACTAATCAGTTTCTCCCCTTACTCCCTTCCCTCTTCTTTTTAATCTTGTTATCCATGTTTATGATATTATTATTTTAATTTATATTTGTAATTTCCTCCATATTATTCGTGCACCTTACCTCATTTAATCTTATTCTAATCAGCTCTCCGCATCTTAAGGTTGTCTGGAAGAGATCGCTGTGTAGCGATAAGACCGCCTTTTGTACCTCATATGTCTGCTTTGCTTATTTACTTGTTGTTGTATTATTTTATTTGGTGTACAATAAAGAGTTAAATAAATAAATAAATAAATAATGTTGTCAAATGATATTTTTTTATGCACCCATACACATGAGTCACCCTCACGCCATTTGCATTACAAATGCGTTGCCGGACAAGAAATAATAGAAAAGGATATAGAAAAAAAAAGTTGTAATAGGTCGAATTCGCCTTGAGCATGATCTAATTCAGCAATTAGATCATGCTCAAGTTAAGTTCAGTAATTTACAGGCCCGTCAAACATCTTAAAATTTATATTATACTGGTTTTACGGCTAACTCCACCGACACGTCAGTTGCGGCGAGATTTATAGCTCATTAAATTAGTTCGCAAACTGTCAGGTGACATACTTGCGGAATAAATTAAAACCGAACTGTCACTGTGACAGTTCTCAATTTGTCTGGTTTTTGTTATGGTGGGAAATTAAATTAAATGAAACTCATTTATTATTAAAAAAAACATCAGTGTTTGTGTTGTTGGAACGAAGTTCCTTATCGCGCGTTGTGAAAGGGGGCTAGACGGAAAAATTCTTACGAAAAGTTGTCACGACACTTTTTGAAGTGATTCAGTAATATGAAACTAGATGGCGCTGTACAACTTTCTGAATCACGCTAACACTTTTTGAAGTGATTCAGTAGTATGAAACTAGATGGCGCTGTACAACTTTCTGAATCACGCTAGCGTGCTAGCGCGTAAAACAATACTTAAATCGAAAAGAACTTCGTTCCATCCGGGTGTCCCTTGACACCTTTTAATTTTTTTTATTTCAAACTGCAGAACACAGGCAAGAGGTAATCAATCGTTTCTTCTGTTGGAGGTCATTAAGCTATTTATTAACACACTACAATATTGTTTACATGTGGGCCCGGCACATCTTTCAGCAAAAATGTAGGAGTGGAGTGTTTTTGATTATTGTGTGATTGGTGATTATTATTACATCATTATTATTTAATCGTGATGAAAGCCTATAGTTTGAAGGACTTGTGTCCAAGTCTTGGACCCATCCAATATTTTTCAGTTTTGTACTTGTTGCGGCAAAGAAAATGGCGGATGTGGTCTTTAACTCACTCAATATGAGCAGAAACCTACTAGTGGAACGCTAGTTATACATTAATATAATCTAATGTTAATAAAAAATATTATTAGTGTAATAAATATGTTACCGCCGCGATAAAAGTAGCAATTACCCGATCCTCAATAAATTTTGTTCCAAGACTTATCACAGCTGTATGCAAATGGGACATAAAAACGTTAATTACATGTAACGTGGCTTGTAACATCACCGGCATAAATTTAGATAAAACAAAAGCCATAGCGGATTGCAGATACCTATATTAAATTATTTAAATACCCTATAACTGTCCTCGCTTAGCTTGGAAAAACTTATCTTAGTTCACAGATAGCTCATACCTGTTCGACAAAATGTATGGACAGTACTGCTGGCTGACTTCAATCCATTAATGGCCCACTACTGAGTATGGATCTCTCCGATTGAGGAGGTCTAGAATACTCTACAATTTTATAATATTAGCTAACCTAACAGTTGCTTTGCAACTAAATATTTTATATTGTTACCGCCATACTAATAAAAATGTATTTAAATTCACGCACTTTTATTTTGTGTCTTATACTTGGCACAATATTAAATTCAGATTAAAACGCTCTAAAAAATTATTCGTCAAATAAAATAAGTCTAAAAGTTTTGTGCAAACAAATAAACATACATACATGTATCCTTTCGCTCCACCATAAAGCTTGTCCCTAATTCATAGAACGGGAAAACCATCTCCTAAAACGAAGCGAAGCGAGAGAGACTTAAGTTGTAATTGTATAAGACTGTGTATTGTAAATCTTACTTGCCGAATTTATTCAGCTCTGCGAAACATATTAAACCTCCATAAATTGTTATGCTATCTAAAGGTTTTATATGTAAAAATATCGTAAGTTGAGGAGCCATAAATCTCCGAAAATTTATTGCAGATTGTTAACTTTATGCCAGGCCGAAGGCATACAAGACAGCTCGAATTATAGGGTTCAGAGACATGACCTTACGCCCTTGGTGCTTAGGGATATTGGAGATAATAAATAATAAAGGTAATAAATTCATGAGATTTAACAATCTTGATAAAACAGACCCTTATTATGATTGAACACGTATTTTGACACTTGTTGTGACGTCACATCGGATGTAACAATTAGGATAAGAGATTAGAATGACAGTTATTAATGTTTGTACTAAAAGATAGATTGTTCTCAGTGTTCTTATGGGATAACATGGTGGTAGGTCTTATTAAAATGACAATTTTACGACGTCACATCAAGATTGAAAGTGGCTAATCAAATACCACCCTTTACAACCTCCTTGCATATCAAACTTTGATTGGATGTCTCCTTACATAGATTTTTTTAGCGTGAAATTTAATATCGGATTTTATGGCACGGTAAAAAGTTTTTAGGGAGACCAAGGTAAGTAATTCGATTACAAAAGAGGCGAACGAGTAAAAAAGATTTTGCGTTTTTACTAAATTATGGTACACATTTTACAGCATGATGGTACTTCTGAGCTGATTAGTTATATTATATTCATATTATTATATTATTATTATTTTTCTCAATCAATATAATCAATTTCTCAATCATAGTTTAAGTAAGCCAATAATACACAATTTGAATTATACATTTTTATTCCACTCGAATTTAATAGAGGTTACAACAACAACATCAATTACAAGCTATTCAGCAAAACTCCAAAAATATGACGCCTACAAACAAAGCAGATTCAATTAACGTACACCGAAAGCGCCAATTCGGCATTTTCCAACAATAACATTTTCGGAACTCCCAATTGGAAAGGTTGGTTGGGAAACACGTTTTCAAAATCGTTAAGATTTACTGACGCACCGATTCTAACTGCAGGTCAACGAAGTCCCGGGGGACATTCGCAATTTGCGAGTGTTGCCGCTCCATTTCAGATTTTTACACGCCCCGCGTCGTAATTGCGTTACCCCACGATGGAAGCCCTAATTCTGTACAGCATTGTACAAACACATCCATTGCTGGTTGTTGTTAATCAACGCATCATTTTCAAAAGGACTGCGAGAAATGTATAACGCATAACGAATCGTTGTCGCAAGCGCTAGAATGCATAGTGAGTCAAACGAATAAATGATCACACTGCCAGACCAGCCCAAAACGAATGTCTCGTAAACCTCACGCATTCAATTACTCTTCGTGAACCGTTTTTTCCATGCGCCTGTTTCCGGACGCAACGGGATGGGCCGGCGTGTATAGAACCAATTTGGGCCCGAAATTTTTGTTAGATGGACATATCTATGTTCTACTACATAGCAAGGGCGACTAATAGTTTTACGATCGTATCTCATACGGAATTTATTGAATGGAATCATACATTCATTTTTATCCATCTCCCTTAAAATCACTTGAAGCGAAGCATACTCTCGTATTGGCTTATACTAAGCATATGTGGCAAAGTTATGTTAAGCCAATGTGGATGACATTGTATATAAATTGTACAATGTATAAGTAAGCGAATAATTTTTATGAGGTTCTTGTTCGATACAGTGATAAAAAGTTGAAACAGAAGTTAACTTCGATAGCAGTTATTAAGCCAGTGACTTTTTGAAGATCGTGACTGAGCAAACACGTAATCAGATTAGCTAGATTTATAATATTGACAAAATATGGTTAATGTTTCTTTGTTCTGTAAGTGTCCTGCTTCAATTAGTTTAAATATTGTGAAGTATCCATTTTGTGATTTAGATGCGCTGATATTTCAGCGTTCTGTTGCAGTGCATTGACTACTCTAGTAATTTATATATTTAAGCAATAATTAGCAGGATTTTTTAAAAATATTATTGATTTTTTAGAACAACTGCATTGTAAATAATGTAAATAAAAAATCACATTATTTAATATTATTTATATCAATCAATAAGTGTAATGAAAAAAGACCAGTTAAATAAAGCCTATACTTTATTTAACTGGTCTTTTACCATAGTAACTACTATTAGTTACTATGGTAAATACATCACATAAACAGTTTTTGCGGAAATTTAACTAAAAGTATACGATTCAGCTGGTGATAGGATTTACTAAAATACTTTTTCCGTGTCCCGTAATGACCATCCATTAAAATGAATGCGTTGTAACTGATTTTAATCGCAGATTTGTGGTCGTAGATTCACCTGCGATTGAAATGTTTTTAACGGTAAAATGCAGAAATTAATTTAAATTTAAAGTAAAAATCACTGTGGCAAAAACTGTGGGATGTAAATTTTTCTCTGCATTGTATAATATTATATATAGGTAGGTAAAGTATATTTTTTTCGAATTTATTTTGTTGATAAAATGAAAAGTTTCTGTCTTTTTAATGCACAGAGATAGTTAGGTAATAAAAGCAGTAAGTATATTGTGTATAGTGTATGATTTTCTTATCTTTTCAGGTAACTTAGCATCAAAACAATCGCTATTTGAAAAGACCTCTTCAGCGTTGCCAAACATGAGGGGCTAAAAAAATATCTTCACGCATGGCCTGAAGCAAACAAGGTGAGCGGCGTACATTATACCTTAACGACGCGTTTTGGCGTTCTCGCGCGCTGATACACGAAAATAATCTCATCGCAGTATCATATCAAAACACCCCGCAATGCAGGTAAAATTGAGACACTTTTAGAGGGTGTTTTGATTTACTGGTGTAATTAAAATCATACAATAACAATACACTTTGTTATAATGAATGTTCTTTCGTTTTGTGAGAGAATTATTTAAATTTTTGCATGGTTTTAGGGTTCCGAAGTAAAATCGGAACCCTTAGAGATTCGTCATGTCCATGTCATGTCACGTCATCTGTCTAAAGCAAAGCATCGAGACTCTTAGTGATAGAAAGCTGTAATTTGGCATGGATGGCGTGGCTACATCATTCTAAGTGCGTCTTATTCATCCTAATAAAAAAAATCCCAGTTAAAAAAATTACTCTAAGCCTAGGTAGACTAGAAAACAAGACTATTTTATAGGTAGGTGGCGTAATAGTTGGTAACCATTGCGCATGGGTTCGATTCCCTATGAAGTGGAAAGTCTTGTCTTTGTGTGTTGTTCATGGCACCCAGCGAATCCTAGTGGAGATTTGAGTGTATAGCGTTATATATTTTAAATGTTAAAAAAGCAACATCTTTCAACAATTTATTCCTACTTCCATTTATCCATAAAAACAAAAGGCGACACACAAAGGGCAATAATAAGTGCGCAGCGAGCAATTTGACGATATGAAAAGCACGTTACCACATACGCAGGTTCCAAGTAAACAAGCATCATAATTCCGCGGAACATTTTCTAACAAAAGCAAGACGGAACCCATAAAACTGTCACACTCATGTTCCGTTTTGCCATTCGCAGACCGCGAGAAAAACGATACACGAAATTGTAAAAACTACGCATTAGGAAACATGAAGTGTTTCAGAAATGTGGTCTTACTTATCAAATTCTAACTTATAAGGGTTTTCATTAGTGCTTCTATTTTAGTGTAAGACATTGGAATTATAACAATATCCTAACGAAGTAATAATCTCATAGTTACAATATATATTTTTTACCTATGAATGAATGAACCATTTCTATTATTATTATTTTAAATTATATTATCATGGACACGGATATTTTAAATGCAAACGGGTACTCACTAATATGATATTGTAGACGATGATATCAAGTCTCGTCTTGACAATAATCCACGCAACTTGATCAAAATACAGGTACAAAATTAAAAGTACCCTTAAGCATTTTAAATATATCTCTTTAAGCTTGGATCGCATTGTGTGAAATGATATATTATATTTTTTCTATTTACGATACATACATGTACCTTTACCAATTGTAATAACTGCGCAAAGTATGGCAATATGATCTATGTCCTTTTCCTGCTAAGCTCAAAGTCTAGTAAAGAAATAAACGTATCTTTTGAAATGGAAAAGCATACCGAAAAAAGCCACCGCGGAAAAAATATATGAGCGCTGAAGCGGTTTTTTACTACCACCGTTATAGGCTTCCGCGCTAATCTCTTAACTCTTAGCGGCGAAACAATAAAACGAGGTTGTGCGAGTATTTCGCACATGAAAAAATTCCGGTCGGAAAATGTCCAGGACATCTGAGTGGGTTCCGCAGGTGTATTTTTTCTCAGCTCAAATAGCGGTTTTAGTTTTGTTAAATCCCGTCTGGGGCTAAAATAAGTGTGGCCACCACTCTAGCACTAGCTTTGTTTTGCATAACATTTTGTTTTACCTATTTTATTTTGCCGAGTACAAGGCTTGTTCGGCGTGTATGTTTTAAGTATGCTCAAAAGTTTTAAAGGAGTATTTCTGAAGGTTCCTCTTTTATCTGTGTTGTTTTTATTTTTATTGATCTTCGTCTATATACATGTATATAAAACATTTGAAACAAATTCACCACAAAAATACACAGGGTAGGTACGTATTTTTTTAGACATTATACTACAGGGTTGAGTATCTTTTTACATTGACTTTAATTGTCAACAAATTCAATTTGCAGAAGCAATAATTTGGAGTGTCATAGGTTTCATTTTGATGAGTTTCAAAATTGATATTTACACAGTGACAAATTAATGTAACGTCCACGACACGGAGGGGCCGAACGACAAAAGTTACAATTTACTAGAAGGCGGCCTCATACATAAAAAGACGGAGAATACAAAGAGCGGGCGAAAAATCAAAATGCAAATGATATTCCCGGGAAAAGTGTTTCGGGATTAACTATCTTTAAAACGCTCTTGATTTTTTTCTCTTTAAGCCGAAAGATAATGTTCATTATTTTTGCGGCCAGTGAAATTCTCTTTGCGCTCGGCTTGATTTTAGTTGACGTCATAATTGTATCTGCCGAAATGAAAGAGAATTTTTAAGAATGAATTAACTAAGTAGGATTTGAATACATACATGGATTAAGATAATATATTTTATAAGTATTTGTACGCTGGTTCTACTGGTAAAGTATGCTGGGATGACTATAGGTTCACTTACTATACTTGAAGAAATAAATCATTAATTCATTCATTCATTTATGGCTTTGCTGTCGCCACTAACAATAAATTGTACCGATTTTTTTATTTACATCAAATGAAACCTAATCATATGTTTTTGAAACAAGATAAATGAGAATGACTAATTTAATAATTTAAGTAATACGAGTATAAACGATTTATCTTTTCTTGCTCGACTGCCAAGGAAGGGTTATAGATCTCTGCTAATGAGACATAATATCTACCTATCTATAATTTGTATGACTGGATCATGAGAGTATTAGGTCTAATTACGCTAGAACTTTCAGGACCTAAATGCCAACCTCCCATGTACGCTAGTACGCTCCACAGTGTACGCTACTAAGAAATGGACGAGGCTATGGCGAATGATCCCTCCTATTGAAGCTCCCTGGTTCCTGCATCACTCAGTACTCGTGCATGGTGGTACTTCCTTTTAGAATTACCGGCAAGAAGTTTCAACCTGTTTAGATTTTTTTACTGAATAAAATGACTGATAATCGACATCGAGATCCTAAAATGATATTATATTACTATTATAACCATAATTTGTCTCTCTGGGGTTAGATATTTCCGGTTCGTTTTTGGAGATAACTGATTTATGAGATTAATGCAAGAAACGCTATGTTAGCGGTGATGTGGTCAATCTGTCGGCTATTTCCATAAAAATAAAGATTTTTGGCGTTTTCTTTGTTGCTTATTCTTTGAAAACTTACATGTTTCTATAAAAATGTTATAACAGATGATACTAAGAGGATGTTTTACCAGAAAGTATGTATATTCTCCTCGTATTTGCTCTACGCTGAAGCAACTGCAACTTATTGTGTTGCGGACGTAAATAAACTACGCGCGGTATTACAACGTTCTGTCAAGCGGTCTGCTAAAACATTTTCTGGTGTACCAGGACGAAAAGTGTCTAATATTTTAATAATTTGTACTTTATTATTGTATAATAAATTGTAGCATAGTGGTTGCTTTATTTTCGGACTAGCCAATTCGGCGAACTTCGTATCGCCTAACAAACAATGAATGTACAATACGTTGTTGAAGAATAATGAATGAATGTTTGTTTTAACATGTTTGTTTTAACTTTTATAGTTTTGGTAGTTTTAACACATCAGAGACCATTAAATTCCCTCTCCCTCCCCCTCTCCTCCTCTCCCCTCTCCCTGTCCTTTTCCCTCTTCGTAACAATTCTATCATAACATACATGATTTCAAATATCTCATATCTTGTAACATCAAGCGAAGCATCAAAACCATGACGTAAACCAAAATAATTTTAAGTTTTTAAACCGTAAATGTGATGAGTAAAGCCAGCCCTTATAATAAACATGCCTTTATCTAACTCTGCACCTTTCTGGAGTCTACCGTGGACTCAGATGAAAAAGCCCTTACCATTAAAACCGACAAAATATTTCCACCAACTTATTTCTGTACTTACAGTGCAGCGTGCCTCAAATATTAGCGCAAAACAAACTAATAGAGAGTACAATTTAGATTCTATTACATGAAGGTAATCCACACATCGCACACACTTCCATACCACTAGATCTTTGGCAACACGTAACAGCTAGCTTGCATGTGCTCAGAACGTTGCATGCACGGTGAAATAGGCTCGTCTATTGCTTGTGTTCATACTTACTGCCGCTTTGAACACACAGCAACTTACAACCAAGCTCTTGTACGTACTCATCATACGTGATGGCAAGCTGGATATTATTAGATTTTAAATGGAATCATGAAAATTTTCGATTACCTACATTGCTAGTTATTTAAATATTTATTTAATGAGTTGAGACATTTTTAATAATAAAATTTTTGTATATCAAACTTCAAACCGAGAAGAGCTCATGCATAGCTGGATGGGTAGCTAGTGGCAAATATTTTTTGATTGTTTCCATGCTTCGGAGGGCGGTCGCGGTTGTTATCGTGAGACATAAATCATGACGAAGGCCCTCAGGCGTCATAAAAACTTCTAACACTTGGGTTGGCCACTAACCCCTCCACCAATCCCCTTTGGAGCAGCATGGTGGAGCATGCTCTAGGCCCCCTCAAGAGAAGAGACGCGCTCTCAGTAGTGGGCCATTAATGGGCTGAAGCCACCATTAAATATAATTTTCCACTGTATTTACGATTAACTGAACGTCATCCGAGAGGAGCGTGTGTGACGTTATCGGCCTCGTGATGAGGCTTCCTACCGCCGTTGCTCAATCGACTTATAATCAAACATCGATACAATCTACTATGGAAATTCTGCAACACACAATTGTGCAAAATTTTAGTGTCTATAATGATTGCATTACGGCTACAGATTATAGGAGGAAGAACACGGAAAATTATAGAGCGTTTGGTTCTGTGAAGTTTCATAGATCAGTTTCAGTTATCAGTTCAGTAACTAATACTATACAATTATAGTTTTCACAATTACTTTATAATGGAGTACTTTAATGAATCTCAAACACCCAACGGAATCGACGTTAAGTTTTAAATTTCATATTACGTGCGAATTATTTTATACTCGAAATAAAAAGAAATCACAGCTGCTTCTTTTTACTTTCATTTAGGCCTGCATATTTTGAAATGGTGTATAAAATATTTATGATATAAGAAGCAAAACAAATTTAATGCAAATCAGAACTAAAACTACATAGTACCAATAGTTAACAAGTAAGCGCCTTCAAAGATAGCAAAAACAATTTTCTGCTCCCCAAACAAAGTTGCAGAGTTTCTCTTTAAAATATCAAACAATACGTTCTAGTTCAATCGACACTCGCAATTAATTTTAAGATGAAAGCAATGAAACAAAACACTGGCGTCCGGCGAGCCAGCGCGCTTGTAGAATTTTCGAGCACATTTTCAAACCGCGTGAGACCATTCAAATATTTTTCGAACGGAATGAAATTTCGAGAGCCTTTGACGAAATCGACAAGTTGGTTTTATGAGTTACTACACTGTATTCTCTGTTAACAAACGAATGGTGTAGGTAAAATGCAACGGACGGAATCGAGACCGATCGCTGGATGCTTGTGGGAAAATAATAGAAAAAGTGTCCACGGTCAGCAGCAAAAGTACAGCAAATGGCTTTTCCTTCTTGTGTTGATGATATCTCTAGGTATAGGTATAGGTTCGCATCTATTCAGTGACCTTTATACAAAACTAAATAAAACCCTCGGACTACTTAAATTACCAAAACTAAAATGCAAGATGGCTATTATACAATGGTTAAGTGACCTTAATAATTATCGTCAGACAGAAGAATTGATTTCTAGTCTCCTCACAGGGAATCCTAGTGTGAGACCAATGATCCTCAACTCCATGCCTTTTTATATATTTTTTTCAATGATTTATTCTTATTTTTATTATTCTTATTGATTATTTTAAAGACACGTGCGCTAGTTAGTTTTCTACTGGCATTATGAGGTTGATCATCATATCATATGAATATTATGGGAACAAAACATTACATTATTTCTAATAATTTGCTAAACATTTGAAAAATTTGAACTATTATTCGAACAGGAATTCCTAAAGAAAACTAAAGTTTTCACTACTACGCTACCATTGTTGTTTTATTTCTATACATTTTCAATACTGACCGTACAAAGAGTAGATAGAACAAATGGAAGGGACCCTATAACATGAACGTCAGAGTGAAACGCAGCAGCTTTTATATCGTAACACTTAAAATGCCGAAAGATCTTACTTAAAAAGATGAAATATTTTTCATTCGTTAGTATTAACTTTCAAGAATTAAATTTCAGGATTCAAAACTAATCTTTCAGCATATTAAATGAATTATAACTGTTTCTCTGTTTATCTCTGCATGTTCAATAGTGACCACCCAACACAATTTACTATTTATACAGTAATACTGCAGCAGTATGAATCAAGTTAAATAATAAGTATGTAAATCCTTACGTAGTACATACTAATAACATGTGAGTCGAATTCAAAGTATTCACGAAGAAAAATATGATACATCATGTACATAATAATTATAATTGTCATGTTGTTTGTTATAGAATAATATTTGTATTATTTTCAAGCAATACAAACACATACTTAATTGTTCCCGAACTCAAGTGAGGGCGGGTTACTTCTATAATATAAATCCCTTATGTGCAGCTTACAGTGAATAATCTTTGTTGCACTTTCTACATTTTCTTAGAATATTTTACGCTCTCAAAGCTTTTAGAAGGAAAAGTGGTAGAGAGTATTCCCATTTTCTTTAAAGGTCTCAAGATACCGCATTTTCCACTTCATTTGTTCACAGTGAAGAACCAAAGTGACCATAGATGTAGTAAATATGTCTGTGCATTTGTCTGTAAAGGTTCAAAATATTCTTTATCATTTTAGATTAAACTTTAGGCTTGTGAAGTTGAAGTCATTGCACGAAAGTCATTGTAAAGACGAAAGTTGAACGGAATGCCGACATCCATAGTTAGGACAATTTTGTTCAATCCTACTAATATTATAAATGTGAAAGTTTTTATGCATGTTTATTTCTCTTTAAAGCAAACATTTAAAAACAACATTCATTATCCAGGCAATTCATTTATCGGGCTTTGAACCCATCCGTCCACTTTGGTAACTAAACTTACCTAGTCAGTTACAAGAGAAGATATTTCTTTCGCTGTTTGGTAACTAGTTATGAGAAGAAAACTATTTTTCCATTTTTGTAACTTTTTTAACCAATTACAAGAGAAGATATTTCTTTCGCTATTTCATAACTAGTTGTGAGAAGAGAATTATTTTTCCATTTTTGTAACTTTTTGTAACCAGTTATAAGAGGAGATTTTTCCTTCGCTGTTTGGTAACTAGTTGTGAGAGGAGAATTATTTTTCCATTTTCGTAGGACGTATGATTGGCTAAAAAGTGTCACGTGACCGTTCTCGTAATACGAATTTGACGTTTACACTGTAACATGGCTGGAATTAAGAGTTCATAATAGATCTGCTGAACGGCTTTTCATGAAACTTGCGACACAGGCCATGATCTGTAATAAGAGATCTGTAATTAGGGTACTTATTAGTCGGAAAACGCAAGCAAAGCCATAAACAGAGGGCTAGTTCAATGATAAATACCGAATACGGCCTTCTTAGTTGTATTATTCATATAAATATACCAATAATAACCAAAGTCATTTTCATAATCATGCTCATAAAAACTGTGAATATAGTATCGTTCAGCTCAAGTGAGGCAGATGCGAGTGGCAGGGGACTGCCTGTTAGAGGGGTTTGCTGTCAGCATATTAGATTGTCTTGTTTATAGTATGCTAGATTATGCGAGCGATTTCATCCTGCGTTAGATATTCCTGTGAACAAAACAGAATAAATCACAAGGGACCTTGATCTGTCTAAGCTTTGTGTTTTTATGTGATCTATTTCTATAAATAAACAAGTATAGCAAAAGAGCTTGCAGTGCCACAATCCCTTGATATTCGTGATATACCAAAGTATTATGGAAGATCAAGGAAGCGAGGAGTCAGCTTATTACAACGTAACAAGTCAAATAAACACCAAATGAAAATGGACCCTAAGATCATATCACAAGTTGATACAAATCACTCATTGCTGTGTCTTAACAACTATGATGTCCAAGAGAGTGCACCATAAGCCAAATTGGTTGGCTACACGACCAAATGTCCTTCGTGTTACAATAGTACACGATTTTTAGTAGAGAATACTCTTCCTGACGTCAGTTTAAATGATATAATATCGTCAGCCAAGCAACGAAAGCTGCTCAGCCACCGAAGGGAAACCGTCAGTGGGCAACCATTATGAACGTTTCCGTACTTCGGAATGTCATCCCGTAATATAAAACGGGAGACGCTTCGAAATTTCAATATTGGTCCGCTTAGATTTTAATATTAAATGTGCCTCGAGAATCATGGATTCTCCGGACTTTAATAACTTTGGTAATTGTGTTATAAAGGTCACTGAAATTGTACGTAAGGAAAATTTGGGATCGTTTGTACTTACCTTAATATTTTGCATAATTTTATTCACTAACCCGTTCTCTGCTTTCAATTTAATTTTCAAATACGTCAGCGATGAGTTGGTGTTTCTGATATCCATGGGTGACAATGACAACTAGGTACATACCATCAGTTGTTTCGTCTGCTTGTTCATCGCCTCTTTTCAAAGACAAAAAAAAACCTTGTCGGTATTGTAAGGTTATAAAACATTAATTTGATGACTTCAAACTGGTTCGATGTGACTCCATAATAGGCTTTGATGGTTTTGTTTATAAAAATTCAGTCTTTTTACCTTTATTTTCTTTTTCTTTTGGAAGTTGTAAAGAAGCAAACTTAGATTTGTATATTGCGCATATACATCTTTAACGATGCTAAAGATAACATTATTGTTTTAGTATTGTAGACATTCATGTTTTCCAAATAAAAATAAAAAATAAAAAAATGTTGAAATAGCTGATAGTTTAGTAAGTTTGAAAATTAATTTCTTATTATTTAAAAAAAATCAATTTAATAGTAACATTGTGCTAATAATATCCTAAAAAATATTTGTTTTGACAGTGAATGAATGGAGATCCTAACACCAAATATATCATATCACAAACACACATGCACACGTTATAATGTATTCATAATGCCCTCTTTATGAATAATATATCGCTTAGCAAAACGAATATCAAACAAGGATTGTTTAAATTTGTTCAATTAAATTATTTCATCAGTTGTATAAATCTGACGGTGTCCGTAACATAAATATTCATTACTCCAGCACTAACTGTCAATAGACTGCGTACACTAATGGAACTATTAGTGAACTTTGGATTCCTAACCATTGACTTCGAAATTCATGAATGTTTACTCAACCTATTGTACCGTAGCTCTTTGTATTTAAATTATAAAGGGTATTTACTGTATTTAAATGTAACAAGCTCTCGCTTAAAGACAAAATAACAAACTAGTCCATATAGAATCGGAATTATGTAGTACAAGTACTCTCCGCAGGTTTTCTCACGTTTTCCATGATAATAAGTACCATATATCTTATACTAGATCAAAATCTAACTATATGCTAAACCTGAAAATCCGTTTTGTATTTTATGCGTGAAATTGTAACGAAAATCCTCACAAATATTTACATTTATTATTAGTAGGATTTTCTCAGCATTATTTTAAAAGACCTTTGAGAAACTTCACTAAAAGAATATTTCCATCTTAACTCAAATAGACCAAAAATTTCGTCAGATAAAGCAATTGATACACGGTATAGGTACTGTAGGTGCAAACCGTTCTGTTTGCTCTGAGTAGGAACTACGAGATGCCGCGCCCGTCCGCTCAGAATTGAGTCTGCGTCCGACGCGTTATCGGATTTGTCCGTGCACGCGGACTGAATGCACTCACTGCATTTACAACTTAACTTTGCGGAACACAGACGAAAGTGGAAATATTGTGTTAGTACGTAGGATTTGAAATATGTACCATTACATATTAAGTAGTTGGGTTTTAAGAAGTAAGGTCTAGTGGCTTGAATTCTAGTTTCTTGTAATAGATTGGGTTCGATTTCGGTGCATCTCAATTTCTAAATCCGTCGAAAAATAAACATACAAAGAATGGAACGTATATGGACCTTTTTTATATATTTGTTTAAAATCCTTAATATTATATTTTGCAGATAAAATAGTATTTCATAAAATAATGCAGGTGTAAATACATGTTTTGTCAGTCAGTTAAAAACAAGACAATCTTATGAAATTTCTGGAATTCTCCAGCCATCTGAGAATAACGGCTGCCCTACTCGGCCACAATACCCGTCATTACCAGTCTCAAGTGAGGATCTTACGTCATCTCACTCAACTGTAGTGTGTCTTCTTTTCGTCAATGCGCTGTTGATTTGATCTTCCAAATTTTATCATTAGGAACTACAGAATGCTGGCCATACACGATCGAGTATACTTGTCAAGTTTGTAGCGGAACGCGGCATCCAGTAAACTTGACGGTGTATGGCCCGGTATGGCTATCTGACCATATAGCTATCTCATGCAAACCGGACGCCGCATCAAGTCAAACTGCAAACTTGAAAAATATACTTGATCGTGTATGACCAGCTTAACGTTATATGAAAAATATTTTGGGCCTTTACATTTTATCGTGATAACGTTTATTAAAACGATGCCGGCCACATGCATGGAAAAGCATGACTCATCTGTCGCGTTACGCGAGCGAGCGAACAATGGAGAAAGCGCCATCTATGAACAAAACTATATACACAATTAAGTAAGAAAGGAACTTGCTGAAAAAATAGTTTAGTTCAGGAGTTCTAGATGGCGTTGTAGTATAAAATAAAAGTTTCTAATTATAAGTTAATTTCCAGAGATAATATTATATTCGAGCACTACTTCATCAATGTTTTGTCCGTAAACCGACTTTACAGACAACCATTTTTATGCTTGTTTTCAATCGGCAATTTTTTCAGCCAATCGATTTATCATTACAAAATATTTTTTTCGACGCTTTAAACTACATTTCTTCTCCAATCTTAATTTCCTCTTGCACTCACTTTTTGAATATTTTTTAAACCCTTACGCTACCTTTCTGTCTTCCCCACTCTCGATAATTATTGATAAAACGAACTTACCTGTACGTGAAGTTCTATCAAAATTATGCGAGCTGCTCAATTCGAAGCGATTAATATTTACATGTAGTACTATTTCCAATCCACGGCCTTTAACACGATAAGTTTAAAGAAAAACAAAAATATTATCAATCTGAAACATAAAATAGTTGTTAATCTGGCTTATTTCCTCGTTCACTCAGTGTTGTTTAACACTCAAGCTTCCGGTCATCACTCTTCCTTACCACTCGGTTGCCATTTTTGCTTCATTTAGTTTAAAGATAAATTAAAGGATACAGACTGCTAGGGTGGGTCCTTTCATTTTATGGGGGGGACCTATTAATCGCTTCGAATTGAGCAGCTCGCATAATTTTGATAGAACTTCACGTACAGGTAAGTTCGTTTTATCAATAATTATGCTTCGCTGCTCAATTCTCGCGATTAATATTTACATGTAGATGTTTAAAGTAGATATAGGATGTATCCTTTAATATAATATGGAAATAATTAAGTATACCTATGATACAATATATATTTTTTTTTTATCAATAATCAATAACAAATACAGATTGCACTAGCATTAAGTTCGCCATTTATCCGTGAATACTGTTATATTGTGGTCAATGAAGTGTACATAAATAAATAAATAGTATTGATTAATGTCCCAATTACTTTTAATTTATGCGTAGGGGTTTTGCTTACATTAGTAAGCTTAATATAAGATTAAATATAAGGACTATTCGAAAGAAAGAAGGGAAAATAACAAATATGATTGAAAATCAAGAATGGGTCTAACGAATATGAAATTCTGTTAAGATAGAATACTATTATTCTAAAACCTTATAAAAACTGAAAAATGCGCTCCATGTGGCTGTCTTCCTTATTACATGCACGCTTTCTGCCTTTCAAGGTAGAAGCAAAAACACCACTCTTGTGGGTGGGTGTGCTTCTCTGGAACCAATAAATCAAAAATTATATTACGAAGACAATCAGTTTTTATTTTTATAAGAACATGTAGATCTCAGCTAGTCAAATAGCATAATTTCTCATATAAAACGTATCTAGTCACACTTCAGGTTTTTATGAATAGATTTGATTATGATGTAATCAAAATGTATATTCTGGTTTATTTGTTTATTATTATTATTATGTAATATAAATAATTATTTGATATGTAACATGAGTATTAACTCACTCTCCATCAGCATATATTATATTAATAGTGTAGAGAAGTTAAATATTTTACTATTTTAAATTACAGTATTCGTATAAATAAATACTTCACATTTAGAAATCCGAATCTTAAATACATTATATCAATCGATATATTATATTCATCCCGAGAGGTATATAATATACCTATAGAGGTATACCTATAGCTATGTTACGTACAAAAAACAATTATTAAAAAAATTGTCTGGCATTACTCCAGAACAATTATGTCTATATAATGTTTCGCATACAAGATAGGGAATTTATAATCCATTCAAATTCAAATTAATTTATTGTGAAATATATAGGTACATAGGTAAATAAAGTTCTCATGTTATATAATTATAATATCCGCCATATCCCTGCCACAGATGGGCATACAATATTAATTTAAATAATAAGTAATTGATCGAAAGAAGTGGAACACTAATTCTTGTTTTGGTATTATATTAATACAATTGTTATCGTAAATTTTTCCGAAAATTTAGAGAGGATCTGGAATACGAAATCAACAATTTATAATTGGGCTGTCAATAAATTATTCTTGATAATTTTTATAATTTATCGTTATATTATGTAGTATACTAGACAGGGCTGAGATAGCCATCTGTGACTTTGATTACTTTATTTATTAACATTTTATTATATGTATATTTTTAATAATAGCAATTGTGGTAATGCACAAAAAATAATATTCTGCCCAGGATATCCTGTAATGATAAATAATTATGTTGCATATATGGTAGGCCCACAGGGTATGTCCATAATTAGATTATATAATATTTCAGTAAATACTACTCTTTGTTGAACACAAAAAGACAGTTAGATACTTTGTTTTTTTTTTCCATAACCCTTGGAAAAATTAGTGAAAAGAACACGAAAATAATATTTATATATCACATATTATATCTCCCGTAGTTCATAGCCCTTTCAGTAAGGATTTATATGGCTGTCAGTAATTGCAATGTTATATAGTTATATGTTTATATAGTAAGAGTTTTCTATAAATCGTAAGCACTTTGCTCATGTTAATGCAACAAAACATGAAGTTCAAACGAATGTTATGTGCTCAATGAAAAATTATAATTTATTGCATTTATGTCTGATTTTGTAATTTTTTCATAAGTTTAACGCTCATGGATAAAAATTGAAAAATTGCAACCAACTATATTCTAAACCTTGGAGGTCTTGCTATATGCATTTTGGATGTGAGTTTAACTCATCTCATTTTTCCTTTGGAATTTTTCTAAGAAATATCACTTTACGTGTAAAAGACTAAATATTATATTTCTACCATAGATTACACAACTATTATCATAATAGATAGGTATAGAGCGAAATTTATAGGGCAACATTAGTGCTATCAATTGTAAACTCTTACATTCCATGTATCTATTGACCTGCCAACTGGTAAACAAAATAATGTTGAATGATTCGGTTGATAATGGATTTCAATAGTAGGTTAAAATCCAGCGGTGCAGTAACTGTAGTATTCGAATCACATAAAGTCGTAAATAAACATTATCTTGAAATTAGAAAAAAAAGTATCTTTTAGAAAAGAAACCGGTAATGCTAAATAATATTAGCAATTTTTATAAAAATTGTAGGTATAATTAATTACCCCTGTGTTAAAGCAGAATGCAGTACTTACATAAGGCATCCATCTTATAATGGGTGCGAGCTGTTCAGCTTAAAATGAATCTTAAACTTGTCATCAGGCTGATTAAGCTATGAAAGTAAAAGGAGAGATTATTGTTGTAAACAAAATCTAAATTTTATTATGTATCATATTTAGATACGACTAGACAATGACAAATCATGTATCAAATAACCTGCTTATTTCAACCCTGAAATGTATCAGGATTATTATGCGGGTGTTCTTCGGCTAGCGGTCTGCTGAGTAGGCTGAACCGTTTATCACTAATTCAATAGTGGATAACTTTCTTAGTGATTACACACTTTTTGTAATAATTACACCATGGGTTACAGTAATAATATTGTAATCTGCAGTATGGATTTACTTACATTGTAGGTATACAATATTTACGCGAGGCCATTAGCCGCAAAGCTTAAAATGATTCACGCTGCGTCAAAAATTAAAATTTGTCAACTGACATTAAGTCTAACAAGCTTTTGACCATAAAAGGCCACGACATCAAGCTACGAACTGTAGCGATATAATTTGCAAGGTTTTGTTTGCAAATTGAGGTTGGAATGACGCTTTTAGTGAAACATTCTAAGAACATTCCTAGGATGCCATTTAGATGGACAGCCGTTTTACTCTCCGAGTCATATAGTGGGCATTTTCACGACTGTCCTACGTCATGCTGTAAGACCTATAAAGCCAACAGCAACTTCCATTAGAGTGCGCTCGCGACAGGGCGCGGCGGCGATGGCGACGGCAGCACAACGGAGGTTTGCGTAGAATTTCCCGAGAGTGTAAAGTCGTCTTCGAAAAAACTTATCCCGAATGGTTCAATAAAGACTTATGTTTTAGAAATCACTAGTTTGAATCCTTTTTCATCCTGTCTTGACATGATAATGGCTTTCGTAGCTTTTAATTTTCCAGTCTAACCACAAAGAGAGAAGTAAATTTTCATCTTCTTTGATGTATTCTTCAACTCCTTAGTTATAGATATCAAGAGGCGTCAAGTATTATTGACGTTATAGTAAATGTATCGATCAATCAACAATTTAGATAGTCTCAGAGTCCTCTATTATAACTTTATAGCCCTACTAGAGGGAGCAGTTATAAACCATGCGTATCTATTTGGTACAGACGCGCAGCAAAGAAATATAATTGTAGGATGTCCGAAATGGTTGCCATAGTTCAGGCATTCAGTACTAAAAGTGTCCTTAAAAAAAGGGCACAAAAAAGGGCACAATTGCCGAGTACTGGATTTTATATTTCAGAAGAGGACCAATCATATCAGGTAGGTACTGCAAGTATGTGGTAGAAATGAGGACATCAAAGTGCACAGGATTCCAAGTCAATTTCCTTATAAAGTTTAGGAATAAAACTTCATTTGAATTTCTTTATTTTGATTAAAGATTATGTATGATAAAAGATTGTAACTACTAGTGCTTTTGATGTAATTATATCAATAGTTCTGGTTCTTATTTGACACTCAGAAAAAGTGCATTATTTGTGAAGGAAATGAACCCAAAAGAAGCATTCGCATCACTTTATGTAATTATATCAATAGTTCTGGTTCTTATTTGACACTCAGAAAAAGTGCATTATTTGTGAAGGAAATGAACCCAAAAGAAGCATTCGCATCACTTTATGTAAGATCAACAAATTAACCACAAAAGGTCGTTCTGTGAAGGTAGCAGTCCCATTGTAGTGCTCGCATCACTAACGTTGATTTACATTAAAAGAACCAGGATATCAAATTATCTCTTCAGGTAATTAAACTAAAACACATATAAACGTTTGCGTTGTTGCTTTAATTATGCCATCGATAATTGTCTCAATTATTTAGTTATATTTCAACACAGTGAAGGTGGTCGAGGTTCATCCTCGGCGAATATTGGAATCACTCTGTGTAATATCAACAGTTGAAACGCAAAGGGGTAGTATGTGAAGGTAGCAGTCCCATTGTACTACTCGCATCACAAATGTGAATGCACATTAAAAGAATCAAAATATTAAATTCTTTGTTCACATAATTATTTTGGTGAATATTCTGACGCTCGTATCATAATTGTTTTTATCATGCCAATAAAAAATAGCTGCCACTTGAATTCATAAATAAAGTGGGTATCTTCCTAAAAATAGAATTGAAGATAATAATAAATCGTAAAACACTTACCTACTGGTAAAGGTATCCTTTGATCCACTGATATTATACGTAAAAATTGGTTGATTCACATCTGAATAACACTTTTATCCTGTATTTCCTCCAAATATTATAGTTATTTTAAAATTTTCTTCTTTTCTTCACACCGTTTCGTTAACGTAGACTGTCCGTTAGGGAATCTCTAGTAATGAGTCTAAGGACAGTCAAGACGTGTTGAGGCCGCGACACGAAAATAGATAACGGAGCAAAAATGGCAACCGAGTGGTAAGGAAGAGTGATGACCGGAAGCTTGAGTGTTAAACAACACTGAGTGAACGAGGAAATAAGCCAGATTAACAACTATTTTATGTTTCAGATTGATAATATTTTTGTTTTTCTTTAAACTTATCGTGTTAAAGGCCGTGGATTGGAAATAGTACTACATGTAAATATTAATCGCGAGAATTGAGCAGCGAAGCATAATCTCCAAAATATCGCATATTTTCACTTTTCACAATTTTATTCAGGTTAATTTTTTATTTGTGCTATTATAAAAATAGTATGTTTTTTCAGGCTACATCTTCTTCGTCTATTATTGTAGTTCTAATATGCAATAAAGAAATTTGTTGTACCTCAATACCTTGGTCTCTTCTCCTTTTTTCTTTACTCCACTCTGTTTCACTTTATGCACCTCTATTCCTATCCAGTATATTTTAGACATAGTAGTTATATTTCTGTATTACTTGTGAAACATATATTCACCACTCATGCATACGAAAACGAACGTAACAAATAATTTTTCCTCATACCGTTCCTTATTTTTCCCTCATATCGCACCAAAGAAACTTCGTCCTCCGAACATGTCACATAATTTCTCATAAAGTATTCTAATATTTTCCTGCGTAGTTACGCAATCGAAGATATCTATCTAAGATAGTTATCTTAGAAATGAGAATCGATTATCCTTTTAAGCCTTGAAAGCGTATAGAACCGACACTGTGAACTCAATATTTGCGCAATGAATTGGCTACAGTTGGCTACAGTTTTCAGTGGATTCAGTCAAAAAGAGAACGGGGATTTGATTTTGAAAATAGAACCTTCAAGCTCGACACAAATTTTGTTCGCGATGTCTGTTCTGGTACTTTAGTAAATTGTACTTCAATGCCCGTAAGTAAGTCCCTTTCTATACTACATCTTACCGCTCTTCCTACCCTTATAATCCAATTATAATAAATGCTTCATCGTGTTTCCAGGAACGCGTCAACATCAGATGCCACCGGTACATTGCGCCTGTTTCTTAATGGCTTGTCTCCATGGCACTTACGATTAATGATGTCACAATGAGTGACGTGTCACATTGTTCTTAAATTGGGCTGGAACATTCCGAATGTTCCATAGCTGGTACGTAGATCTATTAGTTACTGGTCACAATGGTTGGAGTGTCACAAGGAGATTTTACAGTTTTAGACGCTGCTTTCAAATGATTTGTACAGAGCGTCTAAACTGATCTGTGCACTTAGATGTGACACAAAACTGAATATTAAAGTTGGCCAAGAAGTCTTACTCATTGTCAGTGTACTCAATGACATAAAATTATTGTACTATAACTTTTAGCAAAATAAATAGATATTTCCACAATTAATCTCTTGTTCCTAAAGCTAAAGTAACAAATAAATTTATGTAAAAATGTTCAAATTGTCTTAGGCAAAAGCCTAGGTATATAGGTAAAAATACCAAATTACTGAAAACATTGTACCTCATTACTTGCCTTTACGTAGGCGCTATGAAGAACATAGAAGGCAATTATTTTGGAGTTCAAATTCAGTATTATATAACCCGTAGTTAGTAAGCTTGTAATAATACATTTAAAAAGAATAATGATTATTAAATTAGAAAATTATATGATAAAATGACCTAATCTCGTAAGTTGCTCATTTTCTCGTTCATTCTCGATAGCTATTAAAATTAATAACTTTTTAACTTCCTACAGTGGCTTTAGACCGAGTTTGATCGAAAGCCTGGCTGAAGCGCTCCAAACCATAATCGGATCAGCGTTCATTATTCTGGCTTCACGTACTACTTTCACATATCGGAGTTATGAGAAAAATATCGACACAATTTTCAATGTGATAAGAGATTTGTATAGTTTATTAGTCACCGGCATCTAGCGAATTATTTCGTTATTTGAAATATGGTGCGAAAACTATGCGTCTCATATGAAAATATATCTTAATTAGGTATTTCGTTGAAGAAGGGGTAAAGAGCACATTAACTCAAAATCTAAATTAAATATATGAACAAAATCACAGGAATTGATAACAATTTGTAACTGCGGTAAAATAAAACAATAACATTACCGAATAAAAAGATAAACAAAACGACAGAGAGTAATAACCTCACAACAAACCAGAACAAAACAAAATCGACATCATTGTAACACTTTTATTTCCAAACAAAGCACGTGTGAGCTCATGAGACCGCGAAGCATTAGATATAACCCTCGCAGATCGCAACCAATTTCTCCAACAAATCCGAGATTACGACGGCTATTTTAAAAGGACCCCGATGTCCCCAATGCAATAAACCGTATGGAGAGAACGTCTTAATAAGTTGGCAAGCTTTGTTATTGTCCGGGATGCGCGGAATCTGCACCGGGTTGTCCCTAATTGTGCTTCTAATTGCCCCAATCTCCCCTCTAAAATAGCGTAAAATAATGTGGCATATTTTGCAGATTCAGATTTATTTTATCGTTTTAATAGAAACTTGTATTTTTTTAAGCGCACTTATATAAAATAAAGATGCCTATTATGAATAAAATATATGTAGGAATGTGAATAAAAACAATAATATACACGTGTGTTCTCCCTAAAAACATAAAAATATTGAAAATTTTAGAAAATCCGTAGATTATTAAAAATTATGCAACTTTTTTATTTTATTTTTTATTGAACATTTTAAAGATAAATGCCATTACTAGTACAAAACTGTAAAAATATTTCAATAAAAAATATTAAGTATCACACAATTAAACTTATACGCAAATTTTTTTACAGTCTTATTTTGGCCACATTTAGTGGGAGTTGCGGTTTTAATCTGCAATATGGTGTTCCTAATTGTGGCTCTAATTGCCCCAACCTCCTCTTTGTTGGAACATGGGCGAGGTTGTCTATTTGTTACACTTTAGCCAGTTATTGTTTCTGAAATAAATGAAGCATATTACAAGTTCTACTGCTTCTAAATTCCGAAAAGGAATATAATTTTTGTAGAGAGACTCTTTAGTTAATAACTGCATCAAGAATAATAATAGTTAAAAAAACTTACATTGTACGTGTCTTATTTACTATTTAATACTTTGAATTAACGTTTTGTCGATATAAAAATGAATTAATTTACTTTATATTTTCCTAATTTTCATTTTTAAATTAAATCTAGAATAATTTATAATTTTGATTTGGATACTTTGCACTAAAATTTGAATAAGGTTTGGAGACATGCATAGCAGGATCAAGCCAACCAGAGAGGCTACCAAACCAATATTGATGAAATCTTTAATGTTCCGTAAGTTTAAATAATGAACAACCAAAATACATACAAAATCTTTCACATCTTCTTTGTTTGGAAGCTTAATGGATTATCATAACTTTTATAATTATAATATTACTAGTTCTAGTATATTATTAGTTCTCGTGTGTTATTAGTGACACGTATGTAACGTGTCGAATAAGTCAACTCATTTTTTAAGTCAATTATTAAAATTAAATTTGAATAAACTTTTAAGATAACATATTTACATCGTTCAAGCAAAAGTTGAATTCAGCGTGTATTTTCAGAATAAACCTAAACCAGTTCAAGTATTTATAACTAGCGCTACAAAACTTAAGGGACGAGTTTGAAACGTCTTAATAGTTATCTGGCAAGCATTGGCGACCGCGGTCGTAATTTGCTACACACTGTTCCTAATTGTGGTCCTAATTGCCTCAACTCCCCTTCTTTATCTCCCAGATTGGAGACACATGCCTCCTGTTTGGTCAACTTGCGACGCAAGGGATTTTTTTTTTAATTTATTTATTCAACTTATGTACTTTACAATTTTTTTTTTCAGTCTGCCAAACTGAAAGCCAGTTTGTCGGCAGAACAAACGACAAGATTACTTGAATTCAAATGTTTTTTAATTCACTTACCCTACTATCCTACTAATATTATAAATGTTAAAGTTTGTAATAATGTTTGCTACTCTTTCACGAAAAAACTACAGGACGGATTTCATGAAATTAGCACACAGATTCAGAATAAGATAAGGGGTAATTAATTTATCGCGAAAAACGCAGCAAAGCCGCGGATTAAGGCTAGTACTAATTCAATGTATGTGACACTACTTATAGTTTGATTATACTCATATGTAGGATCTAAATCTTAATATCTTATCTACTACTTAATCGATTGTAATCAAATTTGCACACCGTGTGCAGTTTGATTCAACTTAAAAGATACGATAACCCTACATCTCAATTTATAGTCGCAATATTATAAATATATAGTCGAAATATAAATTTCCACGTGCGAAGCTGCGGGCAACAGCTAGTACTATTATAAAATCTAAAAAAATCGTACCCTTCACAAGTTTACACTATTCTAATGAGGATCGCTGAAGAGGCCAGTTGCCAACCCATTGATGGGTATTTCTTTTAATTTCAAGGTCCATGGTGACGGTCATGGGTGACGGAGACCCACCATCAAGTGGTTTGTCTACTTCTTTATCACCTAGTAACAAAAAAATATATTTAAAATTGACAAAAACAGCCATAATAGCAAAACCAAGAATGAAACGTTGCACACGAATGCATATTGGCAAATAGAGTGACAAAGAACGCAGGTGCAAATTCTTGAATAGGATCGCAAACACGACATCTTCCGTGCGCGCTCTAGAGTAAACTGACTACAGACTGTCTTGTTCATTCAACGGTCATAACAAAAGCGATGAAATAAAAATCTAGCGGATTCGCATAAGTTTTCATAGGCAGGATAAAGAATACATAGTTTAGTCATCTATATCTCAGCCATTTATTGTTTGATTACAGTTTTTTTCGATGACTTGCTAGTTTTAATGTATATTTTAATTTCATTATGTTAAATACAGTATTTTATACATCATACAATTTTTCCATTAAAACTGATTTATAGGTAAGGATAATAATAATAATAATAATAATTCTCTTTATTTTCAGGTATACACCCATAGTCACATAAATAGTGGTTACAGTACAAAATTACATTGAACTTAAAATTTAAAAGGCACTTTAAAACAGAATATAGATTAATGTAAATGATATTATATTATTATAGTGTTGTGCCTACTTATTACTGGTTTTCTGACATTGCAACCTAAAAACATTTCATGGTTGATCCATTTCATTTGTTTGGATTACTGTGATAATGATTTTATTAAGTATCTGATTCTACACAAGCTACAATAATTGTGGTAACAACTAACAACAATAATTAATTTAATCGATACAAAATCCCGTAGCACACAGCTACAGCTACGGCGTAGACTCCAGCGGCGTAGCAGATACCTTATGGAAGCTACGACAGCACCTTATTAGGATGTCGGTTCTCCCTTCTCTTATGTCTTTATTCTATGGTAAACAGCAGAGCAATGTAAGGCAATATTAGAACACTAGACGGTTTCGTCTTTGTTCGTTATTGGATTCCGTTTTGGAGCGTGCGGTTCCTCTCTACAAATACTATTAGGTATCAGTAATACGTTGGGCTGCCTCGCGGAGCCACGACCTATCTTCTAATCTAATATTACTCAGTCTGAAATCGAAAGTGTTCGATGTATGGAGTAACATAAAAATATTAAAAAAAAATTCATTTAAGAAGGAGGGTGTCAGTTAGCCATGTGGGCAATATACTCTTTCAGCTCGCAATAACCCTGTTAACTGAGAGGTACAGAATCCGTGACCTGAAAAGGCGCCTAAACTCGTCCGTGGAGAAGCTGGGTGAACCATGAGCAGGGTTTGGATTCAAAGATGGATTACCCCATACGTACCCTAAAATATTTATATGTAATCATCAAGAAGATCTTTAATTTTTTTGACAACATTCCTTTGCACCAAGATTTGATTTTTTATGACGATGGAAAGTTTTGGTAACTCATCGTCAGCACTCTGGATTTTTAAATACAAAATATATAAGAATATGAATATCTTTGTAATTAAGTTAAATTAGTTAGTTTGTTATTATTTTTAAGATGATATTGTTCTCATAGAAGTGACTTATTGTAGTTTTATTTGAGAAATAAAGATCTATAAACCTAAATATAGATCATATACCTTCTATTTACCTTCGTTATATCCGTGAAACGCCGGCGAAAATAATAAAATAAAAACCGTCCTTTCATTCTGAAAACCTTCGTTCCTGTAGCACGGACATTATTCAAATTAACTTGACAAATATCTATTCAGCCGGCCCAATGAGATTTCTCATCATAAAACACTTGTCTTACTATTTGCTAATTGAGAAAGTGATGGTAAATTACCAATTTACGATCATTGGTGAAATTTCTAGTGCTTAGAAGGATAAACTAATCTGCCACTGCCAGTAGTAATAATTTGATTCGATCGCGGCATGTTGAAGAAAAATATCGAATCTTAATTTGTCTATTCATAGCAATGAGTAATTAAATCGTTTATGAAGATTTTTGTTCATTTTTTTGCTTGATAATGCGATTGAAATGTTTTCTCCACCTACCTCTCTCTTCTTATATCTCTATCCTCTTGATTCTAGTTCATCGCTTGCTATATGGCAAGGTATTAAATTCTTTGAAGGGAGCATTAAAACACTATTTATATGATAGATACCTGAGTTGAATGCGGTTTATTGAATGCTGTGGCTTGTGCCGTGTGCTATCATAAATTAAATAATTATGGTGCACATTTTTGCCAAATATTTGTCATTTATTATGTCACCAAACAAGATATTATTATTTATTTATAAAATGAAATGTTATAGTACATTTGATTGAACCAATGATACATCAAATTATTAGAAAGACAAAAAATACAAATAATAATAATAAAAAAACATTTTTTATTTTGTAAGCTGTAAACAACAAACTTATTTCAATTGATTTTGACGAATGAAATTACACCCAATGTCCACGATAAATCCAATATGTTGCTTATTAGTACCCATTGTGTAGAGCATAATTATGTCAATAAATAAATATGGCATACCACGTAAAATGTAAAATTCTATGTGACATTCTTAATTATTAATTTACTTAATAATTATTTATTTCTAAAATTTTTCCTTTTTTTCTCCTGTGAATGAGAAACAGTATCTGATCAGAAATAATCAATAATGTGTGTGGGCATCTCACTTACACAAATATTATAAATTTATTATTTTATCTGTATTATATATATATTTACACAAAACAAAATATTTATTATACCATATTTTATATATGTACATTTATACCTACACATACACACATCACACTTTCATTCATTTCATACATAACACAAAAACACAAAAATATTATAATTAAAATAAATGCACAAGCATCGCCGGGTGAAACCCGTTGTTAACGGCGAGCGCACGGCTTATCTACTCCGCGTAGCAACAACACGCGCGGGCGCATGTCTCCGCGCTGTGCCGACCGCGCCATCGCACCAGTCGGAATCTGACTGCCGCGACGAACGTCCGCGCCACTCGCATGCGCTCCCGCGACACGCGTAGTATACGATACTTTAATTCGCATTCGCTTTCTGCTCGCTATTCCTGTTTCTGTATAACTGTTTCTTCAAACTCTCTCCTTCTGTTCTGTGTGCTGTTGCTGTTACTTACCTGTGCAATAAACTGTATAGTGGACTTCTCCTCTTTCTTTTTTATCCATCGGACCGCGCACAAATAAGTAGCGAGGGCTTACGCTATGGCAACCTCTAAGCCTACCGCTACAACTGGTGACACCGACGCGGGCACAATGAAGATTTCCAGTTTAAGTGACTCAGACACGGCGCCGTCACAAATATACGTGACCAGGCGACAACGACGGCGGGCGGCTAAGATGGCGGAACGAGTTACATCACCCGAACAAAGCGTGGTTAATTTAAAAATTCCACCATTTTGGCCTGAAAAACCATCCATTTGGTTCGCGCAAGTTGAAGGCCAGTTCGCGATAGCAAAAATATCCGACGACACGACAAAATTTTATCACATTGTCGCCACGCTGGACCAGCAGTACGCCGCGGAGGTCGAGGATATCCTGACTGGACCGCCGGATTACGAAAAATTAAAAGGCGAATTAATAAAAAGGCTTTCCGTCTCACGGAAAAACAAGGTGAAGCAGTTACTAATGCATGAAGAGCTAGGAACCCGTAAGCCTTCGCAGTTCCTACGTCACCTCCAGCACCTCGCCGGCCCCAACATGCCCGACGACGTACTCAGGACCATGTGGACCAGTCGTCTCCCGACCAGCATGCAGCCCATTATTGCCTCTCAACCGACGCTCTCCCTCGACGCACTGGCGGACCTAGCGGACCGGATTAACGACATCGCTGCGCCCTCACACCACGTCGCAGCCACATCGTCGCAACCGTCACCGATGGAAGAGCTAACGCGTCAGGTAGCCGAGCTGACGCGACAAGTCAGCGCCTTAACCGCACAGGTTAATCGATCACGGCCAAGAGACCGGTCGAGGGGACCAGGTCAACGACACCGATCGCTGTCACGAAGGTCGCAGACGAGTTACCGACGCCACCCCATGTGCTGGTATCATCAAAAACACGGCGCCGACGCGAAGAAATGTATACAGCCATGTGATTACAAAGCGGGAAACGCCCAGAGCAATCAGTGATGGCGACCAGTGATTGCCAGGAGTCAACGACGGGTCGCCTCTTCATAACAGACCGTCGGACAGACACTAAATTCTTAATAGATACCGGTAGTGATGTATGCGTGTACCCTGTGTCATTGCTTCGACAGCATAATAATAAGACTTCGTATCAATTGAGTGCTGCCAATGGTTCCGCTATCGATACGTACGGTTTTATTGAACTCAATTTAAATTTAGGTTTGCGTCGTAATTTCCCATGGCGTTTTGTCGTTGCTGACTGTACAAAAGCAATAATAGGTGTCGATTTTCTTTCATTTTATCAACTTGTGGTTGACGTAAGAAATAAAAAACTCACCGATAGCTTAACCAATGTCAGTACGGTAGCATCTATATATAAAAATAATTGTGTTGTCCACAGTGTAAAGGTGCCGACTGGTGGTGATAGTACTTATCACTCTATTTTAGCTGAGTTTCCAGAAATTACGCGTCCATCTGGTACTCCGTGCGCTCCTAAGCATAACACTACACACCACATCCGCACCACACCAGGCCCTCCAGTGTCGTGTTCTCCTCGACGTTTAGCTCCGGATAAGCTTCGAATTGCTAAACAGGAATTCGAAGCCATGTTGGTAAGTGGCACAGCCCGTCCTTCAGACAGCCAGTGGGCATCCCCCCTCCACCTCGCGCCCAAGAAAGATAACACCTGGCGTCCGTGTGGAGATTATAGACTTTTAAATGCCCGTACAATCCCGGACAAATATCCCATTCGTCACATACATGACTTTTCTCATTGTCTGTCTGGTTGTAAGTATTTTACAGTAATTGATTTAGTGAAAGCCTACAACCAGATCCCAGTAGCTGAAGAAGACATCTGCAAAACCGCTATCACAACGCCATTCGGTTTATATGAATTTCCTTTTATGACCTTCGGCCTACGGAATGCAGGTCAGACTTTTCAGAGATTCGTAGATGAGTTGACCAGGGGCTTGGATTTTTGTTATCCATACCTGGACGACTTTCTCGTTTACTCCAAAACAGCAGCGGAGCACGAAGCACACCTACGCTTGCTGTTCAGCCGCATGCGGGACTACGGTGTCCTCATAAACACAGCGAAGTGTACCTTCGGCGCGCCTGAGGTAACCTTCTTAGGCTATCGAATCTCTGAAAAGGGCACTGAACCTCTTGACAGCAAGGTCAAAGCCATTTCGGATTTCCCCATTCCGTAATGGTAAATTTTGGTAAATTCCGGGCATGGTAAATTTTTACAGGCGTTTCCTGCCCAACGCCGCCCAAATTCAGGGCCCCCTGAACGCCCTGCTTACCGGATCTGTCAAGGCTTCCCACCCCGTTGACATAACGGGAAATTCACTGCAAGCTTTCGAGGAGTGCAAGAAAAGTCTTTGCAACGCCGCTCTCCTCGCTCACCCCGATTATCAGGCCAAGTTAGGACTCGTCACTGACGCCTCGGATACGGCGATAGGTGCGGTCCTACAACAGCGCAGGAACGGAGATTGGCAACCTCTAGCATACTTTTCACGCAAGTTGAGCCCTTCACAGTCCAAGTATTCACCATACGATCGTGAGCTCCTTGCCATCTACGAAAGTATAAAATATTTTCGATATATGCTAGAGGCCACTGACTTCACGGTATATACTGACCACAGGCCATTGAAATGAAATGAAATGAAATGAAATGAAATAATCTTTATTCATGTAGGTATCACTGATACTCTTATGCACGTCATTTTTTTAATCTACCAGCTTTTCGGAAAGGTGCTTTGTCATGGAGGAGAAGAAAAGCCGTAAAGAAACTCCTCAGTATCCTCCTATTGTGTTACGCTTTCCACGAAAGGAAAAGAAACTGCTCGCCGCGTCAGTATAGACACTTGGACTTTATCTCGCAATTCACAACGGACATCCAACACATTGCAGGGAAAGACAACATAGTTGCCGATACGCTTTCCCGTGTCAATGAATTGCAGATACCAGTTGACCTTGAAGAATTAGCCAAACTCCAGGCCACCGACATCGAGCTGGCAGAGCTTTTACAAGGCGAAACTTCCCTTCGCCTAAAGAAAATGAATATCCCCGGGTGCAGTTCAGATTTGTATTGCGACGTCAGCACCGTAACTCCCAGACCTTTCGTCCCCAAGCTGTTCCGCAAACAGGTATTCAACTGTCTGCACTCTCTTAGTCACCCTGGCGCAAACACCACTGCCAAGCTCGTTTCTCAACGTTTCGTCTGGCCGCTGATGCGAAAACAATGTCGCGAATGGTCCAGGGCATGTTTGACCTGCCAGCGCTCAAAGGTAAGCAGGCACGTCTCGTCGCCTCTAGGTACACTGGACTTACCGTCAGCGCGCTTCAAACATGTCCACCTAGATCTCATTGGCCCATTACCTCCTTGTGGTGATTTCCGGTACTGCCTGACAGCCGTCGATCGCTTTACGCGATGGCCAGAGGTCGTGCCCCTCACCGACATCACCGCCGAGTCAGTAGCCAAAGCTTTTGTGTCGTGTTGGGTATCCCGATTCGGTTGCCCTACCGAGATTGTCACTGATCGCGGTAGAATTTTTCGGCCACGACGTTGCAAGTTACACGACAGACATGACTGACCTTGCAGCCCGTATGAAGTCCTTCGCCAAAAATATTCGACCAGTCCCTACCCAGCACCATTCTAAAAATAGAATTTTTGTTTTTAAGGATCTGGCCACGTGCAGCCATATATTCTTACGGGAAGATCTACCGCGTGGTTCACTTCAACCGGCTTATAGCGGACCATACGAAGTCGTAAAGCGAGGGGCTAAAACTTTTAAAATATTTGTAAAGGGCAAAAACGTCACGGTAAGCATAGACCGTATCAAACCAGCCTACCTACTGTTTGACGACGCAGACATACCTGAACAGCCTTTACAACAGCCTGAACCTATTCCCGAATCTACTCCCGATTCCCATCAACCAACATCCCAAGATAACCCTCCTACGAGGACGACGCGCTCCGGGAGGAAAGTACGTTTCCCCGACTATTATCGTCCGTAGACACGGCCTCTGGAGGGGAGTGATGTGGGTGTAATAGTGGTCTGTAAGGGGTCCACTATTATCAGACTCCAATTAGGTATACTGCTTCAGAAGGCTGAGAAATGAAACTGCTGGTCTTGTGCGAATGGTATCCAATGGGTATCGAATGCTTTTATTACCAACCCTGCCTGTATTTATACCACCGGCTCCATTGCAAAACTACCAATAAAATTAATTATTATTTGATCAGCCAATAAGAATATAAGAATATTTACCAATAAAATTTAAAGAATAATAATAGTAAAAGTAAATAATATAAATCTTCAAGTGTGAGAGAGATCGTATTATGTTTCTGTCGCGCCCCCAATGCCGGCGTAGGATCGCGTCGTGCAGAGTAGATTCTCGTAGCTGGACGGCTTATAAAAACAGCGCAGACCGGCGCGCGCGCACACTCGGCGAGCGGCGACGGCATGGAAGACATCTCCGGAACAGCAAGATCGGCAAGCGAAGAATTGACTGCGTTGATGAAGAAATACGGCTCGAAGATGGTCGACGAATGCATGAAGATAGTCTGCGTGTGAAGACGATGCGGCGCTGATGATACTTGCAGCTGTTTCTATGTTTCTGAACAGAACGTCACATGCGTCAATTATCTTGCGTCGATATACAGCTCGCAGTACTCAGTAGCCGGGGTAGTTGAGAATAAAAGTTTTCATGATACCCTCGCCTTCTGCGTTATGGTAGTAGCAGGGTGTATGTTATTCATTTTCCTTCCTGGGGTTGATTAGCGTGCTGCTACATCACTCTCCCCCTAGCGAAAGCGTACCGGAGGCTTGACGACTCGCCCATGTCTTGTAGTCTTCAAGATAGGTTTGATATGGGTTGATGATGATGAGTTTTCATGCTGCTTAGCTGGTGGCTGATGTGATGATGATGATGATGATGAGTCCTCTGAAGTATCTTCATTGATAATATAGGCAGGCTTTAGTCGGTCGATTGATACTACTGTTGATTTTCTTCCGGGTATTTGTAATTTAAAAGTCTTGCTATCTCGCTCTAAGACTTTATACGGTCCATCGTAGGTAGGTTGAAATTGTTTCTTCACCGCGTCGTTTCTTACAAAAACTTGCTTGCACGTTTTCAAATCTTGATGAATGAATAATGATTTCTTATTTTCATGTGATGATATGCGTTGCGACGATAAAACTTTGTTGATTGTTTCTTGAAGTTGACTGACGTAATCATAATTCATTTCTTGATTGTTTGACGATGTTGAAGTGAAGAAGTCACACGGTAGTCTTATGCTGCGGCCGTAGGTTAGCTGAGCGGCGCTAAGACTAGTGTCTGCACACGGTGTTGCTCGTAGTCCATAGAGCACTGTAGGTAGCTCATCAATCCACTTTGTATGTTGCGATAAACAGGAACTGTAACAGGAAGTGTATTCTTTAGTGTGATGCCACTACTGTTTAAAGATCGCTAGCTTTAGTTAGAAGGTCTGCAGCACGTGACGTCACGCGCTCGTTGTCAGGCGACGCTTCTTGTATCGTGCGCTGAGGACGATCGCCCGCGCGGCTGCGACGGACCCACAGCGCACTTTCCTTGGGCGGCCTCTCCAAACCACGCGGTTTTAGTTACGAGTTTTGAGTGCTGTCTTCAATGTACGGTGCCATCGTTCGACTATTCCGTTTGATTGAGGATGGTATGCCGTTGTACGTGTTTTCTGTATTCCCATTGTTTGAAGAAGTTTGAGAAATAGGTTGCTTTCGAAGTTTCTTCCTTGATCGGTTGTGATGGTTTTTGGTGATCCAAAGCGAGTAATCCAATTTTCATAAATTATCTTCGCAACGGATTCAGCTGAAGTGTCATCGGTAGGTATTGCTTCTGGCCATCTTGTTGTTCTGTCGATCATCGTTACGAGATATCGATATCCTTGCGGTGACGTAGGTAATGGTCCGACGATGTCTACGTGCAGGTGTTCGAATCTCTCCGTAGGTGGAAATGAAGCTAGGCTGCTTGATGTATGCCTTTGAACTTTGCATCTTTGACATTGTATGCATTGCTTCGCCCAGTTGCCAACATCCACTTGCATTGAAGGCCAAAAGAATTTTTCAGTGATGAGTTTTCTTGTTGTTCTAACACCTGGATGACTTATGTTGTGTAGTGCATTGAAGACTTCGCGACGACATTCTTCTGGTAGGTATGGTCGCATGGTTGACGTTGAGGCTTCACAGTAGATAGGTAGATGCGTCGTTGGCATTGTAACTTGCTTGATGGATAAGTTACTTTGCTTCGATAAATTCTTGATGTTATCGCTATCTCTGTCTTGCGCTTCGGCGATCTTGTGATAGTCGACTGATGTAGGGCACGTTACACTGTCGATTGGTATGCGGCTGAGTGCGTCGGCGACTATGTTGTCCTTTCCACTGATGTGACGGATGTCGGTCGTAAACTCACTTATGAATATGAGTTGTCTTTCTCGTCGTGGTGTTTCCGATAGTGATGGTTTCTTCTGAAGTACATATGTTAATGGCTTGTGGTCGGTAAAAACGATCAGGCTTCGACCCTCGAACGTTTTTCTGAAGTGCTTGATAGCCATGTAGATAGCGAGTAGCTCTCTGTCGAATGTACTGTAGTTACGTTGAGTATCGGAGAATTTCTTCGAAAAATAACCAAGTGGTTGCCATTTCCCATTGATGTATTGTTGCAGTACAGCTCCTGCTGAGGTATCGGACGCGTCGCTGAAGATAGCAAGGGTTGCCTCGTGTGATGGGTGAGCGAGTAAAGCTGCATTTTGTATCGCAAATTTACAAGCTTCAAATGCCTTCGTGGCTTCATCGTACCATTCGATTGATGTTTTATCTTTTTTCTTCGTGTTGTGAAGATAGGCGTGAAGTGGTGCTTGAATTTCAGCGGCTTTAGGTATGTGTTCTCTGTAGAAATTTATCATTCCAAGAAATCTTCTTAATTCTTCGATTGTCTTTGGTTTCGCATAATCGATGATTGCTCTGACTTTTTCAGCAGGCGGTTTGATTCCTTCCTTGCTGACGGTGAAACCAAGAAATTGAACTTCTTGTTGTCCAAATATGCATTTCGAAGGGTTGATTGTGATTCCATTGTCTTCTAATCGCTGTAGCACGGTGCGTAAATGGGTTTTGTGCGTTTCTTCATCAGGGCTTGCAACAAGAAGATCATCAATGAATGGGAAGACAAAATCGAGTCCATGAAGTACTTCGTGTATAAATCTTTGAAATGTTTGACCAGCGTTCTTCAGTCCAGGAGTCATTCTTGGAAATTCAAATAATCCCATTGGAGTAATTATTGCTGTCTTCGTGTAGATTTAAATCCAGTTCCATTGTTTTTTCTCCATATGTCGGAATCACCGTATTATTTGCGGCGTAGAGTTGAAATTCCAGTGGCTTCATCTTTTCTCCTTGTCTCGGTGGTAGAAGTGATACATTTGCTCCGGTGTCGATAAGGAAGGTAAGCTTGCTTTTCTTATCGGTGACAAAAAGACGGTAGGACTTTTCTGTTACGCCGGATCCCGTCGCATCGAGCGTATTAGTTAGTTTTCCGACTTCATATTTTCATTTTTGAAGGTACACGGTGTTGTGCATTTTCTTGCTTCGGAACCGAAACGTCGATGATAGTAGCAATAAGGAGATCTTGTTCTTGAGCTTGTTCGACTTCTACTTGCAGAGCGGTCGCGACGAAAAGGTGTTCTTCGATGTTGTTGATTGCGCTGATTGTACTGTTGCTGGTAACAGGCTTGATGCTGGGAAGCTTTGAGCGCGGCGACTTCAAATGATAACTTCCGAATTTCTTCGAGAAGAAACTGGGTATCATTGGCCTTGGTTGAAGTGCCTTCGATCATCGATATGTGTGAGTTGCTGCTGTTTTCGATCATCTTGTCTGCCAGGAGTGCCAGTTCGTCGAGCTTCGTCTGCGTGCTGAATGTTTCGCTCACTGCTAGTACCGATCGAACATGTGGGGGTAGATGGTTCACCCACATTAACCGTAGCGTCGAATCTGGGACTTTATCTCGCGCCAAAGTACGCATTCTGCGTAGGAGTTGTGTAGGCTTCTGATCTCCAAGTTCTATTTCTGATAGAAGTTTCTGTAGCTGGCGACTGTCGGATTCTTCGTATGCAGATATCAGACGATTCTTCAGCGAATTATACTGGTCGGTTGCCGGTGGGTTGTACAACAGATCCGAAATTTGTTCGATGTCTTGCTTTTCAAGTTGGGCGATAACCATCTGTGCTAGTTGTGCTTGACTCTTCTTCAAATCGTTCGTAGCGGCTTCAAAACTGACAAACCAAAGTCGAGGTTTATCTCTCCAAAACGGTGGTATTCTCAATGACAGAGATATACTGGCGATTTCTTGTTCCTTGGCCGGGTTTGATGTCGATGCGTCGGATTTCTTCAATTCTCGCTCCATAGTGACTTTTTGATTACGCTGAATTTGATACTGAAGACCTTCGATGCTTTTGATAGGTTTTCAATGCGTGGATCTTCCTTCTTGATATTCTTCTTAATATTCTTGCAGGGATTTTACTCGATGACGATCTTGCAGGGATTTTCCTCAGTGACGGTCTTGCAGGGATTTTCCTCCAGGGATTTTAGTCCGCGGTGCTTGGACAGGGATTTTCCTCGGCGTTCGTGCAGGGATTCTCCTTCGCGGTGTTCTTCACGGGGTCACCACTGTAATAGTGGTCTGTAAGGGGTCCACTATTATCAGACTCCAATTAGGTATACTGCTTCAGAAGGCTGAGAAATGAAACTGCTGGTCTTGTGCGAATGGTATCCAATGGGTATCGAATGCTTTTATTGCCAACCCTGCCTGTATTTATACCACCGGCTACATTGCAAACTACCAATAAAATTAATTATTATTTGATCAGCCAATAAGAATATAAGAATATTTACCAATAAAATTTAAAGAATAATAATAGTAAAAGTAAATAATATAAATCTTCAAGTGTGAGAGAGATCGTATTATGTTTCTGTCGCGCCCCCAATGCCGGCGTAGGATCGCGTCGTGCAGAGTAGATTCTCGTAGCTGGACGGCTTATAAAAACAGCGCAGACCGGCGCGCGCGCACACTCGGCGAGCGGCGACGGCATGGAAGACATCTCCGGAACAGCAAGATCGGCAAGCGAAGAATTGACTGCGTTGATGAAGAAATACGGCTCGAAGATGGTCGACGAATGCATGAAGATAGTCTGCGTGTGAAGACGATGCGGCGCTGATGATACTTGCAGCTGTTTCTATGTTTCTGAACAGAACGTCACATGCGTCAATTATCTTGCGTCGATATACAGCTCGCAGTACTCAGTAGCCGGGGTAGTTGAGAATAAAAGTTTTCATGATACCCTCGCCTTCTGCGTTATGGTAGTAGCAGGGTGTATGTTATTCATTTTCCTTCCTGGGGTTGATTAGCGTGCTGCTACATCGGCATCTCACTTACACAAATATTATAAATTTATTATTTTATCTGTATTATATATATATTTACACAAAACAAAATATTTATTATACCATATTTTATATATCGAGGGTATAGTGTTAAAACCCAATAAGTGCCGAAAAATTAAAAATCGTTTTATTAGTAGATCTTAATGCATTTTTGACGCTCTTTCCAGTGGTATAATCAAATAAGTGGAATTTGCAGTAGAAAAGAAGTTACTTGAGGTAATAACCCAATAAAGTGACCACATTTACTCAAAACTTAAATACTAGAACCTTATAAAATGTGTTAACTTGAAATATAATATTTTTATTTTTCGCCTATTCCAAATAAAGCTATTTATTGGTATTATGTGTTCAATGATTTCAACGAAAATTACCCAATGACTTAAAGGCAGTTACACTATTTGTATTTATCGGGTTTTAGCTTTACATACGTATATAAGAAGACAAACAGAACCAAAAGCTAAATCAAAACAAATGTTTTTGTCGGGTTTTATTGTTCGATTATATTTCAAAAGTAACAAGTTATGTTTAGTTACATGGTATTCGCTCACTTCGTGAACCAACTTTCTTCAAACTTTGTTTGGAGAAGAACCCAATAAATCAATTTGAACTATCAACTTTATGCGCTACTGTAGACAGTATGCGACGCGAATTGCATTCGCGCACACATCTCATTTGCGGACGCGCCGTCCGCGAGTATTGTTTTCAAAATTCTTCTGTTCAGTGCTCTGTCAGCGGACTTCCGAATTATGCGGTTTTACCATTAACAACTTTTATCGAGTTAAAGCTTAGGTAGGCTCCCACTGGAACGCGGGTTAAACCGCGGGGAACACCTTGTTAGATGTAAGTTGTTATTTACGTACATATTTACATAATAAACAGTACATAATCATGACGTTTTATTTTGCTTTTAGATAATACGAGTTCCAATTTGAAAAAATGCAGTGCTAATTTGAAGAATCTAGATCCAGCTAGTAATTTACACGATACTCATGGTACCTGTCAATGATCATAATACTTTACCTAGGTACTCTAAGTGTTCGATATTTTGTGTTGATTAAACTTATTAATTTATATATTTAATACACTTCCCCTTATGATGCCGGGTCCACTTTGTAGAATAGCACCACTCCTACTTCTTCCTGGGATGTCTTAAAAGGCGACTAATAGGATACTCCAGGAGACGGGCAGCAGCGTCTCCCTGCGGACTAAAAACATCTACTGCGGTCATCAACACGCACTGGCCAAGCGTGGTGACTACTGGCTACAACCCCCCCAATGATAGCCACAACTAAGCCTCGGCCCCCAGTCCCCGGCAGCCCCGCTATTCCTAGTTACGGTAGCGGCTATGGTAACGGCGGGGCAGGGGGTGCTAAGAATCGCCGGCAGAGATCGGGCTACCAATCTAAAAAACGACTTCTGCACCTGGCAACATACAACACCAGGACACTGAGGACCGACGTCAAGGTAAACGAGCTGGAAGAAGAGATAGACAAGTTAAACTGGAGTATTGTGGGTTTATCTGAAGTCCGAAGACAGGGGAAGGACACGATAATACTCAAATCCGGAAACTTGTTCTATCACCGGGAAGGCGAACATCAGTCCCAAGGTGGTGTCGGGTTTCTCGTTCACAAGTCCCTCGTCAACAACATTGTGCAAGTTGGGAGCGTATCGTCCAGGGTAGCGTACCTTACACTCAGAATATCCAAACGGTATTCGTTGAAGGTTGTACAGGTATATGCGCCGACTTCGACACATCCTGACGATGAGGTTGAGGTTATGTATGAGGACATAAGCAGAGCCATACATACCTCTAAAGCTCATTTCAATGTTGTAATGGGGGACTTCAACGCGAGACTGGGCACGCAAAGCGGCGCCGAGATGAAAGTGGGTCCCTACGGAATTGGTTGACGGAACCACCGAGGACACTTGCTGGCTAACTTCTTGGAGAAGGAAGGTCTCTTCAAGATGAACTCCTTCTTCAGAAAGAAGCCGCAACGCAAGTGGACTTGGATAAGTCCTGATGGTTCCACGAAAAGCGAGATAGACTTCATTCTGGCAGACAAACGGCATATATTTAATGATGTCTCTGGGATCAGCAGGTTTAAAACCGGAAGCGATCGCCGACTTGTAAGAATCACATTAAATATCGACCTGAAGCTGGAACGGTCACGCCTGATGAAGTCTACGCTTCGCCCAACACCTAACCAAATCCAGTATCCGAAAACTTTCAACTTGAGCTGCAAACCGTTTTGCGTGCCTAGAATCGTGCACGTCAGTGGACGAGTATAACACCAGGATGGTAACAACTGTCCACGAGGTAGGGTCGAAGTATTTCAAGACCCATCCTAGTGGTAGATCTCAGGTTCTCTCAGAACAAACTCTCGGTCTTATGAGGGATCGACGAGAACTATGTGTGCAGTCTCTAACCTCTATGAGGGAATACCGACGGCTCAATGAACAGATCTCCAAGTGCAGGCGACGCGATTTGCGTAAACACAACGCAAATCGTGTAAAAAACACTATTGAGCAAAACCGGGGTTCAAAAGGGTTCGCCAGGGATCCGTCTATTGGGCAAAGTCAGCTTACGAGGTTGAAGACCGAGTCCGGCACCATGGTTTCGTCGAAACCCGAAGTTCTGAGAGAAACTGAGAGATACTACGGACGGTTGTATACCTCCTCTCAAGCTCCACCTCCTCGCGACGAGAGTGACAAGCGAGCTAAACTGACCCGACACTACACAGAGGATATCCCGGACGTCAGCCTGTATGAGATTAGAGAGGCTCTCAAACAGCTTAAAAACAACAAGGCACCGGGAGATGACGGAATCACAACCAAGCTTCTAAGAGCTGGAGGGAAACCCCTTCTAGTGGCGCTCCAAAAATTGTTCGATTCCGTCATTAATACTGGAACTACCCCGGAAGCGTGGGGCAGAAGTGTGATGACGCTCTGTTCTTCAAGAAGGGCGATAAAACCCTTCTGAAGAACTACAGGCGTACACCAAACCAAAGCCTTTGAAAGTGACGAAGAATGATTTAACTTGTTTTTTTTTTTGTAATTCGTATAATAAACCTTAACTTTTACCTTTACCTTTACTTCAATAAAGTACATAATTGTTTAATTTCTCTAGATCTAAAACCCAATAAGTCGGTACCCTTTGTAACTTATTTTCTTCTTATGATAAAATGGATCAAATCAGAAACTTAAAAATACTGTTTTACACTAATTAAATGTATACACTTTTACCACAAATACTCACTATAACGATATTATTTTATTAACATAGGTAATTTTGACCTTAAAACTTAAATATTGAATATCTCGGAAGTCACAATTTCGTACTTATTGGGTTTCAGCACTATACCCTCGATATGTACATTTATACCTACACATACACACATCACACTTTCATTCATTTCATACATAACACAAAAACACAAAAATATTATAATTAAAATAAATGCACAAGCATCGCCGGGTGAAACCCGTTGTTAACGGCGAGCGCACGGCTTATCTACTCCGCGTAGCAACAACACGCGCGGGCGCATGTCTCCGCGCTGTGCCGACCGCGCCATCGCACCAGTCGGAATCTGACTGCCGCGACGAACGTCCGCGCCACTCGCATGCGCTCCCGCGACACGCGTAGTATACGATACTTTAATTCGCATTCGCTTTCTGCTCGCTATTCCTGTTTCTGTATAACTGTTTCTTCAAACTCTCTCCTTCTGTTCTGTGTGCTGTTGCTGTTACTTACCTGTGCAATAAACTGTATAGTGGACTTCTCCTCTTTCTTTTTTATCCATCGGACCGCGCACAAATAAGTAGCGAGGGCTTACGCTATCGCAACCTCTAAGCCTACCGCTACAATGTGTACCATTATGTAATAAGGGATTATTATAGACTAGGTATTAATGCCAAGACTAAAATTCGGCTAAAAGAAGTTAATTAACCATTTAATTGCCAAAATATTTGCCAGCCCTGTTGAAATATAGTTTTCAAAATTATATTTCATGTCGCAAAAACGGGTAGAAGCGGGCAAAACAATTGACACCCGCTACAAACTGTTCCTGGTATTGCGCGCTGGAATTTATGACTTTTGTTCCTCAGATAGTTTCCGAACGCTAGATTTATAGCTCCATCGATTGTTCCTTTCAGGTAGTTTGTTCTTAAGTTGCGTTATTTCTGATATAAAATAATGTTAAATGGGTCTGAGAAAGTTCTTAGGTTCTAAAGATTATAACGGTCTGTACATATTTTTTTATATATCATATTATTATACCATACTAATATTAATAGAAAAGAACCCAGTAGGTACTTCGGTAACTAATTAAATCCTAAGCTGACATCGTATACATTGCAAAGGAAAATAAAATGTTATTCTAAGGAATAATAAATATAAAAATACATAAAGGTGAATTCAAGATAAGTTAATTAGCTAACAATTGATATATTTGCATTAAATAAGGGTATATGAATAGGCTCGTCGATTGCAGACGTCCTTAATATTGAATGTCGTATGCATAATGATCCCGTTAAATAGGATCCGGGGTTGTGCTTCACCTCGGTCACTAATTAATTTTCTTTACTTACGCTCAACTCAGAGTCACTAACGGTTACTTACATCTCTCCTTAGTACAGAATTTGTATGATGATTCTGTATCAAGGAGTTAAAGTAACAGCTAGTGACTGAGTTAGGGCGTGAGTTATCAATTCACGTTTTCTTTACTTATTATAAAATTAGATATTTGCTATTATTTTTATATAACTTTACATATTATCTGCCCAAAGATTAGAACGATACCTTCCTAGTGTGAGTAAGTAATCGTTTATTTGAATTTTATTCATACGATCGATCTAGAGAAACCCTAGCTTGTTATTAGTGTGCGTACGTGAAACATGTATTTACATATGCAAAGTAAGAGAACACACGCACAATTTTTTTTTGCGTACCCTGTTTGTATTGGTTAAAACTTGTAAGCTTAGACCTACTTCCTCTTATATTTAGACGATAATATTTTTTATATTGCTTTAGTTTTGATGGCTACGCAGTTTTTTAACCGACTTCAAAAAAAGGAGGAGGTTCTCAATTCGACTGTTTTTTTTATGTTTGTTACCTCAGAACTTTGGACTGGGTGAACCCATTTGGATGATTCTTTTTTTAATCGAAAGCTGGTACTTGTCGTGTAGTTCCACATAAATTTGAACGAGATTTGACAATGGCATCCATGTCAAAATCATATAAGTCTTAAATTTGCATTAAGTATGTGCGCGATAAATGGACGAATAACGCAATATCACGCCAACCGATTTCGATGATTTTTTTTTTAATCAAAAGCTGGTGCTTGTAGTGTAATCCCACATAAATTTGAGCGAGATCTGACAATGAAATCCATGTCAAAAGTACAATGTACTTGATTTGAAGTCGGTTAATTTTTTGTTAAAATGTTAGATTATTATAAGCATGACCTGATATGAAACACAGGTTGGGCTCAAAACGAGGGAAATCCTTAACGGTTAACTACATAGTATTTTTGTATTAAAAGGTACTATTGACGCTACAAAACCGTAACAACAAAATAAAAAAACAACATTCTAGAATCCTCAGCTAGAAACAGAAATACTCTCGTTGCTTAACTTATGAGTGCTCTATTAAGCGATGCGTGGAGGCGAGTTTTATCGCTCGAGAAGTAAAGGCACATAAACGGCATGGTTACACGAGGAGAATTCAAGTGGCAGTGTAACCCTTACATTTCGTGTCCCGACGGGCAGTAAAACGCACTCGCCAACCAACAAGCCTTCTACAATTTGGCTACAGCGCCATGCGCACTGTTGTATCGAATAGGATACAACAGTGATAATAGGATGGAATAGTCAACGAGATATTACGAGATTTCGAAAACACCATGAAAAGATATTTAACTTAGGTACAAGAAAGCAAAAGATTTCACATTTCAAGAATTTTTATGAGGATACTGGAAAAAAACAAACACCTTATCTGTAAATATAATTGCGTATGATATTGTAACTATTTGGTTGTTGGCTACTGGAACCCACAGATATTGGTATCTGTAACCCACATAAAAATTTCCAGAAAATTAAATATATTGTGCTTTAAAAAAATTAAAAGTCACATAAATCAGTTGAACTAGATTTATATGATTTGTATGATTATACTAGATTTATAAAAAATGGTATATTTTTTTTGGATGACTTTAAGCCTGAGAGAATCTAAACATGGTTTATACGAGTAGATCTCACAATGAGAATATGTGAAATTTAATACTGTAGTGCGTATAAGCCTCATGTTGACCACGCCAAAGACCGCGGCGCAGACTGTGAATACGGAATTGCACCGAACAAGATATCGCACTGTATGTTATCATATTATGTACGTATGATCGTACCTACACTATGATTAATTAATTTAGTGTTTCATTCGTCCGCATTGCAAATCAGTTGTACAAATATTACCTACATTAGTTCCAGGATAGGTGTTTATAGGGTGTAATAGGGGTGATGGATCACCGGTGGTCCAGGGATGGGGTTTGAGGAAAAAACTACGAGCCTAGACATAACAATTAGGCTGTATCTTCAAGTTTTCTCAAAGAATCTGATTTTTTCAAATAAATCACTAATTCCCAAGTATCAGCTAAACCACTGAATATTGCTAAACATACATGGGGGGGACGTTCCCCAACCCTGGGGTATCCTGTATAGATATTAACTACCTATACATACGTATAATATGTACTTTATTGTTACTTTTTTGGTTAGAAGCCAGATGGACAGAAGGGCTACCGGTAAAAGGAATTCATGTATGACTGTTGTCACTATATTCTCCAATTTTTAAAACCGCTATTTATTGGTGAAAATTTTGTGGTAATGCATACTGTTTTTTTTCAAAATTGAAGAAGAAGAACTGTAAAAAAGAAGCAGAAAGGTTGTTTTGTAGAATATTCATACAATTTTGACGTACGGTAAGTGAGCAAGATGTTCTTCCTTGACTTAATAAACTTGACACTGCACTCAAAACAACATGAATAATCAAAGGGCATTTGCATTAAGAATCTTTTCGAACAGCATAATCATATCAATGCTAATTTATGACACGTTTGAAAAACTCCCGTGACAGCAAATACAAAACAGAAATATTAGCATAAAACACGGCGCATACATTATGTTTTTATAATCGTGATTCACGACTTTATGCTACGTTACATAAATGAGGTGCAAAATTTCGAATGAAGTTCAGTTTCGGGACCACTTGGTTAGTAAGGCCAAACTAGCCGCAAAGAAATTGGGAGTGCTCAATAGAGCTAAGCAGTACTTCACGCCTAAGCACAGGTTGATGCTCTATAAGGCGCAAATTCGACCACACATGGAGTACTGCTCCCACCTTTGGGCCGGAGCCCCAGCTGGCCAAGTGGATCCGTTCAACCGAATTCAACGGCGAGCTATTCGTCTTGTCGACGATCCCAAGCTTACGGACGGATTAGAATCGCTTGAGTTGAGGAGAGATGTAGGCTCTCTCTGCGTATTCTACCGTCTGTATAATGGGGAATGTTCTGAAGAACTGTTTGGCTTAATACCTGCAGTTAATTTTCGTCACCGCCCATCACGTACCAGGTTCCACCAACACTACCTGGATACATGGCATTCGTCCACAGTTCGGTTCTCACGTCATTTTCTGCCTCGCACGTGTAAACTGTGGAACAAACTACCTGCATCGGTGTTCCCTCTAAGCTATGACATGGGGTCCTTCAAGAAGCGGGTCTATCGTCATTTTCGTGGCCGGCAACGTGTTGGTGACGCCCCTGGTGTTGCTAATGTCCATGGGCGGCGGTGATCACTTACCATCAGGTGACCCGTCTGCTCGTTTGCCTGCTCTAAGCATAAAAAAAAAAAAAAAAAAAAAAAAAAAATTGAAAAAAGTCGGCCTTTCGTGTGAAGTTGGCTAGTCGAATGGAAAATGTCATAGGAAATTCTTGGACGGTAAAGTTTTTCAGGTCATGCGGTTGGACAAAGTTATAATAATAGACCATTGCGGTGCATTATTGTATTAGGAGTTCCATCTATCCTTGAGTGAAACCCAACCTCCTATGCTGAACAACAGACGAGGCTATAGAGCACTTTTCTTATCTTTCTGATACTTTTGGTGTCACTGATGTGTAGTGAACACACGAAACAGCTTTAGGTACATACTTACGTCGATTCTAAGTATGTACCTTAAGCTGGTCTATGGCTATCTGGCCATATAGCTATCGCATGAAAACTGGATGCTGCATCAAGTCAAACTGCAAACTTGACAAGTACACTTGATCGTGTTAGGCCAGCTAAATCGAGCCAGCGGGGCCCAGATAGCTGTCGAGTCCACCATGAAGTATCTGGGATTGGTGCTCGACAGCCGATGGGAATTCGGGCCCCACTTCCGGCGGCTGGTGCCCAAGCTGATGGGCGCAGCGGGCGCGCTCTCAACGTTGCTTCCCAACATGGGGGGCCCGAGCGCCGCCTGTAGGCGGTTGTACGTGGGAATCGTGCGGTCCATGGCCCTGTATGGGGCCCCTGTGTGGGCAATGGATATGACGGCCAACACTCTCGCCATTCTGCGCAAACCGCAGAGGGCGATGGCCGTCAGAGTCATCCGCGGGTATCGCACGATTTCCTACGAGGCGGCTTGCGTCCTGGCCGGATCCCCGCCCTGGGACCTAGAGGCGAAAGTACTCGCGTCATTATATCGATGGCGCGAGGAAGAGCGGGCACGGGGCTCGATGCTGGTGCAGCGGCAGATCGCGCTGCGCCGAGAGGAGCTCCGGAAGGTCTTGGTGGCGGAATGGCGGCAAAGGCTTCTGCGCCCTGCCGCCGGCCTCGCTACCGTCGAGGCGATCCGGCCAGTACTCGACGACTGGCTCGAGAGAAGGCACGGCTCCCTGTCGTTTAGGGTGACGCAGGTGCTGTCGGGGCACGGCTGCTTCGGCAAGTACCTGTGCCGCATAGACAGGGAGCCGGACGCTCGGTGCCACCACTGCGTCCATTGCGGGGAGGACACGGCGCAACACACGCTTGCCGAGTGTGTAGCTTGGGAGGAGCAGCGCCGTGTCCTCACAAATGTAGTAGGAGACGATCTGTCGCTGCAGGCCATAGTGCGGAGGATGGTCGGTAGCGCAGAGTCGTGGGACGCGGTGGTGTCCTTCTGCGAGGACGTGATGTCGCAGAAGGAATCTGCGGAACGGGAGAGGGAGATCTCGACTCCCTTCCCCGGCCGCAGAAGACGCACCGGGCGCAGGAGAAGGGCGGATAACGCCCTTTTCCAGCCCCCATGAATGGGTCCAGGGGCGAGGGACTTGGGGAAGTCCCCACCCCCTATTCGATGGACCCGAGTCACGGTCCGAGCCCGATGCACGGGGTAGTTCAACACCTCACTACCTCGTGCAGGAGACGAGGCCGGGATAGACCCGGCCAGCACTAGGGTGGGGCTGCGGAAGAATGTGGATTCCCGCGGCCCCGCGCGCACGTGCGAGGAGACACCGGGGTGGTTTTAGCCGGTAAGAGTCCGGCACACCCCTCCGCCTTACCCCAGGCGGAGGTAGTCCATGAGGATTTCCCCCCGAAAAAAAAAAAAAAAAAAAAGCTAAATCGAGCGAGTTAAGCTACAACGGGCGCGGTCAAGAAATATACCTTATCACTTAACTTCAAAAATATAATAATGAATTTATTCAAGTATCAAAGAGTTAACGGTTCCGAATGGTCTTTACAGGTTCCAACTCTGGTACAACGCTAGCAATAACTATGTTAAAGCAAGCTTCATTGTGTACATCTCTAAGGCAGGACGCTCGTCCTATTCAGCGTGAGTCGGACAGACAAACTCAATTACTGGACGACGGACGAAGCGCCCTTTTAAAGTGTAGTACGAGAAAAGCTCAAGACTCTATTGCAAAACGTTATACGGTACATGCTTTATTGGGAGCTAAAGTATTTGATTGGTAAATAAACTAATGCATTAAAAATATGTTTAAAAATCTATACTATAATAAAAATCAAAGTGTCTGTTTTTCTGTCTGGGCATCCCATAAAAACCCTTGAACGGATTTCGATGAAAATTGGTAAAGTTGTTACTAATATTTAAGATAACTTTTCATCCCGTAAAATTAAAAGGTTTTCCGGGAAAACAGGATAAAAGTTTGAATAAGTTAAAACATAATTTCCGTATGCAAAGCTGCGGGTAACAGCTAGTAATATAATAAATTGTGTTTGTTTTGTTGGCTGCTGAGGAGTTTCTTCATCTGAAGCCAACCCTGGGCATGGTATCAGGTAAGATTATCATTAAAATGCATTATCGAGTCTCGGTTGTAGGGGGATAAGGATAAATGAATAAGTGAAGACGTTATGGGTATGCAATATATTATCTGACTCAAACACACACCAAACACACTAATACAATAAATATTATAAGTAAGAAAGATATAATAAATATTACAAGATTACGTTAGGACTCAGAAAATAATATATAATTTAATTGGATAAATATATGGACCTAACGCGTGTGTGTACCCGTGCCTTGCGTAACTGAGACTGACTATGCGGGGGGCTGCCGGCGCTAGGCGTAGGCAGTGAGCCTTGCCGAGTCAGCTTCCACATGCATTGTCATCAGAACCCGCAATTTAAGATACTAAAAGGCATATATTTTTTTTAGAAACATATGTACCTCTAAACAATTAATTTTATATTAATTTATCTTTTTAATTTATAACTTGTCTATGTATATGTGTGTTGTACATTATAACAATACGTTTTTTTTTAAATAGTTAATATGATTCGCTCGGAATTAATTCCATCGCGTATATTCTAACGCACGCGTTAATCAACGATTGTTAGTTTGTTTAACGTGATCTCGCAACCGTGTAGATTGAATACAAATAACGCGAAATTACATTGGAAACCAATTAAACTATATTTAATGCGGAATAATTTAAAATTAATACGTGAATGGGTAATAACAGAGAAAACAGGAAGGTTATGTGATGGATGCGTAAGATCATCCATGGTTATGATGTTTTATTGAGATTCACACAATATAGTAGTAATTATCATTGTCCAACAAACTAAATCTTGACCAGGACAATAGCTGTAAGTGCTCTGAAGCAGTGCAGAGTGGAAGTCTCAAACAGAGCATCCCCCAACCTTCTTCACCACTAATTAAATCAAAAAGGAAAACTATTATTATTAGTGATAGTTTGGGTAAAAACTTTGGGTCTATTATGAGTAGTAATTTGGCACATTCGGTGACAAACTTATGCTCACCAGGAGCCACTTTCCAGTACTTAGTGAACCATATAAATTGTGATAATCTTGATGAGAATACTTCATTAATTTTAATGATCGGTGACAGTTTAAATATAATGAAATGGGAATTAACTAAATGTGTTGAAAAATTGTTATTGTTACATAGAAATACTAAATGCAAGTTTACTTTATGTGCTTTTCCTTATTCCAATGAGTTTAGTGATAAACAAAATAATTATATTTATAAGTTAAACCAGAAACTGTACAATTTGACATACCATCATAATGATACAATAGTTTATTTTGACACTAATAAATATATTTTTTCTTCCTTTAAATTAAGTGGAAATAAAATGTACTTACCTTTAAAGTATCGAAGACATATAGCTAAACTGTTAGCTTATAATTTAACAAATGATAGTGTTACATGTGTAACAAAGTCTATTGACCCATTTTATATTGATTGTGGTAGTACTACCACTATTCCTATAGTTGACAAATGTACCAGCTCAGGTACATTAATTAATACTTTAAACTAGATTTAATGACAACGGATAAGCACTTTAATATGAATATTGTACATCAAAACATACAGGGCTTATCGGGCAAAGAGTTAGAAATTGAATTATTTGTTAAAGATTATAATGTACATATTCTATGCATTACTGAGCATTGGTTAACAAGTGTAAGAAATAATATTAATGTATTCAATTACAGTTTGTTAAGTGCATTCTATAGAGAGACTGCAATCCATGGAGGATCACTAATTTTAGTGCACAGCAATATACCTTGTAAAGATCGAAAGGACATTGTTAGTCTTTCTATTGAGCGCACTATAGAGCTAGCCTGTGTGGAGCTGGAGCGGTTTATTATAGTCTGTATATATCGCCCCCCCTCTGGGGATTTTTGCCTATTCGAAGATACTCTAGAGGATGTCCTTAAACGGTTATTTGTGTCGAAAAAAGAATTAATAGTTTGCGGTGACTTTAATGTTGACATTTTAGTAGAATCTTCTATAGCTGCTAGGTTACTCGCATTGTTTAAGTGTTTTAATTTAAATCCTTCGTTTACTGAGCCTACCAGAATAACTGCAACTTCACGTACTTGTATCGATAATGTATTTTGCAATTGTGAGATATTAGACAAAGAAATACTTAGCAAGTTGAGATCAGACCACTGTGGGCAAAAAATAGCGGTACGTAACAGCCACGATAATAAGAAAAAAATAATAAAATATAGACCCGTGACAAAGAGAAAAATATCACTTTTTAAAGAAAAAATTCAAACAAAATTGCGTAAATCAGTGTATTCTCAAAATGGTCATCCTATTAATCTTTACAATACATTGTCTAAAAATATTAATGACGAGTTTAATCGAATATTTCAATTCAGATACATAGAAGAAAGTAAAAATAGTAAATTTAGCGACTGGGCTACTGTAGGTATTTTTAAAAGTAGAAACAAATTATACGAGCTTTATGACGAAAAACAATATAATTTTTCTCCCTCATTTCAGGAATACGTAAGAAATTACTCGAAAATTTTCAAAATCATCTGTACTCAAGCAAAGTCAATGTACATAAAGGATAAAATAGTTAATTCGGATAATAAAATAAAAACCACCTGGGATATCATTAAAAATGAGACCGGCAACTCTAAATCTTGTGACTTTAGTTATGAAATAATGATTAATGGAATCAAAATCACTTCTGATAAAGAAGTGGCAAGCGTTTTTGAAGAGTTCTTCCGCAACATTCCCGTTAAATTAACTAGTACACTATCCTCTTCTTCAACAGAAGCATTTTATCTATTAAGAGATAATGTTAAGGAATGCAATGTGGTATTTGACTTTAAGCACATTACAATCAGGGACATAATTAAAGTTTTCCAGTCTCTGAAAGTAAAAAGTACGGGTGATCTCTGGGGTATTTCAGTAAAAATAATTCGTCACATAATAGATATTATAGCTCCTTGTTTAGTTGTAGTTTTTAATAAATGCATAGATCTTGGTGTATTTCCAGATCTAATGAAATGCAGTAAAGTTATACCATTATTTAAAACAGGTGAAAAAACGGATATTAATAATTATAGGCCAATTTCTATATTACCAACACTCAGTAAGATCTTCGAAAAGATCATACTGAATCAAATGCTAACCCACTTCAACAATAATAATTTATTACATCCGGAGCAATACGGTTTTACTAAAGGTCGTAGTACAACAGATGCCGGAGCCAGGCTCTTAAAGCATATATATGAAGCATGGGAGTCGTCGCAAAATGCTATAGGTGTATTTTGTGATTTATCAAAGGCGTTTGATTGTGTTGAGCACGATACATTAATATCTAAACTTAGTCACTATGGCGTGAAAAACAAGGCCCTTAGCTTGCTTGCATCTTATTTAAGTAATAGGATACTAAAGGTTAATATAAACGATGAAAAGTCATCAGGGTCGCCTACTATGATGGGTGTTCCGCAAGGCTCGATCTTGGGCCCTTTTCTTTTCCTGGTGTATATAAATGACTTACCACATTATGTTAAAAACCATGCGAACATTGTGCTGTTTGCAGATGATACATCATTAATATTTAAGACTGATAGGAATAAAAATAATTTTGACGATGTTAATAGTGCTCTGTCGCATGTCTCACATTGGTTCACTATAAATAATTTACTTTTAAATGCAAAGAAAACCAAATGCTTAGAATTCGTGTTGCCAAATGTAAAAAAAGTAAATAAATCTCTTAAATTAAATAATGAAACATTAAATATAGAGGAATCCACGGTTTTTTTAGGGGTGACCTTGGACAGTAAACTGCAATGGGGCCCGCACATAGCATCTCTCACAACTAAACTTGCTAGGGCTGCTTATGCTGTTAGAAAAATAAGGCAGCTCACTGACGTCGACACTGCTCGGCTTGTTTATTTTGCATATTTCCATAGTGTTATGTCTTATGGCATTTTACTGTGGGGCAAAGCAGCCGGTATAGAACAAATTTTTGTATTACAGAAAAGAGCCATTAGAGCTATTTATAAACTAAAATCAAGGGAGTCCTTGCGTGTCAAATTTAAACAAATAGGTATACTTACAGTAGCTTCCCAATATATTTATAATAATTTAGTGTTTATACGGAATAACATAACTGCATATAAACAAAATTGTGATTTTTCAAATCGTCAAACAAGAAGGATGCATCAATTGGCTACCTCTTCGTACCGTCTTTCTAAAGTGCAACGTTCTTTTATGGGACTAGGTACAAAATTTTATAATAAAGTCCCAAAACAATTACATGACTTACCGGTGCAATCTTTTAAGAAACGTGTAAAGGCTCAGCTCTTAGGCAAGGGCTACTATAGCATAAATGAATATTTAAATGACAAGGATGCTTGGAAATGACTAGCTAGGCAACCAGTTCTGCACAGGTTAAAGAATACCTATTTTTGTAATAGATATAAGTTTTATTTTTAAAAGATGTGCTGAGGAGTTTCTTTACGGCTTTTCTTCTCCTCCATGACAAAGCACCTTTCCGAAAAGCTGGTAGATTAAAAAAATGACGTGCATAAGAGTATCAGTGATACCTACATGAATAAAGATTATTTCATTTCATTTCATTTCATTTCATTTCATTAGTAGTAGTAGCAATCAGTAGTAATTTCAAGTTAAATACAGCCCTAGTTTGAACATAACGATGTCTGGAGCCCACTGCTTTCTCCGTCTTCTCGAGCCCTCTTCTTTCTTGGTCGCCAATGAATAGAATAGAATAGAATAAAATTTTATTTCCTCAAGTTAACACTGCAGTACAAACAGGCAATATTTTTACATTATACTTATAATAAATGTTTTAGCAGCAGTAAGAACTTGACGAAATGGGGCCACACTCAGCACTGGCCGCAGCAAGCCACGACCGCTGATTTTCAGGGCGACCCTAATTCGTATATTTCGACTAGTGACATTAAAAAATTTAAATAACTAATACAATACCTAAAACTAATAAACATAAAATCTAAATAACTAATAACAGAACCTACTTATCAAATTATCTTATATTAGTTTAATTTTACATTAATTACTTATTTTTTAAATTATTTCTGTGAATTATGAATATTCAATGAATCAGTGTGTCGTGTTTCTCATGTCAAAAGGACGGTGGTCACTTACCGTCAATGTGATCGTCAGCTCATTTTTCGCCTAGATGCAAAGAAAGAAAAAAAGATTTATATTTCGATTATTTTTCGAGTGACTTCATTATTAAGATTTTTTTAAATTACCTGTTAATCATTAGGCCGTAATTTACTGAGATTGAAGTGTTAAGTGTGTAGTATTATAGTACCTACTTACCTTGTAACAGTTACGTTAGTAAAAACTAGTATAAATTTAAAAACATAACCCTTCCTGGCAGCGGGTAATAAATAAAATGATAAAGATGCAATACTTAACGAAAATTTCTCCGGATTTTTTGTCTGTATTCTAATGCATTATTTTCTTATAGAATAACATTGTTCTGCTTCTAGCTTTAAATTGTTCTTAACAAAAAGTTACAGCATCAAATGTCGGGGCGTCATTGTGTAGCCTAATTCAGAATTTAATTCAGACTGTTCCAATTCAACCCTACAAAAGGAAGAGCACTAAGTGAAGACCCCCGCATAAGTTGGAATTAATCGAGTTCCAACTCTCGAGTTACAACTGGGACTCAGATGGCCTTTTCATTTAGGTACATGACTTATGTTGGTTCTACATATACGTCATTTTATGAAATTCCGACAACATGATAATCTTTACTTTTATAGATTAGTAAAAAGTGTGACAAGATAATTGTATTCGATCCAAATATTTCTCTGGGTGATTATTTACTGATTTTTCTTAGTTTTCTGGACGTTATTTCATTTTGTTGTAAAAATTCTGAGGTCCAGAAGGAAACAATTCTAATACTTTATGATTATTAATTGAAGGTTTAGAAAATGTGAATTAAATTTAAAAATTAATGATATATTTCAGGGGCATTACTTCTCTAAAGGTCCGTGCATAGGTTCTACTAGAGGACTAAAAAAACCATGAGGTCATCACTTCTTGTGTATTGTAGTGCAAATGTGGCGTTAACCAGCCCTATTATTAGAACCACGTAGAACGCTTGGTCATTGCACTTAATCCTGCAACATGTGTTTCAGACTTTTTTATAGCATTCGCTTGGTTCCGTTCCCAGTACACAATGTGTTATTGGTGGAAAATTTACCGGAATTTTTAATTCCACCGTTCCTATTCTTGTTATGTCGGACGCCATTTTTTTCAATTGGTTTGCGATTGTTTAGGCAGGAAGTCATTTGTTTTCGCTTTTAAAGCGCTTCCCCGATGGCTTTTTTGCGATATCAGGGATACAATGTGAATATATGTTTTACTAGCTGGCTGTAACGGATTAAGCTAGATCCGCCGATGCATAGGAGGTAACAGAATAACAGGCACTTTTTGCAGCTGGACTATGCTACGAAATACATAAAAATTTAAGCTCGTCCCTGATATTAGAATGCATCACAGCTTAGGATGGATACAGAAGATAATCAAGGTTTAATGCACATTTTCAATAATCAATGTATGTGTTATCTCTGAAAAAGTTAGGTAGTTAGTAAAATAGTAACGAACATAAATTTTGACAGTTGCTAAGCAACTTACTTTAGGACAATGGATTGGTAGAATATTGAAAACGGCCGTTAGTTGACATCCTGACTAAGTATCGATTCTTACAAGAACATCTCAATGAATCATTAACAATTTTATGACATCATATATTTTACGAGAATAACTATAAAAACAAAACATTAGATATTAACACCCACTTTACGACTTAAGTTATGTGGTGAATGGATACAAGCAGGTGGATGCAATTCTCGGACCAATATTGAATATGGAGATGCAGAATAAAGGAACGCACGTAAATAATTCGGCGGGTGACATTTGGCGCACCCTTTCGGTGTATTCCGTTTGGAGAATAGACTTGCACGCCTACCGCCGCACTAGTTCTTCACTGTTTTATTTATTGCGGAGAAATATTTGGAGAAGAACGGGAGAAATGAGGAGTTCTTCGTTGTTTTATGGTGTAAATGAAATACATATTTACTTGTAAAATTCATACGTGCTGTTATGGTACTGTAAATTGTAATATATTATTGTATTTTATTTACTGAAATGCAATGATCGATTAAGTGCAACACGTGAAAGGATTAGTATCCGACCCGATTGCATTATCTTTGGGTACTAAGCTATCTTAATAATTTAATGCTTGACTTACCCGTATCCTTTTTTTTTAATACAAAACCTTTACTCATAATAATATTTTAAAGAAAGGACCGAAGATTTAACGGAAAGCAGGAAAATATCAAAACGACAAGTCAACAGCCATATTAATCTGCCCTTTCACTGCCATCCCAAGGAAATGGACAATACGGATACAAATTTCATCTTCACAAAAGGCCTCATAAATTGTCTTCCCCACCCATATTTTTCACTCACCTTCCTTAAGAATATTCTGAATATGACAAAACGATGAACCATAAAAAGTGTTGTTACTATTTTTTTCTCGAACAGATATTATGCATAGTATAGTATACTATTAATTCTTATTCTTATTCCTTAGACATCTACTTAGATTTTTATTTCGAAGTATATCGTACAATAATCATACACGACATAATTTTTATGATCGCCATTTCGAAGATTAATAACATCCAGATTTCGCCATTCAGTGAAAAAATCGGGTTATAAATATCTCATTTCGTGATGTAAAGTACACTTTAGCTGTAATAGAATATCGTAAGGCACGAATAGTGTCGAAAGTTACAGATTACAATGAGACTGTGGAAAAATTAAACAGGAAGAAAAGACTATGAAATAGCTAAATATTTACAAGTCGTGACTCACTTATCCTGAGTGGAGAGTCACGACGAGTAAGAATGAGAAAGAATGGAGTCAAATCGAGAATGCCCACTGAATAATGTTATTTATTTAAGGTTTGCATATTCGTTTTTTCACTTGCCGCTTCTCATTAAGTATTCTAGAGTTATATGTTATATGTTATGTTATGAAGCAATCAATAGTTGATTAGTCAATGAAGGAAGACTAGTTTTACTAGTAAGTGTATCATCTGTATATACGTATATAAAAGGCAAAAGTGATTGACTGATGTAATCAACGCATAGGCCAAACCCTTTGGGCTAGAAACTTAAAATTTCTCACACGTATTGCTCTTATAACGTAAACATCCACTAAGGAAGGATTGTTCAAAATTCTACCCCCAAGGGGGTGTAATAGGGGATGAATATGGAAATAATAAGCATAATTTCCACGTTTCGCATGTGGAAATAACTAGTTAGCAACAACGCGGAAACAACTAGTAGTAGCGGGCAACAGCTAGTTAGTATATAATAATATGTTATTAGTAACTTAGCGAAAACCCATAATTGTCCCACTGCTGGGCTCAGGGTCTCCTCTTACAATATAAGGGGTACAGGCCATAGTCTAAAAACGCTGACCAAGTGTGATTTGGTAGACTTCACACACCTTTGTGAACTTTATGAAGAACTGTCTGGTACGCAGGATCCCTCACGATGTTTTCTTTCACCGAAGCAAGTGATAATTATATTGTAATACGCACATCATATTTGAAAATTAGAGATGCGTAGTATCTACTAATTTTTAGGTTAAACTAATACGAGTAATAAGGTGAAAGTTAAAGATAATAAAAGAGGTATAAGTGTAGATAATAAAATAAATGTCAACATTTAGCGTTTTGAATATCACATTTGAATTCTCGTATAAACTCCAAGTCACCGATGTCGAGTCTCAAACGAATTATCCAAGCTCGTTCCCGGATATTGTGTTGTATTTATGTTGTTATTTATTACGACTATTATTGCTAGCTTCAAAGTTAAATGCTCTTTAAATAAATCTGTTATGACGTTAGGTACAAATAAATAATGTTGCATTTTGGAAGCAATTGGGAGTTTGGGCACTGACAGTTTTTGGGTAATGGTAGTGTGAAAATATTCGCTTCAACCCATTGTTGGGCCACTACAGGGAACGTCTCTAATTCTGAGGAGGTCTATTCTCCATCACCCAGCATTATTGTGGATTGGTGGAAGCTCGTTGCCAACCCGAGTCTTGGAAGTTTTTATGCCACCCAAAAATATCCAATATGCTTTAAGTGCCCTGTGAAATACAAGGCTTGGTTACCATTGACGATGATAACAACCTTCAGACTGTGCACGGTGTTGCCCTTGTGTTACACTTTAAGTTCAACACAAGCCGCTGTATTTGAACGATTCAAGCTAACAGATAATTTCTGCGTACTTGATTCTAAACGAGATATTTTTTTCGATGCCATTGCATTATAAATTGTCAAGTTCTACCGACAGATGGTATAAAAATAGTAAATAACAAGTATTTCGACTATTCCCCTGTATAGTATATATCAGCAGATGTTTTGCTAGTGATGATGGATCGTGCAATTCCGGTGATGGATGTGCTAACCATTCCGAATGCAATTCGCACTCGATTTGTTTATCGTGAAACATTTGGTGTTATGACGTTTATAGTGTCTATGGAATTGAATATTTAAAATCTAACCAACGACGGATATTGGTTCCTTTTTTATATAACACGTTTACTATTAACCTTCTTTTTATTTTGTCACTTTATCACGATAAATACGCAACGTTACCCACATATATAGTACAGGCCTATTTTAAGTGTGATAGAATTTTACAAAGTAAGTTATTGCTTTTAGTATTTTAATAACGCTTATTTAGCTCCAAAAATCCTCTAAGATGATAAAAAATCTTAAAGGAAATTCTTACGGCATGATTATGCCGTTCAAATCATTGATTACTGATCAGCTAAATCTTTTGTCTTCAACACAAACTTGACCTGAAATAAAAACTTGTTCAATACAATGTCTTCGAGTGCTATGGAGTTTTTGAGATTTCATTATTAATAAACAATGCTTACCGTTCAGAGAAAGTAGGTGCTTACCGAGCCGCAGGGAGGCCATTAATCTATATTTATTATCCAGTTATCACGATGAATTCACACAAACGTGTTTACATCAGACGGTGACTAAGCGATACGAGTTCGATTCCATATTTCTGGCTTGACTAAACACTTATGTTGATATAGAGGGCGTTTAGTGATACTACGGGAGATTGAAAGCGTTAGGTGAGGGGTGAGGATATTGCAGGGTTTTGATTAGAACCTTTAATAACAACGACGTTGTACTTGGATTAGATGCGTAAAGAGTAAGATATAGGTACCGACCTAGTCGATTATTTCAGTTTTTTTGGTGTAATGTTATCTAAAGCTAGATGTAAATCAGAAGCTTTACATTACTTAGGTCGTTTGTGTAGCGCGACACTGCGACATGTGATTTTTGTCACTATAATCACAATATAATAATATGCATTTATTAATATTATTATTGTTTGTTGTTTTTTCGTATTATTTTTCGTAAGTTTTTTCCTTTTTCGTAATTTCTATTTGTTATTTGTAAATTGTACCCATTAGTGTTATTGGCGAAGCCGTTCTAATGGAATTAAAATAAATAAATTAATTAATGTACTAGGTTATTAAATATCGTACAGAATAATTAGATTCTTTTTTTTTGTTACTTTTTATTTTTTCCTACGGCTGGGAAAAGGGGTGCACATCTCCCACATAACAACTCAGGGATTGGGTGGTGGCTGAAAAACAGCGCTACTCGGGACCAAGGCCCCGGGTTAGCAGAAGCTGAGCCACCTCCTTTGCCCACATAACAGCTGTAATAAGTTCTTTTTTGTTTAATTTGTATATTGTTCTTTTTATTTTTTTTTGTACCTCTTGTATTTTTTCATACCTATGTGTGGCAATAAATGATTTATTATTATTATTATTTCTTTCTTTTAAAAATAACTTTATTTTTTTCTTATTCAATATTTAGATTGTGTATAAAGTAATGTAGAAAAAAATTGATAAGATAACCATGCTATTGAACTTAATTATGTAAAGGTTACGTACATTTCTATCTATTAACGAAAAAATTTAAAATAATTTTCTAATTGGATCAGGCATAATAGGTAGTTATCTAATTTTAAACAGACAATTTTCATTATGTGGTAAGGAAACCTTGCGACTTGAAATTTAAATAATATACTGATTAATTATAAAGCTGTAAAGACTAGTAATGCCAACAGAGACTATCCTTTCAAAAAACAAAAATCTTTATTTGTGAATAAAACATTACTTTTTTGTGTGTCTGTTACTTGCCTACATGCGATACTGTAGCTTAGGAGAATTTCGAACGAAAGTTCGAAATTTAATACTAAAAGGTAAATTAAACTTAATTGGCAATCAAAACCTCGAGCTTATCACACATGTCTAGTGGTAGTACTGGTTAGAGCGCTCGGTGACTCCTCACATACGTAACACTGCATACAAACTTGCTATGATCAACTTACATGGTGCCTAGATTTCTCATTTACCTCAAACCATAAAGATGACAAAGATTATAAAAAACGTACAGTCAGAAAACCGTCTACTCTTTTTTGTATGGAAATAGCCGGCAAACGAGCTGACGATCCACCTGATGGTAAGTGGCTATCATTGCCCGTGGAACGAACACTAAACGCTTTACTGCTGCTTTTCCGGCCAAGAAAGAGAGAAGAAACAGAAAGAAAGAACTGGCTCTCAAGCCCCCAGCCGGAATATAACGAGTCGTTTGGCGGCTGACTCAACCAAGATGTGATGAGATACTTTATGTGATAATACTTGTACATTATGTTATCACAATAATATTCGTATATTTTAATGTGGTTTCGTAATTCATGAATAATTTTTAAATTCTAACATGATTACGTGATTTTAGTTTTAAGTTGGCAGTGGAAGATTAACTGAGTAGACAACACAGGCGTAGCTGTTATCAAGCTAAGTCAGCTGGTAAAATTCACCTGTCCTCATTGAAGTAGTATGTGGTATCATCCAGACTTCCTAATTGCAAAGAAATACCCGTTGCCTTTAGTAGCTACGAAACGAAGTTATTGTACTCTATAAAATCTAATGCATTTCCTTTTTCTCTGTTTCAAAAACCACTTACGTTTATCGCGCTAAAACTCTTCGAGTGATATAGAAAGCAGTTAAAGCGATAAGACGACTGAAACGAAGTGTTTACGACTGCGATTGAAAAACTAACTTCAGGAAAGCGATTAACTGAAGTCTAAAGTAGTTTAGGTACTAGAAAAAACGGGAATGCAGTTTAAGCTGTTGACAATAGTTTACGGCGGTAACTAAATTGTTAACTGAGCTGATTAAACGTATTTGAGGTTATAAAATTGGCTATAAAACAAGCTGGTCAACACTGCAATCGATTGCATTATAAAACAATAAAGTAACTAATGTAACTGGCAAGTTATATCACAGGTATTCTACAAAGCATTCTGCAAGATGCACAAGTTCAGTTGATACAAACTTCTAGTGAATAACGCCAGTGCTTCGTCTTTTGTTCAGAAGGGTGCAACTAGAGACTGGTAAAATTTAGAAGGCTATTCTGAAGATCTCATAGCCCAGCGGCTTGCGTCGATCTTAAGTGATCGACAAAGTTAAGCAACAGCGGGCGCGGTCGATAGTTGGATGGGTGACCGCTAGAGGCAAAAAATTCTTGATCGTTTCTGTGCTTCGGAGGGCACGTAAAGCCGTCGGTCCCGGTTGTTATCATAAGATAACAGTCGTTAAGCCATGTCGGAGGCCCTCGGGCGGTTTGAAAACTTCCGACACTCGGGTTGGCCACTAACCCCCTCCACCAATCCGCACTGAAGCAACGTGGCTCTTGGCCTCCTCAAGAGGAGAGACCCGTGCCCAGTAGTGGGCCATTAATGGGTTGAAGCCATTCTGAAGAGCTAGATTTGAGCTCAAGGATAGCTTGTTACGCCTTATTGTACAATCAATGTCAAGAAGCTTCAAGATAAAATTAGTGACGTAACTTCCTAGCATCTCGGTGGCATTAATATAAAAACGGATAATAAGATTCTTTATTAAAATATCCTGGGTCGGCACGTAGTGACACCATTAATATTTCATAAGGCGAGTCAAAGGGGCTTAATAACTCCCTAGGTTTGACCGCCATTACGACATTCACCCATCAAAAGATAGTTCCGCCCTGTACGTGTCAGCCTTTCGTCGCTGTGAGAAAATTCCCTAAGAGAATTGTATAGACCGTCAAAACTTCTGTCTAGGAAAGAAACACGTTTTGTTCACATCGTGTTTCTATTGTTGGATCTGAGACATATTTGGACGGATAGAATATTCATTTACTAAATACCATGTTAAAGATTAGAGATTTGCTGAAGCAATGACGTAGTTTTGTTTCCGAAGTATTTACAAATTCAACTTCTAATTAAATATGTTTTTTCAATTAATAACAATATCGACTGACATTCAATGAAATACATTTGGCGAGCTTATCGTTGAAAGTTATTTTTTTAATCTTGCACAAAACCAAAATAATTGTAACATTCGATGTGATTTTGACAAACATCTGCGTATCTCTCTTTCAATCTTTAAACTTATAGTACGTAGGTTAAAACCCATCTCATTAATAGTTTTAAGTAGTTAATATAGAAACAACAACAACAAATACCAACAAATAATAATATTTGTGATACTGGTTGTTGTTTTGACGAAGTCTTTTCTGACGTTATTGCACATCCGGGAGCTCGAGTAGTAGTAATATATGAAGAGGGTGTAGAGGCATTTTCCATCTCAACGGGGTTCTAAGCGTAAGTACCTGTCTTTTTATTTACTTCACCAAATTTGTGAAACAGCGAAAGTGGATACAGGAATTGTATTCTGTGTGGAATTTGCAGTGATGTACAGTTACATTATATTTACATTATATTTACACACATTATATTTACATTATATTTACAGAACACAGAAAAATTATTACAATTAAAATAGGCTAAGTACGAGTAATTTGTAGGAACGTAAAGCTCACACAATGTTAGCTGGGAGAATCCCTTTCTGTGGGAACGCTACGCGACACCGCCGTGATTCCTGGACTCGAGCCTTGTCAGCACGGTCCAGGATAACAAGTTGATATACAATATTTTGACCTCCGATACTGGAATAAAGGTTTAGGTGGAATTATTAAACTTCACATTTTTTTATTTGGGAATCGATTAAAACCTCTACACTACATTTAAATTCAAGCTTACATGTGTAAAACAGCTGTAATCAAATTAATTATTTTCAAGGATTATTGCAACTGCATGTTTCATTTATTAATAGGTATAATATTAATATGTACTACTACAAGATATAAAAAAAATGCAACTTAAGAGCAAAAAACGTACGCAAAGACATTCTTACGTTGGAAATTATATTGGTCCAAATTTTAAATACCCGCTTTTATTTTTCATTCGAATTCAGAATAATTAAACTTAGTATTTAATCAATAAACAATAAAAACATGTCATTTTGTCTTTACTGCTGACGAAGAAGAATCGGCAGTTACGCTTGTACAAAATTGAGGCAAGCACATAAAATATACACTTTACTGTAGCCACACGTAAATTAAGATCCACGGCAGAAACAATTTTAGTCCACGAATGTCATTAGTTGCAGTGTTATAACTCCTTTATTAGCGACCGGCATCAAGTCACCGTCCGTTTCGCTGAGAGAAGGGTTATTAGGGTGATTACAGACTATTCGATCCGTTAACGGAATCTGATATACGATTCTAATATACTGTTTAGTAAGTAGTTTAGTTTTATGTAAGTTGCTAAGTTGGGATTACTACCATTTATGTAAGTTGCTATGTTGGGATAACTACTATTCCTTTGCCTCTGCTGTTTTTTTCTAAAAATTATATTAGGAAATTAACATTTTTATTTTATTTTATAGTATACCACCCAAGGGTGACATATAATTTACGTTTTTTTTATTAAATATAAGTACTAAAAATAAATATGATTGTACATCTAAGCTTGTAGAAAATATGATAAATAGATAATAAAGTCAAAAATAGGTTCAAAGAAAAACAGAGAATTATTTTTAGAACCGAATGAAATTGAGAACCTCTTTCTTTTCTGCAGTCGGTTAATAAATAAGTGTCGTTAATTTAAATAAAAAAAACATATTTATAGTTCTATCGGATCCGATGCTGCTGATCCGACATATCGGTTAATCTAAAAATACTTTTCCTCAGTCCAGAGAAGGGTTAGGGTATGACATGTCGAGACTGTGATGTGGATACTGACAGACAGTTAGGCATTTGTATAGAATTAGCAATTCCGGAGATTGTCTGTGTAATAGATGGTTAACTCAGATGTTACTGAACCTACTAAACAAAGTTTTGCGTATTCGATTCCGTGGCGGTCATTTATGTAATAGATACATTTTTCAATATTTGGTCATCTGTATTTACATCTGTAGTTACAATTATTTGTAACTACAGATAGTTGCAGGCATGTTATTATTGAAAAGGCGGTTAAAATATAAATATACGGGATAACTACATCGCCACTTACCATCAGGTGGGATTGTAGTCAAGCATTAACTTATAAGATATAAAAAAAATAAAAAATAAAAAATAACTAAAAAAGAGTGCGTGTACTTTTGTACGCGCGTGAGAAGTTATACTTCTTTGACATGAAAAAAAAAATCAAAAAACAATATTAAAAAAACATTGTTCAAAATACAATATTCAAAAACAGCAATACTAAAAATAAAAATGAAATAATATTTTGAAATAATTTAATTTACGAATCTCTATAGCCAAACTATATGTGTTAAGCGCCATCTGTGATTAATTTTGTAGTATATTCTAATATTACTTTGCTACGTATCGTAATAGTTCTCGTAATAGTATCTTTTTTTTTCTGTTTTTACAATTGTAAAAACACCATCTATGTTCTATTACGAGAACTATTACGATACCATGCTGTAAAACCAGTTTTTGTGGGGGGGAGGGAATGAAAGATTTTATTCAGTTCAGTTGAAGAATAATTTATTTTCCGACAGGCATTAAACTTTAATACAGATTAAGGAGAGAAAAAGAATGTGCTCCTAGTCCCAAAGACAAGTATCGATTACTATTTACTACTACAGTCCGTTCACAGTTATTTTACCTCTGACAAGCTGTCATTACCTTCTCATTAGATTAGCATTACTTGCTGTCAAGTGACGAGTGTTGTAAAAGTTCCCGATTTATCGGGAGATCTACTGATTTTGGTTATCGTCTCCCGATATCCCGTTTTAGCGACCGTTTCTCCCGATTTTTTGCATTTTCTACCAATGTAATATAATATTGAAAATTAAAATAGAAAATAGTGTTATAAATACAAAAAACAAAAGAAACTGAGTCGCTCAATGAAAATACAGAAGAATTTTGGGCAAACGTAGGTACATATTATAGCATAAAACGTGGTCATGGCTCACGAAATCGTGTTCTAATATTTTTTCCAACTGAATCAATGATAGGTCTATTACACACAAAAAAATTAAAAAATACAAAAAACCCGACTGCGTATAAAACATGTGCGACATATTGAGGATAAGTTTTGTAAAATGGATGGAAGCTTAGACGCGGAAATTGATAAATTTATTATAGAATTGAAAGACGAGTGTGATACGGAATCTGAGAGCAGTTTTGATGATTCATGTTCGTCCGATAGTGATTATTTATCATTAGACGTGCGTTTGGATCATTCGTATGCCAACCCAATTTAAAGCAATTCAATTTGTTGTAATTTTAATATAACTACCGAGAATGTGAACTGATTAGTTAGGAGACTGTAAAATAAAACATTATTTTATTTGATTACTTTTGGATCAACCTAGTAAATAATATTTATATACATCAGAAGGAACATGTAATATTTTTCATGTTAGGGAATCGTACAAACTAAACATTACAACACACAGCTAAGGTTAACCAACTTAATAAATTAATAATGTAGTTTTTATAAGGAAGAATATAAACGCGTATAAACAAAATTTTGATATTAATAATCGCCAAACAAAAAGAATGTATCAATTAATTACGCCTTCGTTCCGCCAAAGTAAAGTGCAACGATCTTTCATAGGGCTTGGTGTACATTTCTATAATAAAATCCCAAAATTAATACGTGACTTGCCAATAGAATCTACGAGTTTAATGGTTAAAACTAAGTTGGCGGGTGTCTATTATACTATCTACTACTTAAATGGTTTTTACCCAAAACGAATGTCATAAAAAGGTTGTATAATAAAAGCTATTGCATATTTCAAGAGATTTTATTAGTAATTATCATTTATATTAATATTTCGTCTAGTTGTGCAATCAAGATACCACAACATACTCATTGTAAGTATGGCCACAGCAAACTACTGATCTTCTAAAGATGTATAGGGTACGTTATCCAGTGTTCAGGACTTATTCTGAACCTTTGTCAGTCACAAAACAGGCGATTAAGTAGTCCATCTTTTTATTTCTTTAATCTGAGTAGTCCATATTCATATAGTATTGGTTTGCCAGAAATTGTAGCGAAACTGCGAAAACACATTCACCAAAACACAAGTACGAAATCGAATACAACAGTAAATTAAAATAACTGTGTGCGTGTCGATGAGTTTCAATAGTAAATAGGACTCCAAATAGGTACGCTGAAAATATTTAATAGAAAAATACAAAAAACCACGCGTAGAAACATGAAAGATCGATGACAAATATGACAGTACAGTGGTGTTATTTATAAATACTATGGTTACCAAAATGACATTATTAGGCATTACATCATCTTTGTTGTCAATCGATTAATCGATGTCAAAATATTCGAAATGTAATTTAATAAAATTAGCGTAACTATTGAATGGTAATTCTAAATATATTACATAGTTTTAATATGTATGGAATACGAAAACATGTAAGAAATAAATTAATATTATAATTATAATTAACAAATAATACATAAAATATATTATTATATTCCATCAATCGATTATTATGAATCAATTCAATCGATTATAAAATCGTTTGTAATGAGGTAAATACTGTGAAAACTTTTTTGCATACAGAAAAAATACAGAATTGAGCTAACTTCACGATGCAGAATTTAGGTGTCGGTGTGCGCGCGCATCGTAGAAATTCACTCTCATCATTTTTCACCATCGCGCCAAAAGAAGTATAACTTCAAAAATGTCAAAGCTAATCGATACTCTCAAATATCGCAGTGTGGTAGCAAGTGAATTGATTGATTCATACTAACACTAACTGCAACATGACCTTTAAATACCATTGCAATCCACCAACAAATCGGTCAATTTGTTTCTTAAATAAGCTGTTCAAGTACATTAACTGTCAACAATTTTAAAAATCATTGAGATAGAATTTATATAAGAAATGCTTCGGATACTATTTCGGATATCCGACTGTTTATTTCCATGATGCCACTTTAAAAGTACAGAGGTCTCAAAGTTAAGTGCCCTTACTGAAACTATACTCGTTACTCCCCGAGGCTCGACTTTGAACACAATGCGTGCGGGATACAAGGGAGTGATGTCAGGCCCCTCTTCTACTTTCTTTTAATTAGGACTTAAAACGTTTAGGGTTACTGTGATAGTAGCCGCTTAAAATTAAATGGGAATAAAACAGATAATTTTAGTGTATCAGTAACTACATTCTACTTGCGTTGTTATATCCAATCGAATAAAAAGCTTCATCACCAAACATAACATATAAAGACCATACAATATGGGTCCCAAAAAAGGAAGTCCACATCCATGGCATGTTTTAACCTTGAGACCTATTTGACGACATTGACGACTTAGTGAAATATTGGCGACAATAACCTCACTGCGTGTGTATTCTTTGCTATGACTAAAGCTTTTGACCTGGTTTCTCACGAATTACTTTATTTTGTCTGTTATAGTATCTGTGGACTTAGATATTTTCATTTTTTACTTATTTTCTAAATCTACAAAAGAACACTATTAAATCCCGCGGATTAACTAACTGTTTTATACCTTATCTTATCGCTGTCCCAAAATATTGGGTATAATCGAAAATCATACCGTGCATATTGCATACAGCTACAAGTGAGAAAAGACGTTACTCCCCTCATAAAAGGGTGTCCCCAGGTTCAACAACCTTCAATCCATAAGGGTGAATGTCCACTATTGACGGTCGTGGTACTCATATGAGAATCTTTGTAAAATTTTTTGTTTTTCTTCAGAAAATATGAACTGGTCAACTAGTCCTTGATTGTAGCATTTTAAATCCATGGTTTACCAAATAAAGCGATGAATTCCTTTATTGGCTGTCTAATGCTGTTAATCTAGATAATAGTAAGGAATTGTAACTGTTTTATTTTCACAATAAAATAAATAAATAAAATAAAATAAAACTGTTATAAGATTACATTAGTCAAATGAAATATGGAACTAACACATAAGTATTATTTGCAATTCGGCAATAACTAGGTTTATAAATACAACATTTTTAAGTTTTATCCATCTATTCACAATGTTACACCCAGGTATGGTTTCATCTTTTGAATAATAGCTTTAGGCTTTTAAGGTATACCATAAACCCATAAACGCGTAGGATGACTATGAAATACCTACTCTTAGCCCAGATACCTTACTTATTGGTCAAAGGATCGTGTGTTCGATCCCCTGATGATATTTATAGGTTAGCTAAAGTGTTTTATGGTTCAGCTTTTTTATTTGATATCGTTATGTGTGTTTTCCAATCCAAGGAAATATGTTCAAAATATTATTATGTGTATTGTGTAAGCTGTCAAAATAACTTAAAGCAACATCACAACATAGACATCTTCAACGAACCAGAAATATATAGAACCTCTAATCGTTTTATTTTGAAGTTCAGAGATGTATTACTATTAACGAGTAATGACATAAAATGCCTTATTTATAAATGACTTCACGTACCAACCTCTAGTCCAGTACTAATTAAATTGGGATACGCTCTTCCCCACACCGTCGCATTAGTTATATTTGGCGTAAACATAGCCATTATCATTGAACAAAAGCGTCTATGTGTGCTAATAACCCATGTGAATGTGTGTCGTCCATATAGATTTATTTTGTGACAGCGTGCGGTTATAGGATCGTCCCCGTTGTATTTAAAAGTGGGAGAAGAGATGGATATGTAGGGTGGAAGCGGATGGCATGGAGTAGACCTATCTTAATATGGCTACGATAAATCCTTGGCACTTTTGGAAGATCTCAAGGCGTGTCTCATGATGCATTTGATGAAAGTAATTTTACCGTAACATTACCATAACTAAAAGTAAATTATAATGAATTATAATTAACTACTCAATGAAGTAATTTTATAGTATAGTAAACTTTAAACCCTAAAGCATCAAATTATTATAAATACTCTTATGATAATTCTTATATTGAAGAGATTTTGTAACCTAGTTATTATTATCTTATCCTGCGTATATTCTTCAATATGAACAAATATTTACTTTAAATAAATCTCAATTTGTTTCATCTTACATTATATCTTCACTTATTAAGGATGAGATAACTTTCAGAGAGAACAGAGTTAATGAAAACTATATATAGGTAATATGGTAACTCTACGGACGCCGCTGTCCCCAAAATGGCGAGAAGGGCGCCCTATCTCGGCCGGCTATTGATTTCCATCGCCCATCGCTCAGGACTCCCCCTGTCACACACCGTCACACACCTCGTCACATGTTTTACGACGTAATTAACTTCGCCGTAACCAAAGTATATTAATATTTTCTTATATCATTACTTTAGGTACATCATAGGAAAACATGTTGGTGACTTGTTGTTTCTTGGAAATTACAATAAAATACGGGGAAAATGTTCAGGCGAGTAACTGCGAGTAACTGAAAACATGTTTGGGTGCCTTCATTACATGACGTAACGAGACAAATGAAGAGCGTACATGACTAACTTCCAATGTTAGTGATTAGAGACCACCCCATAAGTTCTTATAAGATATCGAAATGGCTGAACGAATACTATCTGCAGATAAAAAGTAGGTCTTCGGCTTTTCATGGCACTAAAATCGTATCGTTAGATGACTTTGGGTTTAAAAATCGGTTTATCAATTGATGTTTGCGACCTGTGTAGTTTTCCCCTAATTCCTTTAAATTAATTATTATTAGTATGTGCCGAATGATTAAACGTATATCTACTTAGTTTACCTACTAAATCGTCCACAGATTACGAATGGAGAGTTAAATGAAAAAAACCCATTAATCGTCATGCCCACTATCATCAACATGCGTAACAAATAAAATCATAGTACGGAGGCATGAGGGATGTATAAAACTAAAAAATAATAATTAAAGAGTACCCATAGTATCTAAGATATGATAAAAGCTTAGTCATGTCGCTGCAGCTTAGTCACTGCACTCCAATACTGGTTCGCACAGAATATCAGTGCTGTGGTTCTCCACAGCAATTACTGAGTGCGATCCTTTTCCATAGTGCTTACAGCAGCTTAATTATTATCTTATTGTTTTAGTTTTTTTTTATACCCATATCTGCTTGTAACTTGGAATAAAGTATTTCTTTCTTTCTTTCTTTCATGTGAGGTCTATAAAGTGTTAATATTATTCCTTGTATCTGAATATCGCATGCAAGGTTTCTCAAACAGCTTTACATGTTTCCAATCGCTATGCATGCGAAACCGGAGGCCAGTAAAAAAATTAATTTGTGAAGCAATTTAATGTCTCGAAGAAACCAATAAAATACCTAAAGATGTCCAATAAAATCAGCTATTTATTTCATTACATTTCTCAACTCGTAAAGTAATTTCGACCCCTCTGATACCATCGAAAACCCAGCGACCTAAAATTGGGTTGTTTTATTCCCACCGCAATATTCTCCTTTTCTTTATTAGCACAGAAACGTCAGAGCTCCGATGTAATGCAGTCTGTTCTGTGGTTATATTTCTTTTATTGGAATTGTTATTCTTTTTACTATGTATCTCTGAATGTTGTACCTTGATAATATTGACAGATTCTGTTGATTATTTTTTGTTGGAGATCATGAAGTTTTAATTGGATTAATAGATGATTTTTCGATGGATTCGTTACGATTCTGAAACGATTTTTTTAATGAATTTAGCAGGTAAATGAGCAGACATTTCACCTGAGGTTAAGTGATCACCGCCGCCCATGAACATTAGAACCAGGGGCGTTACCCATGCGTTGCCAACTTCGAAAAATAATAAAACCGCTTCTTGAAGACACCGTATCATAGCTAAGTGGCAACATCAATCGTCAAGAAAGATCGTCATACAAATTCTTTAATTGTGTAGTAACATTTGTTAATCAACCATTTATGTAGCTCTATTTTAAATTTATTGAAAGTTAAGATTTTTATGTTTTCAGGGATTTTATTATATATCGTTACACACACGTGAGTCAAATTTTTAGAACGTATAGCTGATCGAGAAGGTGGTGGTATACATAGTCGATTAGGGTATCTAGTAGCAAAATAAGAATTATCTTTTTTTCCAGAAAAAGGTGCATATTTTTCCTTTACAGGTTTCATAAATGTATATACCAGTCAATGTTAATAAATTTAATTTCTTAAAAAGAGGCTTGCAGCTTGTGTCTGGAGTAACATTACACATAGCGCGTATGCATCGTTTTTAAGCAATGAATAATTTATTGCAATCTGTAGAGTTTCCCCATAAAAAATATACCATACCTTAAATTAGAGGCAACTTAGCCGTGGTAGGCTTTTAAGGCTGTTGACACATTACTTATTTTTGGTAGGTGCCATAAAGGAAAGACGAAACGGGAAATTTTTGTACAAAGTTTTTTTACGTGTTCTTTTCAAGTAAAAAATCGATCTATATTAATGCCTAAGAATGTAATGGAGTCGGTTTCGGTTTAGACCATCACTTAATTATGTAAATTGGAGTAGCATGGTGGAATATTATATCATCCACAGTATATAGTATAGTATATAGTATAGTATATAGTAGTTATTGTAACAATAGTGCCCGGTGGAACGTTATTAACGTGTAATTCAAGGCCTTAAATTGTCAGTCATGTCATTAATACACATAGTTTACTATTAAACTGCTTAAACAACTTTGACTTCATAACAATGCACAAAAAGAGCATCCTTCTTCTAACTATAACAGAAAACAGAATAAACTCAGTGAGTAAACATTTAAATTGGTAACGTGTTTCCAAACAACGCTTTCAAGCTAACAAAATCAGGATAGGCGAACCTTCAAAGCACGCCCTTCATGATAAATTGCCCGTAGCGGTCACCGAGTGATGACCCTTGTGTTGCATAACTTACTTGCGGGCCCCTGGAGGTATGCCCGAACCGAATCATTCTAAGCCGCTTTACAAGAAACAAAACAATTGGACATTTGTATAAAGTGTAAAGGTATCAGAATGTCAGTAGAAGATTTCATATTAAGTATATCGCTTCCAAAATCTTCTTTTATTTTAAATACTTAAATTATTTAACTTCATCTTTTTAGTTACTTTTTCTCAGATATCAATAATACCAAAGATATCTGATGCATTACCGGTTGTATAACTTATCTTACTTGATGGCTAGCGGACCTTACCCTGGAGGTATGACCGGACCAAATCATACTAAGCCGCTTTAGAAACAAAATAATATTCGTGTCAAATGTACACGACAGTGTGTGCAATATTGCGACAAAACACGTAAAACATATTTCACGCTGTTCTTTAGAAGGAGGCTTAGCTAGCCAGAAGAGTAAACAGAAAAACCTTGCTATTGTGAGGGGCATCAGTTCTAACCCAGGAGGTTAAACAGGGATGAACAAAGCCAACCTTCAGCAATAGAGACCCGGGTAGCTGTAATTGGATAGAACTGATAATGGATAGAACTGATAATGGATCGTCTGGTAATGGATAGAACTGATAATGGATCGTCTGGTAATGGATAGAACTGATAATGGATCTTCTGGTAATGGATAGAACTGGTAATGAATAAAAAGCTCTCAAATATCTACTAGTCACCCACCAGCCTACCCACAGCCCCAGCCTAATCAGTATATCACTTACAATTGACGCAAGCCGTTGAGCCATGGGCGCTACAATGGTGCCAATAATACGTAATCCGTTTATTTACAGTCGCAGCGTCAAACCCGATCGCTATCGGAGCCTAGACTAAGCTTTGGAAATCGCTGCCGAATTCATTCTGGCGTAATTTTTAGTCGTATTGGACTGCGATGTACTCTCTTGTCAGTACATTTCGGTCAGTTTTGTTCTTCACTCGTTCAATTTGAGCTGGGTTATAAAAATAAAGATTTCCTAGACTGAGTATGCGATAAGCCATAGATTTATCTCTTGACTTGTAACCTTGCTGCAGATCAAAGTTGCATCGTGGTTAAGTACGCTCTTGGCTTCCTCAAGAGGAGAGATCTGTGCTCAGTAGTGACCCATTAAAAAGCTAATAGGTTGAAGCCTTAATTATTTTAGAACTCTTTGAAATATAAAACTACAGTCTCTACAAATATGATACTCATGCATAGTTTAGGCTTTATGGCACGCCAGCAAGGATGTTCCTTACTTTATAAAATTTCAAAAAGCCAGTAGATTTTGAGTGAAAATTCACAAACACAGAATCAAAACAGACATGAAGACATTGTGTTTATAAATACATGAGATATTAAATATAGGTCCTTAAAACAATATGCTACATAATATTCCAAAATCATAAAAAAATCTAATATTAGACCAGCTCAAGGGCATTAATATTCTTTTTTTAGTTCTGTTGTTCCAAGACATCAAATATAATGGCGTTACAATTTCGATACTAAAATAGCTATTATTGTCATAACACGCAGGCTCCAATTCCGGGCATTACCTTCCGTGATTCGTGACAATAAAATATTTTAATCACCAACGCTTTGTTTCAATGTTAATGTTTATTTCATCAAATAACACATCAAATAAAAATCACCCTACTCGTCAACCATAAAATATTTGTAACGTGTTTCGGTTGTATCGCTCGAGAGCCAATTTATAATATTGATAATAGTATTTACTACTTGCTTCGAAGCGCTCATAGCCCGGCGGCTTGCATCGCTCCTAAATGATCGACAAAGTTAAGCAACAACGGGTGCGGTCGGTAGTTGGATGGGTGACCGCTAGTTGCAAAAAATTCTTGAGCGTTTCCGTGCTTCGGAGGGCACTTAAAGCCGTCGGTCCCGGTTTTTATCATAAGATAACAGTCGTTAAGCCATATCGGAGGCCCTTGGGCTATTTGAAAACTTTCGCCACTAACCCCTCCACCAATCCGCACTGGAGCAGCGTGGTGGAATATGCTCTAGAGGAGAGACCCGTGCCCAAGTAGTGGGCCATTAATGGGTTGAAGCCATTTACTGCTTTCTGTTTCACTTTTCTTACACTTCGATGATGATTTTGATGTCTCATATTATATCCATAAGCCAAGATGGCTGCTCGTAGTCAGCTATTTACATTAAAACTAACATTAATTGGCTGGCAGAATCAATGTAAACGCTGCATAAAACTCAATAAAATTTAGTAATTATTTGAACCCACTTGACCCATATCATGGCAGACAACTAAAAAATAAATAGACCGTCATTTTGGCCGTCCTCCATATTGGATTTAGAGTAACTTCGCTATACTAACCATATTTCATGCACAAGAAACGTGTATGCAAAATTTTATCTTAATGGGGTGCGGATAATTGTTTTAATTAAAATCCAGTTTGCAAGATTTGATCCGAATATGCAAGATGCATACATATTCGTACATAAAAGCTTGTAAAATCAATAAAATGTTCTAATTATTTTATAATAATATTTTTTATTCTTTTATTCATTACAATATATTCAGAAGTGAGTTGCAAAGAGCTCAAAATAACCGCGCGACGGTGGCGGAGCTAGTCATAAATTAAAAATGAGTGAAACTTTCGCATTTACAACTTACCAACTCCTATCTCATTAATGTATAATTTAAAGCTTTTAGCTACTGTGCTTTTAGTGTCTAATTGCGGACTCTCTTATTGTACTACTGAAATATATTTGAAGGAACACCGGCGTCAGAATCGCACTTAATAAGGACAAAATAGGCCTGTGAGAGGCAGATGGTTTTTAAAGATTTTTACGGTATGCGAGTTTAAAACGAAACGAATGATGTAATGTTGAATTCAGTTGACAGTTTATATGTATAAGTATATTCATTTCACTACAGATTTATAAAGATGTAAGCGATAAAAGCTAAAGACAGTGAGCATAATCCTTGACAAAAAATAACCGTCTACAAAATTAGAGATAACTCAAAAACTATACCAGATCTATATCAGATATATCAGATATATATACTCTATCAGATCTTGCTCAAATTTAAGTGGCACTACATGACAAGCACCAGCTTTTGAATAAAAAAATATCAAAATCTGTTCACCCAGTCAAAAGTACTGAGGTAAGAAACATAAAAAATGCAGTCAAATTGAATACCTCCTTCCTTTTTGAAGTCAGTTAAAAATAAGTTTTTTTCAGGATACCTTTCACAAGGAATTCCCATGACGTTGCCTGCGTTTTTCGAGATGTAAGTTTTGTATGTTTTATATTTAAATTGCATAAAAATCCGTTCATTGCATAAAAAAGTAGTTTTTGCTTGAAAGAATAGCAAATATCCATTAATAATGTTTTGTTAATAGCTGTAACCAAAGTAACTTCCACGACGTTACATATTTTCTTGGATATTCGTCCAGTCGATTGAATTGGGTATTTCTCTTACACAAGTTGTTTTCGTAGTATTTTCTGTTGCCGTTTCACTTGGACCCCTGGGGGGCTCTTGTACCCTTTGAACACCCTAGGAGGTCCACTGGAACGATAGTTCGTAAAGGTCAATTACTAGTTGGCTTTGCTTGTTTTATATAGGAAGGGGGAAGGTCATTTATTTGGAGAATAGGTGCCATATACACATTATGCAAGAAACTTTATTTTGTGTACCATCGAGGAATGATTTTTTATTTATTTAAGCCTAGTAGGTTGAATGACTTACTTTAAATACATTTGTTGAAAAATACAGATAAATAGGAATAGCATAATTAGATATTATCTTATTCAAAGAACCTGGGTTGAAATTTGCAGGTAACTCAATTTCTTTTCAAAGTTACACGCATGTTTAAGATTTTCATTTGTTAATTTACGTTGGTAATGCCCTCCGAAGCGCTCAAGAATTTTTGCCACTAGCGATCATCCAAAAAAATTATAAAGAAGAAGTAAAAAAAATATGAGATGCAATAATCAGTTGTCGTCTACAGCCAAACTAATCACTGCAAAGAATGTTGAAAAAAAATTCCTAGATTTCAAAATCCTCTTTGCATAAGAAGGAAGGCAAAGAGAGTCGGTACTCTTTTAAGTGCACCGATACTAAGTTAATTTAAATTACATTTTCAAACAGTCTTTGTAATTGAAACATACAACAGACTTTTAAAATTCCTTACATCTGATGAAAAACTTACGAAATTTTTAATAAACGCCTTCGCACACTGTACTCAACAGATACTATACTCCACCATTAAATGAGGAGTTTTCTACTAGATTTTTGTTTATTGACATGTTGGATGATGATGTGTTTACTTTGATATCACGGTTCAGTCCATACTGAAGACGTGGTGGCGGGTGGCGCTAACTATTTTCCATTCCGTCAAAGTCAAACTACTTTCAAAAGCAAATTGTTTATTTCTACATAGGAACAAAGGGCTCACTTTTATTACATGCTGCTTGTCTCTATTTCATACTAGGAGTCTAAAAAATATTAAATGACATAAAAAAATTGTAATATTATTCCTATTAATTATCCTCCTGCGAAGAATGCTTGGCTAGCCACCCTTTTACATAAGTCAGCCGCCAAAATTAGTTGTGTTGCAATATTTTCTCCTTTTCTTCTTCCTTCTATCTTGGTCTCAATGTATAGTGCTTCTGGTGTTGCTGGTATCCATGGAGGATGGTGAATACCTACCATCAGGTGGTTCTCCTCGTTTATCGCCTATTTCCCTTAAAAAATTAGTAAATACTGATTCCAAAAAGACCTTCATAATTATTTACGTAAAATAAGTGAAATTATTACCGCCAAAAATACATTATCCGTACGATGCTAACAAAATTGCATATCAAAGGACACACGAGGGAATTACGTGGAAAGTACAAGTGTGTAATAACAGAGGCACGTCACTCCAATCATACCCCTTTGTGCTACAACTGCGAACTAACTCCAGTTTTCCCAAAAGGACAGCTCGACAAACAAATGTGTTGCCCCAAAGTAGGTCTTTGCTTCTGGCGCACAAATTGTTTTGTGACTATGTTTGTATTAGAATAGGCAAATCATGAAGTCCTTTTGTGTTCTGACGTTCTGTGACGTCGTGGCGTTGGAAGTCGGATGAGGGTAAACCCAAACGTGTTGATTAAATTATTAATGTTTTGTTTTAAATGTATCGTTACAATAATATTATTTTAAGAGATGACTTTAAGCAGTTTAAGAACCCAAAATATTCTAAATGGTCAAAATATTATAAAGCAATTAACTGTGATTTCAGGTGTTTTCTCGCTGTGATAGATAGATCAAGTCTTTATTGTTAGTAGGTACACAATTAAACTCAAAAAGGTCAAACAAACAGAAAATTACTAAACAATATTAGACAGACTTATTTTTACATATAGCTATTTTTTCCAGGTAACAAGGACAACAGGTTATTCATAGGAATACAATGTGATAAAGAAGGATAGCCGCGTACATAAAATATTAGCAAGAGAAAGAAAAACATTAAGTTCTCTCTAAGCATATTTGTACTACAGCGGTGATAAATAGCTAATAGTAGAACATAGCGATTGTAAAGAGAAATAATTAACAGGGAGAAAAAAAAGAGGATTTTATTTAGAAAACAAATTTTTTATCGTTGATTGTCTACTTAAATTATTAAAATATTTTTAATGGTTAAATTTTATTATTATAGTTTTATTAGTAGTTCTTCACAATACAGCTACACCTCTGTAATCATGTTTGCGCTACATAACACAAGTTACGGTAATTAAGAATGTAATAACAGAAGCATTTCATTCGAATCAACTTCTTTGTGCTTCATCGGACTCACTCAAGTTTCCCAAAAGGACAGCTCCACAAACAAGAGTTCAGCCCCACGTCTCTCGTCTCACGTATAAATTGTTTTTGTGTTTCTGTTAGAATACTTGATTTGTTGCGCGTTGGAGCTGCAAATCGAAAGGTACGGAACGAAGTCACATGTCATTGGGGCAACAAAATATCTCAATATACTTAACTATGAATGCCTCATAGTTTATTTAATTAAGTATGATGTAATTCGATAAATATTTTATCGATTCTTATTTTAATAATATTTAAACGTGTTGCGTAAATAGATGAGCGTGATAAAAATTCATTGCCTACACATTTTAACATCCTTTCAAATTAACATGCTTATGAAAATAATAATTGAAAAAATAATTTATATTGACCCTTACAATGACAATTTTCTTTACCGAAATAGGTGAAAATTATGAAAAAGAATATCAAAGTAAACTAAAGAATTCGAAAAGGATATCAACGACAAGTCAGCAATTGGAAATTTCCAATGATTAAACGCTAAAAAAGCTTTTAGCTGCATGAATCCTCATCAAGTTACAATTTAATAATAGTGGTGTTGCACAAAAACAAATTAATTTTTAACATTAATTTTTCACAAAAACAAATTAATTTTTAAAACGCTCCAATATAACATTAATAACATTAAATAAACATTTCGTTTATTACTATCCGGATAACACTTTTGCCAAGCGAAGCTACGGGAGCGTTCTTTAAGCCATAAACAATTTAAAGCCCACATAACGCAACAATAATATTCCGTATAAGGCCACACATCTGGTGCGTAATCTTTGCCTTTGCCGTTTTCAATTCTCTCTAATCCTTGGCTCCAGAATAGCTACATATCGAAATACGCCTCCGCTCCGCTGTAACCTCACTTTGTAAGATCATAGAATTTCCATAGCCCCCGAATACACATTTTGTGAACGATATTAGAGATACAATTCCCTCGCCGTTCGCCGATCCATGCATCAAATTATGTTTTGGGAATAGAAAAGTAAGAAGTTTGTTCTTATCTCACAAACATTTTAAGGATGAAGTTATACTAACTCTTGTTGTTTACAAATTGAACTTATGAAATTAATTGTTTGTTTACTATCGTTCTTAACCAACATTAAAATCTTGAAAGCCATAGCAGAGTTACTGCTTGACTTGCTTCAATAATTACCTACCGTATCTATAATGCAGTAAAAAATAGTTTAAAAAAGGCATTGTTTAAATACGCACTAAAATAAATAGGTCATGAAAACAAAAGGGAAATTTGAATTTTTACTCGAAATACGTCGTAAATTAATTTCGCCGGACGCGAAAATCCAGTCGCGTCGTAAATTTAGAAATTCATAAAATTATATTTTCCGATAAATTTTTTCTAAACAACTATCAGGGCGCGTGAAAATTATCCGAAGTGAGGCTGGGAACTTCCGGAGCGGCTGGGGTGTGTGAGGGAACATCCCCTTCTATTTTCGGCGCTTGAGTTATAGCTCGACCAAACATCGAAGACCTTTTTACCGAAATTCGCGTTCCGTTTTACGACTGCTGCTAAGCATCGGTCGGATAAATTATTCAAATCCCGAAGTTTTTTCCTAACGCTTGATGTGGGTTTTAGGTGTTTGTAAATAATTGAAAATAACTGCGCGTTCTAGGCCAATAATCGGAGCTCTGCTGCTTTATTTTTGTGAAGATTCTAATATTGTGCATTAAAGTATTGAGGAATCTTTGCCTTTCTCTACTTGGTATTTTGTGCCATAATGAACAGTTCATTATGCTTAAAATCTTTTCGATATATGCTTATGGTAAGTAAGTAAAATATTTTGATTTTAAGACTAATTTACAGTAATACTATTTCACATAGGTTAATATGACAGTTGTCTAATTTAGAGAGGGTCTCTCTATGAGAAGTTGAAATGTGCAAAGCAATTTTACAAGAAATTAAAACTATTTACAAACAACATGACATGTCATAACTAGTCTAAACCAAAATTGTTTAATTTATAGAGGTGATTGAGCTGAAAATTCTCAATAACGCCCCAACTCAGAGTCACTAATGGTTCCTTAAATCGCTTCTTAGTAAATCACTTAGTGAATCACTTTATGAAATCAAATCTCAGTTAACAAGGTTTGACATTAAGCAAGGCGTTTTTAGTAATTTTCAGACCCCCTTTCCCTCCCTGGTGAGATATCGTGAGATTTTGCCCAATCCCCTCCCCGCTCCCCATAATCTCACGTAATTTTTCAAAATATATTATGTTTCGACAGACTAGGCGAAAAAATCTAAATATTGTATCTTTTTTCATTATACGTGAGATTTGCCGAGACTCGCCTTTCCCTAATGTAAGATTAGATGAGATTCGACTCGACCCCCTTCCCTCCTGAAAGCCTCACGTAATTAACGGCGCGATGGTTACCATGCCAGATCGCCGCGCCAAGGGTCTTGGGTTCGATTCCCAGTTTTAATGATGAATTTTAATTTCTGTTTTCGGTCTGAGTGTGAGTATTTCGTCTCTGTATGTTGTCCATGGCACCCACGACACAGGGAATCCTAGTGTGGAGCTAGGAGTGTGAAGCGTTTGTTTATTATTATTATTATTATTATTTATTTATATCAATGAAAAAGTGTCTAGACCGCATTGTATTTATCAATAACAGAGAGGACCATTTTATTGTAGTGTTTGACCACAAACACGCTTTTGTTCAGTTAAAAAAAATATATATAATCCTACATAAGTTCTACTTCATTTAAACTCACAGTGGTCAGTGACAATCAATACCAGAATAAAAAAATTGCTTGCAAATCAAATTAAATTCCGGCTTCAATATTGTAAAATAACGCTGAAAAATAAATTGCTTTTAAAAGTCACCACAGCACACATCGCGGTCACAAATCAATATGACTCGAGAATTCAATCAAAAATTTTACGCACAAAAAGTCCAAACAACATCGAACTACACTCGTTGGTGACATACCCTTGTCAGGAGTCATTGAAAAGAGAAGGATGCGCGCGCACCTCATTGTGGAATCGCCCCCACTTTGAGCTACGAATTAGTTTAAGCGCGCCTTCGATTTATTTAGAATACATACGAGTATATTTACGTTTGAAACTAAATATTAATTTAAAAATAAACGTAAAATGTCTTTAAAATAAAATGTATTTTTCGTATATATTTTTTATTATTACACAATATTATTAAATATAAATATAATACGTAAATTTTATTTTAATATTATTTCATCGTCGATTTTCATGTCAAAATTCATCTGCTACGAATTTTCGTAGCGCTCAAATTGTAGCGGCTTAAGAACACGCATCTACAAAGTATGTCAACAATACAATTTCTCGCATAACATCGTATAAGACAAGAGATTCGTAATAATCAACCACGTCGCACAAAGCGAGTTACTTGCCTAGCTAAATATCTGCGAGGGTGAGTGAAAGGGAGGGTGTATCAAGATTCGAGCCTCCCCATAGCGTTCCGTACCGAGAGGAAATTTTAGGTTAGTGGACATGTAGACATATAGACGGGAACACGGCAATTTTGTTGCCTAATTTAGTTCGTGTCGTCTTGTGTTTCTTTTGTGCGTAAGGTCATCGTTCGTCGTTGTCACGTGATTTTCCTGTGTTTAGAATAAGTGTAAAGAGTGTTTAATGAAAGTTTAATTAAGGTAAACGGTTTCGGCGCCGCGATTCAAACGATCGCGTGTTATCCCGACTTCGAACAATCGAGCCCGCGGTTTTTGGCGTGCGAAACGGAGGGAAAAAAAGAGGGAAAATACACAAAAATACATGTATTTGTTTGACCGCGGTTTGTTTGTAAACAGTGCGGCGTGCGCTCGACAAAAGTAAACATTAGCACGCATTTCGCAAACCTATTCCGGTATTCGAAATTCGCGTCACCGATGCACTTTTAAGTGTTAACTAATAGCTCAAACTTCGTACCTAAAATTGTGCCAATAAAATTAGTATTCGTGTGTAAATTGTGTAAATAAAATTGAATGTGCAAAAAAATAAAAAAATAAATAAAAATAGATAATAAAAATATTGAATTGTTAAAACGATCTGGAACTTATTTATTCAGTCACGTGCAGAACATTGAGTGGGTGAAATACGTGAGGTCTGAGCCTCTACTATAAAGATCGATAACATTACGCATTACGGGGCGAGTGTTGGTACACAGGCACGCGCACGCACACAGGCGCGTTCGCCCTACGCCCTCCAAAAGTAAGAAAGTAAACAGCGCCAAAGCTTTAAACCAAAACCGAATTTATAGCATAAGAAATCGTAGTACAAATCCCTGTGATTAAGTTTTGTGTTCATAAGACTCTACTGTGATATAAAGACATGCTGGTGGGGGCGAATTTGTGTAACCCGGGGGTTCTGTTCCCCGGGTTCGTGCACAACCAGCTGGTCATGAATGGCACCAGCAACCCTTCGCGCCAGGGGTCAGTGATGAGTTCGAGTCCCCCGACTCCAGTGCACAATCCTCAGAGTGACACTAAGAGGTCATCACCGTTGACCCTCTCGGAGCGCACGGGAGCCCCGCCAGGCGCCGGGAAGGATGCCGTAAAACTCTTCATCGGACAGATACCGCGGCATCTTGAGGAGAACGATCTTCGCCCGATGTTCGAGGAGTTCGGCAAAATATACGAGCTCACGGTCCTGAAGGACAAACACACGGGCATGCACAAAGGTTAGTAACTTTGAGTACAAATTGTAAAAATTCAGTTCTGTGAGTCATGAATTTTAAACTAGTTCAAGTTTGTCTTTGGACAAAGAGTTTGTAATGTAAAAAAGTTTTATAGAATTTTATGATAGTTATTTTTAAAATGGAATATTTTAATGCTTGATACAAGCGTTTGTTTTACAGACGTTTTTTGTTGCCAACATTGATTAATCATGTGTTGGTATAAAATATATTTTTTGCTAACAATAAATTTATGTATTATTTCCAACACATTATTCTGAACAAAAACCAGATACTAAAATTGTAGTTAATTTAAATTCCATTAAAATGTGTTGGAAGTTTCACATACATGAATAATTATTGTAACCGTATTGGTTTTAATTTGCTTAATTAATATCTTAATTAAAGTTAATTGAATATTATTGTAATTATATCTATGGTTAATGAGAACATTTGAGAGAGTTATAATTATTATTGTAAATTTTATTTGTCTTCCTATTTGTCTAAAGCCTTGGGACTAAAAATGGTTTTTCTTATAATTTTAAATGGTTTTTATCTACATTTTCTCATTGTTATGAGTGGTTGAAATTAACATCATGAATTATGAATTACAATGGACTACTTTAAATGTCTACGCTTTCTGGTTTTTAATTAGTTTTTGTATGTTAGTATAGTATTTGTATGCACTTCAGTATTTTACTCTTTAGTGCACTAAGATCTTATTATGTTGCAGAAACGATGCAAAAGATTTATAATAATAAAATATCATATTAAATAGTAGCTTACTGTTTCTGGTACAAAACCTTTGATATACATTGTCATAGGTTATGTAAAGATTAAACCCTGCTACTACAATTTTAACTATTTCCGCAATGGAGCTTAGAGTTTGGAATATTTATGGAGCATGGTTATGGTTATGGTGATGGGCTCCAGTTTCCGTACTTAGCCTCTAAGTTGGGCCATTGTACGTAAATATGTGTGCCAGCTAGTTATCTAGCCAGCCTAGCTCCGTCCAGAAGCGCAGGATCCTCCTGGTGTCTCCACAGGCTTCACGGAACGACCTCGGGGTGCCGAGGATTTCAGCCCGTTGGGTTGCTACTCCCACGCATTCCAGGATTACGTGAGGGGCTGTTTCTTCAGCCGACAGGCATGCCCTGCACAGGGGACTGTCGGTCACACCTAGAACATATAGATGTTTGTTAAGTGGGCAGTGTCCAGTGATATTACCTACGATTATCCGGAGGTCTTTCCTGTCAAGTGACAGTAGCCGTCTGGTCAGTCGTGCATCGGGGCAGGGCACTGTTTCCCGAGATTGTCTGCACGTACTGATTTGTGCCCATTGGTCTGCATGTTGTTTTAGAGTTCTTTGACGTAGCCAGGACCTTAGCTGGTTAAATGCTAGTGGTAGCATAGGGGCCGGACCTACCGCAAGCTGGTCGGAACCTCTCCTGGCCAACTGGTCTGCCATGTCGTTTCCTAGGGAGCCACTGTGCCCTTTGATCCATTGCAAGGTAACTTGGTTTTTTAGTCCGATACCTTGCAATGCTTGGTGGCACTCTAGTATGAGCCCAGACTGTATGGTTTTGTTGTTCAGGGCTTGTAGTACTGCAGCGCTATCGGAAACGATTCGTATTCTTTGGCCTTCCAAGCCTCTTTTAGCGACTGCGTTAGCTGCCTGTATTATGGCGACACATTCACACTGAAATATAGAACTGTGCTCGCCCAAGGCCATTGATATGTGTATGTTTGTTTCGGGTGAGTATACTCCCGCACCTGTTCCCGTCTTAGTTTTTGATCCATCGGTATATATGCGTAGGACATGTATACCGGAATGATCACTGGTTTCTTCAGTGAGCTGAATTTGGTAGCTCTTATCAAAACTGAGTTGCTTGGGGACCTTATCATTGGGGGAGGCTATCAGCGGCTGGTTGGCTATGGCCTCCTCCAGGATTTTAGTATGAATCCCATTTGTTGTACCCCAGAGGTTGAGCGCTTTTAGTCTGATGGCTGCTGACGCCGCTTCTTGCTGTATAAACAGATCGAGGGGCGCCAGCCCCAGCAGTACCTCCAGCGCAGCTGTGGGGGTAGTTTTCATGCAACCTGTTGTAGCTACACAAGCTAACCTTTGGAATTGTTGCAGTTTGGTTTTGGCTGTGGTTAGTTTGGTTCTGGGCCACCAAACCACCGCGACATAGCTGATAATTGGCCGTATTACTGCAGTATATAGCCACATGACAATTCTGGGGTGAAGACCCCATGTCTTGCCAAGTAGCCTTTTGCATTGCCAAAATATGGCACATGTAATTTGTTATCTAGGTGTTTGTTCCATAGCAGCTTGTCATCTAAGATGACGCCCAGGTATCTGACTTCCTTAGTCAGGGTTAAGGTCTTGCCTAGGAGTTTTGGCAAGCGGTGAATATTTATGATCCGCTTTTTTGTGAACAGTACTAGTTCTGTTTTTGATGGATTAACCGACAGTTCGTGGTCACTGCACCATCGTTCGACGATTTTTAGGGCCCTTTGCATAAGGTCGCAAAGGACCGCTTCAAATTTTCCTCTTACGAGGATTGCTACATCGTCTGCATAGCCTACAGTATAGAAGCCCGCCTCATTCAGTGAGGAGATTAACTCGTCCACTACCAGTTTCCATAATAGTGGCGAGATAACCCCTCCCTGTGGGCAGCCCCTCGACACAATGGCTCGTGTTGTGCCGTTCACTGTAATTTGTACAGCCCTTTGCTTTAACATGGCGTCGATCCAATTGGTTGTAATTGGGTCCGTGCCATGTCTGAGCAGGGCTTGGCTTATGCTGTGAAATTGCGTCTTGTCAAAGGCTCCTTCAATGTCAATGAAGGCTGCAAGCGCTGAGGATTGAGTTGATAGTGCTCCTTCAATAGGTAAGATAACACTGTGCAGTGCAGATTCTGTTGATTTGCCTGAACAATAGGCATGTTGTTGATGGTGTAGAGGATACCGCCCCAAAGCCTCATCTCTGATATATGTATCACAGAGACGTTCCATGGTCTTAAGTAGGAATGAGGTTAGGCTTATTGGCCTGTATGATTTTGGCTGCGTGTAATCACTCTTACCTGGTTTGGGTATGAATACCACTTTTACTTCTCTCCATTTTCTCGGGACATAACCATACAGTAGGCAGGCCCTGAATATTTGTACCAAGTGTGGTGCTATGGTGTTTTTGCACCACTGGAGTAGTCCCGGAAAGATGCCGTCTAGGCCTGCTGTTTTAAAAGGTGAGAAGTTGTTGATTGCCCAGAGAACTTTTTCTAAGGTTACAATTCTTTCGGCAGTGTTGACGGCTTCAGCCCTTGGTGGTCTAAACTCTGGCTGGTCCGCCTCTTCCCAGTTAGTGGTTTCAGTGATGTCACATCCTGGGAAGTGTGTTTCAAGTAACAGCTGACATATCTCGCCAGTTGTAGTTGTGTAAGTGTTATCTTGTTTTCTCAGGGAGCCTAGGTTCCTACTCGGTTCACTCGAGAGGATGGTTTTTACTCTGGCCGCCTGAGTATTTGATTCAATGTTTGTGCAGAAATTTCTCCAACATTCGCGTTGCCTTTCGCGAATTCGTCTTTTGTACCGACCTTGCCAACGTTTATAGGCATCCCAGTCTGTATCTTTTCGCGTGTTTCTTGCTCTGTTAAACAGTTTGCGTAGTTTTCGTCGCATCTTCTCAAGCTCCGGTCCCCACCATCCATTATGGTTGGTGGTTCTCGTTGAGTGCGTTGTTAGTGGACAGGTTTCTGTAAAGCAGTTTATTAACGTTTCTGTTAGTTTATTAACGTGATTCTCTATGTCCGCAGGTTCGCGATAATCTACCGGAATCGTTTTGAGGTTCGGACTCGCGGAGATCAGCAAACCAAACTTTGTGCGATCTGTCCGTCTCGGGTTTCGCCAAAGTTCCGGTTTTTTTGAGTCGACATTTAGTTTGTATCTTACCCATCTATGGTCAGAGCAGGACAGTTCCTTTGATACATGCCAATCAAGGATCTGTTCCGACACTTTTTCCGTAGCGAGTGTGATGTCGATAATCGTTTGAAATCTGGAGGTAACAAATGTTGGTTCTGACCCCCTGTTTATAAGCCTGAGATCTGTGGAAAACAAAAACTCTACTAGATCCTCACCTCGTTTGTTCGGAGATTCGCTGCCCCACAAGGTGTGGTGCGCGTTAGCGTCCGCCGAGATGATCAGCTCAAGCTTCTTGGACTCGCAGTGCTTGATGAGATTCGCCAGCTCGACCGTTGGTATGTCCGCATCGCCCGGCAGGTAGGCTGATGCTACAATTACCTCTGGGAGACTAAGGCAGTTGGTCTGGAGTCTGACCGTAGTCAGGTCTCTGGAACAGAACTCATTCATTAAAACTGCATTGATTGAATTTGGTACAAATATGCATGTGCGTGGATTACTTATGGTTGTATCAAGAAGTATTTTACCTCCGATGTTGTTGAGACCGCATATCCTGTCCTTCCTTATCCACGGCTCCTGGATAAGGGCGACGGTGTTGTTGTTTACCTCCAGCATCCTTCGCAGGGTAGCCGCCGCGGCTTGTTTATGCTGGAGGTTGGCTTGTACTAAGTTAGTACATGTTAGGCGAGGAGGAGCGAAAGGAACTATTCAACTCCTCATCCGTGTTCGACGGAGCGTCCTGGTCCATCAGTCGCGCGATATCCTCTGCCAGGTCCCCGAGATCGGTTTCCACAACAGAGGGAATCAGCGAGCGATCCGATGTCCCGCTGTGCTCACCTGCCGTTCCCTGCCTTTCAGCTGGGTTCGGCTGGCGCACTGGCGTCCCGACCATTCCTTGCCTTTCGGCTTGGTTTGGCCGTTCCGCTTTGGACGTAGACGCATCCACCCCCTGGGCCGCGCACACACTCTGCTTTTCAGCGGAGCGGTTTTCGCAAACCCTAGGGGCAGACGCAGCCTCAGCTGGGTCGGGCGGAGTATCCTGCAACCTTCCCGTGCTGCCGAAGAAACGGATATAGGCGTTGCCCAGTTTGTAGCAAAGCCTACGCCCCCTCGCTAGAATGCCGGGGATTTGGTCGGCCGGAATACCGAGCACCAGGAAGGTCCCCGGTGGGTCCCCCCTCCATGGCGCTCGATATTGTAAAGCGACCATCTGCCAACCTGGTACCACTTGTTCTGGCCGGCCAGGATCTGCTGGATCCTTTTCGGTTCGTCCGAACAATGTGGTAGCAGGACGGCGGACTTCACCCGTCTGGGGATGTCCGATTGCCGCTTCACTACCAGCCGTGTCCCCGGAATTGGTGACACAAGAGTGGCTACCGTGTCTTTAAGCCACTCCACGTCCTTCTTGTCCTCGCACTGGAGTTTTAACACTCCTTCACTGTGGAAGGGTTTCCCTCGGAAGGAGGGCCAGTACGGGACCTGTTGTGCGTCTGCCGGTATCTCGGCCAGTTTTTCAATGCTGGATTCCAGCAGGCCCTTGACGCTCTCCACCTGTTCGGGTGTAAGGTCTATGAAAGGCTCCGCCATCACCGCGACAAATAGGTCACTTAGGACCACAGAGTCAGCGTAGGTGATGCCTTCGCCCACCCTTCCCGTGGAGGCCTTTACTCGCTTTGCAGCGCTCTGGATCGGCGATTGTGTATCGTCGGGGCGAGGGCGTTTAGGTCCCTTAGCCTGGCCACCTTGGGGCTTGGCTTCAGGTGTAACCTTCCCTTTACCACGACGACGCCGCTTGTTTGCCCTGGGCGCGTTGGGTTTCTCCTTCGCAGCCTCACCAGATTGGGCTGCCTTTTCGACGCGTTGACTCGATCCTTCCTGGCTTACACCAGGGCGGCTCGTAGTCTTCGCTTCTACTGAGGCATTGGGGGCCGTTGCCGGTCCTCCCAAACTGGTTGACGGAGCGTTCTTTGCAGCTTCAGCGCTGCGTTGTTTGTGCTGACGCCTCTGCTTGTGAGTGCCGCGTCTGCGTTTGTGCACCGTCCATTCCTGCTCAACAGCCCCTGTGGAGCCGGATGGAATGGAGGTAGCGTTGTTGATACAGGGCGATTCCGAAGAACCAGCGACCTGTTGTTTGTCGATCAGTTGATCAGTCGGGTCTTTACTCTTGCAATCCATTGCTTTAAAGACTTAAATTCACTCTCCGTGGCGTCCCACCCTCCAGGGAGCCCGCAGATGGGGATGTTTATCCAAACACCAGGACCTACCACAGAGAGTATAGGGTCCGGGGTCCGCCATGCAGCGAGCCTGCACGATGCGAAGAGGTCTACGGTTGTCGGGCCGAGATTTTGACCCGTACTCGCCATAGGCTCCGCGCTTCGCCGGCTGCGCACTACATGACCCCGAAACCCTTGCCAGATACCCTTAAGGGGTACCTTTGCCGATTACCTCGGGCTGGCTAGTCCCAAGGCCATCGTTTAGGAGGAAATCCGGACCAAAGAGGGCGTGTTGCCACCCCAGGTAACAACTACCCGACCCAAGGAAGGCTCAACCCTCCAGGACTCCTTCATCCCCCCGCACGACGCTCAACTACGCACGGCATAACACGTAGGTGGGCTCAAGCACACTCCATAACAGAGAGGCCGGTCTGACTCACCCACTGGTCCGGACCTACCAGTCTTTTCGCTGTTATTTGGCTAGGTCACTGGTGAAGCCTCTTCCCTTAACGGGGGTAGTGTTGTGTGGAGTGTTATTGTGTAGTGTGCTTGATGTGTGGTCTGTGTCTGTGTACTGTGTTGTGCTTTGTAACTGTGTATATGTATGTGTGTTCTGTATGGTATGTGTGCATATGTATGTATTAGTGTTGTGTTGTGTGTTTTGTTTAGTGTGTTGTGTTTAGTGTGTATGTGTTCTGTGTAGTGTAGGTGTGGTGTGAAGTGTGGGGAATGCATAACAGGGGCGCGGGTCCCATCCAGATCCGTAACAGATCAAGACACGACCCAAAGCCCCAAGTTATGCATTCCGTTGCCCTCCCCATTTTTCCGGACTTGGGACCGGCATCATATTTGAGGCCTTGGCCTCCAACATGAAGGTTGGGTTTATTTATGGAGCAATATAACACCGTAAAAAAAATGATAATAATTATTAACAATGCTGTTCTGATGAAAAACCCTGCTACTACAATTTTAACTATTTCCGCAATTGAGCTCGAGTTTGGAATATGAACATAACACCGTAAAAAACATGATAATAATTATTAACAATGCCAATCTGATGAAAAAATTGGAATCTACCATAGGATTTAATTGACAAAAAAAACTTGTTTTTAAGACGATTTTTTAATATTATTCGTTACAAAAAGGGAGAATACTTGGTATTATACTGTTTTGTATGGTTTCAGTGCATTTTACTAGATCGTCACACTTTTCATTTCGTCCGACATAATGATATATACGTAATACCGCTGTTGCCTGGTATATTTTAACTTTATTTACATGCATTCATATATCACACACACACACACAGTTATTTTCCATCGTAGGCTTTAATTCCATCAGGTGGGATTAATATAAGTTAACATATCATAAGTTAAAATAATATGGCTACAGAAAGACAAATATAATATTAATCATGGCACTCGTTACAGTAACAAAACTGACCCGTTGGTAACCGGAATATGTTTCAACAGTCAGTAATTAATATAAAAGGCTGCTCTTGGACGGTCATAATATAAATTGGTTTGACGCGCGATGCCCAGAACGCTCTCAAAGCTCTTATCTGTTTTGCAAAAAAATGCAAAGAGCACAAAAATAACGTTGCATAAATTTTCATATTCAGTTAATTCTGTATGATAGACTAAATTGCTTATATAAATAATACGGATTGGACAAGTGTGAATCGGTCCGTCTTGAGTTATGTATAAAGGTTGACATATTTATTTTTTTTATTTTTAAAAGCTTTTGTCAGGTTAAGTTAGTGCTAGATTTTCTAGACATATTTTCTTTATATTTTAACGTATCTAATATTCGTACCAATGTTAAGAATAATCTAACAGATTTGATTTTATGTTTTTCATTTGACATTTTGTAAATTTTTAGTTCTTACAACTCTTTATTATGAAATAATTTTAACTTCTACCATTTAATGGATTCATACAAAACTTAAATGTACATATAATACGAAAAATATACAAGCAAGTGAACTATGAGGGACAAATTACACTTTATAATGGAATATTAAACTATAACCTGTATAAATTGCAGCCCTAAAATAATGCAATACTTTTAGCTGAACACCAATAAAAAATCCAAAAAACATTTTTTAACTTAATCTATTCAAGATTTCGTTGATAATCTGAAACATTTTACCACACAATCGTATGATGGGGCTCCTTTCCAAAACCTTGACAAAACACTTGGCGTGCGGCCGACTCGACTTCAATTAATAAAAGACGATAATAACGATATTAACTCAACAAAGATTAACTACAACAATGCTTACAGGTCACGGTATGCGCTGATTATTCGAATAGCAACACAAAAATATAAAATATAATACATTTGGTGGCGTGCATTGTCGTCACACGGCAATTGCATAAAGAAGCATGTATACTGGTCGGTTGAAACATGGCAAGTAAGGGTTTAGTCTGATAAGTTATTGCGAAGTCTGTATGGAATCGATTCGAGTGAACACAGAGTAAAAATAACGGTTACGATGAATATTTTTGCAAATAGAATCTTTTCCAAAGGATAAGTAATAAATCTAAATAATGTTATTATGTGACATTTTTTATGGACAGTGTTGAAATTCATGTTAACACGATAACCTTAAATTTATATTTTTGCAATTTCAGTAATATTACATACCAACATCATGTTTCAGGTCTGTTATTTTATTATTATTTTAGAGTCTTCATTTTGTTAACATTTCCTTTTAGAATCAGTGGAACACTTTTTTCCTTCACAGTTAAATTGAATTCAAAGTTAATCAAAAGTTTGTTAACTTTCAGCAAGTTCAAACGTCATATTTTACAATATTCTGAGTCGTAATGCTATTAAAAGTATTCATGGTAACATTTAAACACCTAAAATATTATTATTTTGTTGAAATCAATCATAAAAAATAAAATATAATTAATTTAAAATGTTAAAAATAGTCACTGTCACGTGACCTCAAACGCCATTTAAAGCTCATCACGTCATTGTTCGTATGATTATGCGACTTCAACAAACTTTAATATCCCGTTAATATTAAATATCGGATAGTGACGTCACGTGACGTTTTTGTTGGGAAATTTGATAACAATTTTTATTTATCAATTTTTGTTTTTGAATTGAAGATTATTATTTTTATAATATTTTTTTCGTGAATATTAATGTTCTATCTATACAATAAAATTGTATCCTAAAATTAGTCAACATCCGTATTCCCACTAGCACTCTTCAAGCAGCTATGCCAGTGTTTTCCGGGATAGTAAATACCTTATAACTTATTCCAAATCATGATCTATCTGTGTGATAAATTTCGTGAAAATTCGTTCAGTAGTAATTGCGTGAAAGAGTAACGAACATCCTCACAAACGTTTACTTTTTTATTATTAGTAGGATTCATAAAAAAATGACTATAAGCCAGTATCAATGTGTCAGGTCCATTATAAAGAACCGCTTCCTCTGAGCAATTAATGTTACCAGTCACTTATCGCAACCTATTACTACCTTTTCTAATAAATTAGAAATAGGAATATTCCACTTGCAAACTAAAACTGCTTTCAAAACAATGACTTTAATGACGACTAATTGGTTTACGTGGAATTGTATTAATCAGAATTTTTATAATACAACACCATAAAAATAATTACTGAAAATCGGTTTGTTAGCCAGCCACTACAATTCTTTAGTCTATCGTGAGAGAGGTATTTTAGGGAGAAGTACCGTCTTAAAGAACGGCAGCAAGATAAGCAAGTAAAGGATCTCTCGTGCACAGTTAAGTATATATCATCATATATCACTCAGCACTACCCCTCTTGTTTCTTCATCCCCGTCGATTAGTTGGCAGAAATGCTATGTTAGCATTAAGGCACCCTATTTTATCTTTTGAAGTGCAATCAGATATTTTCATTTCATAGTTACTTTTGGGATTAGGCTGGTTGGTACAGATTTTATAAACCTTTAAGTAGAGGGGAACCATCACTATGATCTTGTCTGTAATTCAGTCGATTGCAACTTCTATTGGAAAGTTGGCTTGGCCTTCAAGGATGCTGCTTACATCCAAATTCATTGTTTTTAAAAACAAATGCATCATTGATTAAAAAATTTAAGTTAGTTATATTCCATTAAACTTTTTCATGTATCCTCGAGCAAAGAATGGAATGTTAAGCGTGGAATGTTACTACAGACATTCAGTTAATAAGAAGCCAGAGCTTGAAGTTCACTGCGTATGAGCAAAATACTGCCAAGAAAATGTTTTATCCACAAAATGAAGGATATTTTTCTCATGTACTCAGTTAAGGCACGTGCATTTGTAATTTCATTGTCCTCGTGTGTCTCAAACGAAGTGTTTCTCTGTACCTCTTTTCCCTAATTGACTCAATAATACATATAACACGTCAGGTAGAACACAGAAATTTAATACGCTTGTCTTAAATTGCTTCAATAAAATGGATACTTCTGAGAACGATTTCGTATGAGTCGAATTTATCTTTGTTGTGTAATATCTATTTTATTATTTATATGTTACATATAACACGGAGATAGATAGATAGAAATATATATAATCTTATTATCCTAATCAATCTAATATTAAAACTGTGAAAGTTCGTAAAAATTGGATGTGCTTTCTGATCACGCGCTAAACGTTGTATTTTCGAAAACAATTAGTCCATGTTCAGAGGTCAGAGTTTAATCGACACCTACATGTGGCGACATCTCTGAGAGAAGTAAAGAACTCTAGTTACTTAATTTATAGTTCGAATTAATAAAAAGATTGTAGTTTACATAATACTTTACGAAGCGTTGATAGCCATTCATTAAAAATGTAATGAATAAAAATACACTTCATTTAAAAGTATTTCCTGCACCATAAAATATTTCCTGACGATTCAAAAATACACACGTATTATTCAAGTTTTCACTTCTGTCGGCACTTTCAGAGTGCCTTTTTTCTTGTTATATTTTGAGATTTTGTTTTGTGGTTTGCCGTGAACGACACCGTAAGTAGAAACTAGTGCTAAATAAATTACAAGCCCATGTGAAGGAAACGGACTTTCTTTGATGTGAAGCACTCATTGATTACCTTTGAGCACAAGATGGAGATATTGCTATTTTTATGTCTTTTAATCAAATTACAACAACTCGTTTCAGTGTTATTCCAGAATTTATTTAACTAGCGTTGGGTAGGGTTTTATCTTCCTACTACCTACTATCTTACGACTAATAGAAGAAAGTTTCATGTGTATTTCCACTTTCTTCTTTGGTGGGCAGCATTACCAAAACTTACTATCATGAGATACACTGAGGTATTACCGGATCGTTGTGAAATAGGGTTTTTCAAAAATGGTTTATAAACAGTTCTCCTTGAGGGCTGGTTGTATTGGTAACACATGTTACTCGTGCCCATAACACATTCTTCAAATGGTACTTTGACAGTTTAGGCTGAAAAGGGGTTGTATTGAATATAATAAAACATAGTCCAATCTAGCAATCTCATACAGAATTATGTAGGTAGCAGCATATTTATATATTGGTAGCTCGCACATACACTACGAGATCCTCCCAACAACGCATCAGTGGCGGACTTATTGGATCGAAATGTAATTTAAAATCCAATCCCAAACGTTTATTTAACTCGCAATTGCAAAAACATATTTTAAGATACAATGAACTGACAATTATTTAATCTACATATTAATATGATTTTAATGCAATATGTTGTTTTAACGAATTTTAGATAACATTTGCTGATGCGTTATTGATATATTTGCAAATAAACTTAATTGAATATTAATAAGCCTATTGGGTATATGAAACATTTTATTGATAGTGAAACATATTAAAATCAACTTCTACTCGTAATAAAATGATGCTACTGAATACAACTTTCATACGAGCGTCCAATAATATCAGTTTCATTTGCGCGTTTCATGGTTCTTGTATAATATGTATTTTAATGGGAGTAAATTCATTTGCAGTGTACAAGGACAATTTTGGCTCATGTAATGTACCCAGTCATATTTTTGGAGGTTGTATTTCCACAAATTACGCGTCACTCACAAATACTGTACCAGTTCTGATAAGTTAATGGGCAAAAGTTTTAAAGATAACATACATCTCATCAAAAATATAAATGTGAAATGAGAGCACAATTAAAAAAAATTGAGATCTAAAAGGGGGCCAAGTTCTGAATAGAAACTCCTAAAATTTTGGTAACAAGATCATCAAGTTCAAGCTCTATATTTGATTTGGCTTGTTATATTTGATTTGGCTAGCATGTGAATGCTATATTATATTTGTATAATTAACTTATCTTCGTTAAGTCATACGCAAGTTAAAGTTTACCTATGTTTTTTTTCTAAAATTTCTAAAATTTAGTTTATTAGTAGCAAACTAATGAAAATTAGCCAAGTCAAATGTAGAGCTTGAATTTCATGATCTTGTGAATTAAATACGTAGGTTTCTTAATATAATTTAGTGATGGTTGTTACATGATATCAGTAGGATTAACATTATTAGAAATGCCATTGTTGAAAATCCTTAAGGATTTTCAACTCAGAACTTGGCATCCTTTTAGATCTCTTTTTTTTGAACGTATTTCACATTTATGTTTTTGATGAGACTTCATTACTTTTTGTCTGGAGATTATAAGTGTTTCATGATAATTATTATAGTAATTAATTAAAATGTATTATTAAGTCAAATAAATATTAATAATTAAATATCAATAATTTTCAGTTTTTAGATTTTTCCTTTGTACATGCCTAATAGTCTACCTCCATGCCAAATATCAAGTTAAATAAGCTAAGAGGTTTTAATAAATTTGATAAATTTCATGTATGTAGGTCAAATAGATCTCGAGTAGTAAAGGTTAATATGGTCTGTGTAACATTTCACATGGCTCTGCGATACCAATTTCATTTTATTGAACTTTGGCTGGATACGCTGCCGCGTGTCTAGATATATCTATCTATCGATCTTATTTTGTTCAAATTACGTCCATCAGCTGTCAAATATAAGGTGATATGATATTAGCCATACTGACTTATGAGTCGTATTTATAAGTAGTTATAAGTAGTAGTGTGTTTTTTGGCCAATAACTCGTTCTTCATTATTGAAAGGAAGTTGGGCACAATGTCTCGATATCTCAAGTTTCTGTTGACTGGAACCCGTGCCAAATATAATGGAATAGGCACGGCATTTCCAATAGTGTTTATCCTACTGATATCATGTAACAACCAAAACTAAATTATATTAAGAAACCTACGTATAGGTATGTACCCTTATGCAACTTGTTTAGATCGAGGTTCAATAGATCCTAACTATAATTATGATCTTAAACTAAAACTCGAAATAATTTAGTCCATGTAGGTGTTTTTCCATACACTTATGAAGGTGAACTTTGTTTGAACGAGCTGAAATCTACCTGACGGTAAATGGCCACCGTCGGCTATGGGTATTAATAACACCAAAGGCATCACCAACCATTGGCTCCCGGGCCTCAGTCAGAATACGAATCGTTTGGCAGTTGGCTCAAGCAAGAGGGTGAAAACTAGCCTGGCTGCCGACGCTTCAGACACATGAAGTTGCTGCATAAATAGCAGATGTGTCGGACTGACGCGTCTGCTATTTACAAGACCCCGAAGTTCCTTGTAAACAGGCTAATGCGTCAGTTATCTTGTTAACATAATAATGAAACTATAATAATAGAAAATACAAGTGGCGAAGGCCCCCCCGCCTATGAAAAAACCTCTGAACTGAAATTAAATCAGTTAGGTTAGGTTAGGTTGAATTCCCCCCCCCCCCCCCCGGGGGTTGCCCGTCTTGTCGTGGCGGGGGGGCTTAGTAACCGTGGACTGGTCACCCACGGTGAAGCCAAGAGGCAACCAGGGCCGGCCTGTTTGGGCTGCCGGCTGACCTGATGAGGGCGCTCCCAGCGGGCTGAACAAGTCCGCTGTGGACGCGCTTGGAGGTGGGACCGCAGAAGAAGAGGAGTGCCGGTATTATGGTGCGCCGTTCTCCCTATCTTCTGCGGCCGTGGAGGGATCGCAGGGGGAGAGGCGTGTTGGTATTACGGTGCTCCACTCTCCCTACCCCCTGCGAGCTGGCGGGGCCGAAACGGCACTGGTGGGGCCGCAGAGGAAGAGGCATGTCGGTATTACGGTGCGCCGCTTGCCCTATCCTCTGCGGCTGAGGTGTGTTCGGTGGAAGTACCACAGACCTAATCTTCCACCGGGTACCAGTTATCTGGTATCCATGGCCTCCTAGTAGCAGATTCGAGGGGAGTCTGCTACAGTACTGGTGGAGGCCGAGGAGGGAGGCGCGCCTTATCATCTGGTGCGCCCATCGTGGAGGGCCCTCGGGCTTTCGCGATGGAGCCGCTTGTGGGCGGCTGCCGCTGGCGGGATCGCGGATGTGTGCGAAAGCGTTCCCTTAACCCCGTCACAAGGCGGCGAGGAAGAAGATGGGGGGGGGTTTAGTGGGTATACCGTGGGTCTCATTAGCCTATACGGGAGTCCCACATAACCACTCGGGTACCCCCTGCGCCCGCGTGGTATGCGTAATGCATTTCCCCCCCCCCCCCCGGAAAAAAAAGGTTAGGTTGAGTGATTTTATTCTGTGATTTTATTAGTGATAGTTAGCCACGATTGCTTTATGTTAATGACAAAATGATAATAATATTAATATAATTTAATCCTTATCCGAAAGTTGTTTCTTTCTTTCTCTCTTTTTTCTTCCATCGTCAGTTGGATCGTCAGTGAGTTCCATAAAAAATATCCTTAATCCGATTTACAGCTTAATAATGCATAAGTATTCTAATTGGTAAAATAATACTCAATAATAATTCTTTGAAAGAAAAAATATGGGAAGAAACACAAACACATAAAGATCTGGATCTCTTATAAATTATCTGCACTCTAACTGTATTGTTCGTAAGTTAACCCAAGTTTTGGCCTAATGTAAGAGAAAATACAATAAAATTGGTTGTTAAACTATTAGACAAGTACTTGGCAAGTGTAAGTGTTTTGCATAATAGTATAAATTCCATGTTAAAAGCCGCGTCACAGATCCGTGGGGTGCCAAGATTTTCACAATAGCACTTCCGATAAAATTAGGGAACATTCGCTTCGTTCTGAGGCGAATTAAATGTTGAGACGTGAAATCATAAAATGTTTTTATTCCCTGCCATCGTGCCATCGCTGCAGATTGAAATGGAGGTGATATGTTGTAAAATAGGACTACGTCAAAGAATGGTAATTTGTTCGTGGCAGTGGTCTAAGAAACTTTATGTTTAGGGATCTAGAGACTTACAGTAAATCGTACTTCGAAGGCTCGGATGTTCTCAGCTGACTAAATAAAATTAATACAATTCATCCATAAATTTAATTCATAATATCTTTATAATTTATCGCTCACTTAATAATTAATGCAGCGAGGATTTTTGTTATTATTTGTTATTGTTTTTTAACCGACTTCAAAAAAAGGAGGATTCGACTCAATTCGACTGTTTTTTTATTATGTTTGTTACCTCAGAACTTTGGACTGGGTGATTTGGATGATTCTTTTTTTAATCGAAAGCTGATGTTTGTCGGTCGCACATAATTTTGAACGAGATCTGACAATGGCATCCATGTCAAAATCATGTAAGTCTTAAAGGAGAATGCCCATTTAGTATGGAGAAATGTACTGACTTTAACATTTTTGTGTCTTGATAAAAATACGTTTATTTGATATGTTATCTTAATAAATTACACATACTAACTTTAGTCAATGTTAATAGTAGGAAATAAGAGATTTTAAACTAAATTAATTTGTATGTATTTAGGTTATAGTAAACTCACAGTAATATGGACTCTATGCGGGCGTATTAAAGTCGATTGCGTATGTAATGTCGATCTTTTAAGTTTCAAATTCATTTGACAGTCCCCAAACCAAACACCATGTAGTTTGTAATGTATTATAATCACAGAACACTATTACTCCTGGCTGATTATAATAATTTTCTAATTCATTTGACAGTCCCCTTACGTCATCTAGTTTGTTGTCATGGATATATTATACTATTACTGTTGTATCATAATTATAATCGAATCAATGCAACCTATTGGCCCGAAGGATCTTAAAAAATTCCTGATTGGCCCTTATCCAAACATAAATGGCCCAATGGTTTTCTTTTGTAAAACGGAAGTAAAGTTACTTATTAATTTCAGAAAATTATTCCCAATAAGGATTTTTTTAGGAAATAGGGCAAAATACTTGAAATATTTTAATTAAATTTTTTGTCCAAAAATCATTGTGACACAATTATTTTTTTAAGAGTACTGGCTATGGGCATTCTCCTTTGCATTAAGTATGTGCGCGATAAATGGACGAATAACTCAATATCGCTTCAACCGATTTCAATGAATCTTTTTTTAATTGAAAGCTGGTGCTTGTCGTGTAGTCCCACATAAATTTGAGCGAGATCTGACAATGGTATCCATGTCAAAAGTACAATGTACTTCATTTGAAGTCGGTTATTTTTTTGTTAAAATGTTAGATTATTATGTCTGTTTGTTTTCGTAATTATTTTTTCTAGTTGTTTTATTCTGTGAAAAATACATCCATATTTACCATATAGGTAGACAGGATATTAAGAGAAGAAACATCCCATAAAGTTCTCAACAGCAGCAAAGCCTTCAAAGAGTATTCTTTTGGCTGGATGTACCAACCATTAAATCGCTGTCTGTAACAGATACAAACGCATAAACAACGTATTAATGTTGAAACCGATACAAAACAACTCGAAACTTGCATATTTTTACCGTTCCACCAACATAACTTTTCCGTCTGGAATCTCTGCTTAAATTAACTTCGACCTTGTTTTCAAAACTACTGGGTTTAAAATAACATATAGGATTATTTTGTACGACTATTCAAATTGGTAATATGTTACAAGTGAATAGAGCGGTTCAAAGAGCAACATCGGCAGTTTCACTCGGCTTTCAACGAAATAAAGCTTTAAAAAAATGCCAAGTTTTCCACTCAACTGAACGAAAACATTGTTCAAGCACCCGTAGCGCTTCTAAATAGGGTAACTATAACAAAGAATATGTTGGAGGTTTCATCAACAACTTATTAATGATGTTGAGGCTGGGAGAATAGGAGAGGAAGCTGTGCCTTATCAGTTACGCTCGATTAGAGAATATGTCAATTTCTTATATAGTTTCTTACCCATATACCTATCCAAGGAATAAAAAGACGAGCCACTCGATGGTGAGTGGTAACCGTCGGCCATGGACATCAGTAACACCTTATTCATCACTGCTTTACTTTAATGTCAAGAAAGAAATAAAAAAATACTAAGCTTCAATCTCGGAACGTTGCATTACCTATATCGTTATGATTAAAGACGTATTACTGGTTACTTCAATTATTATGTTATTTACGAATGTTATTTCTTTATTTTTAACCGAACTAAAAAAAGACGACTTAAATTCTTCTCTTCTTAGTACAGATTTTGTATGTACAGACCGCCTCACTAGAGTAGTAACTCTAGTGGGGCGGTCGTTCTTTTGTAAATAAAAAAAACTGAATATTATCATCGTTATGCCATCGAGAGTTATATTCATTAGAGAGTTATATTTAAGGAAATCATAATAATAGTAAAGGAAAATAAATATTAAATTACGCTTGAAGAAGTACTATAATAATATTCAGTAAGTATTCCTTTACTATCTATTTCTGTGGTATAAAGCTATGGCCCATTGACTCTCAAACTTCAGGTTTTTTTAATTTATATGCTCTACGGCATATTATTATTACTTTTTATCGCCTTTTACTGTCCACTAGGTCACTTCGTTCATTTAGAAAGAAAGAAAAAAAGAAATTATTTATTTTGTTAAACACTGCGACAAGTTATAAATCTATTAACCTTTGCGTTATGCACTGCCCGACAGATAGAAATTTTGTCCAGATTTTTAGATATTTACCAAACAATTTACCAAACCAAACTGAACTAATTTCTACTTCAAAATAATTGAGTTTTAAATATTGAGTTGTTTAATTAACACAGACCTTTTTGTGTTATCAGATAAACAAGCAGATAAACCACCTCAATGTATAGTTTGAATTTTAGTATGGCTAGAGGTATCATGATACTACCAAAAAGACCAGTGAGATCCTCATTATGTTTAACTTCGCAGCGAAAAAATATCATTAGTAAATCAATCATAATCATGATATGAATCATAATTAGTTTGTCACGGCAGTCAGGTGTTTTAGTATAGCTTTTCTCTACAATTTTCACCACCCACGTACCATAGTTTTTGGCAAAATATTACGAAACCATATGAAAATATTGTGAGTGATTGAAAGAATCAACAAAAAGTGTAGAGCATATAATTTTTGCTTTAAATAAAAAATTTAGTACCGCTGCCCTAAAATACTGGTAAGACAGAATATACGAGGGAAAAAGTCGTGAATTTTCTACGTGCTTACCTCACCGGTGAGAGGAAGAGAGGTATAATTCACAAAAGATTCTGATTATATTTCATCTCATGTTATTAAAAAAACCACAGTGTGATGAAATAAATTTTCGCGATGAAATACTTTGCTTTGTATGAAGAGCGGACCAACCAGCTTGGGGTTGAATTTTTTTACATGAATCATTAACCATGAACCTATTAGTAAATATGATTTTATTCAGAAGGCCAGGTTGCAAGGATATCGTATAAATAAATAAGTAATTCCTTACTAATATTTCTACACTAGGACACCATATAATGCCATTAACATAATACACAGAGGCCCTATACCCAACAACAAAGAATTACCCTGGGAATCAACTCGCAACTCTTTAAACAACACAGGCCTATTGGGAGCATAATACGCACAACGAAACATCTCTTTTCGCTTCCCGGCAGTCAGGTAAAATAAAGTTTACTTTGACGCGAGTTTATGACAGTGACTACGACACAGAACCGCGACCGGAACGAAAGTTTCATATAAATCTAGTGGCGGTATGGTTGCATGTCCGGTAGCCAAAGTTTTTATAGCCGGTAAAATGTATAAAGTTTTCACGAAAAATTGTCAAAACATTAATCTGTTGACGTATTACGTCTTTTGTCTAAAAGTTAACTAATGTCCACGTTTTGTAGTGTTAGTAATTGTAGAGAGAATAAAAGTAATATTATTATGATAAAAACATGAGAGGTGTCAAGGGACACCCGGATGGAACGAAGTTCCTTTCGATTTAAGTATTGTTTTGTTGTACAGCGCCATCTCTGTAAAACGCTTTGAATCACTTCAAAAAAGTGTAGTCATTCGTAAGAATCAAAAAGTGTCGTAATTTTCCGTCTAGAACCCTTTCACAACGCGCGATAAGGAACTTCTTGGATCTACTTGCTAGGATTTTTTAGATTGCGAGTGGTATCCATACATGAATGAAATGTATGGTCGCAAGAAATTGTGATTTTAAGGGTTTAAAGGTGAGTTTAAGGGTATTTCGCAAAACTGAATTTTCGGAGCCCGCTTTCCTTGAAATAACAACAACGAATAGAAAATGACGAAGACGTCGTCGCCTCGACGTAAGAACAATTTCATGTTAGGCTAAACTAATAAAGGAACTTTTAAGTCACGAGCAAGTTTGTGGGTCCGACACGAGCACGACACGATCGCGCATGTGTTCGCGCGGACGCATGCGTGTCGGCGTCGTGACGTCACGGCGACTCGACCAACTCAGTCCTCAGTCGTGCCGCGGACGGCCGCGAACCTAACGAACAGGCCCAACACCGGCGACGCACGTAAACAATAATAACCAACATGCGTCCTCGACACTTATGATCGCGGCCGGCTGACTTTCGGTGTATTTAGTTCCATTTTGATGTATTCATTTCCAAGTAAATAGTGTTATTCGTGGTCACACAAAAGTTTCTTTTTGTAGTATAAATCGTGTCTTTTTAGTGCCATTTTTCTAAGAAACGTAGGTTAGAGTACGATATCTTAACGCAGTACAAAGTTCAATATTCATTGCCTTCTCGCGTATTTGTAGGTTTTTTAAGATTAGGAAAGCTTCAAAGTGATAGTGATAGTTCGCTAGATAGAGTTAGCGCTAGTTATTAGGTCTGAAAAAAGTTTTATACACAGAGATTTATAATGTCGCTGATTTGTGGAGGTGAGTGCGAAAGTATGCCTTGCCGAGGGATCGTAAGCCACTGATGTTATGTTCCTTTCACCTGTGAAAGGGTTAATTGACTCACTCGTTACAGCCAACGTAAAGAAAACAGTCCTAATTACGCATTATTGGCCTTTAAAATTAGGGGCGCTTTAAAACGGTTCTTAAATCAAATTGCGTGAATTCAAAGTTGATTTAAGTTTATAAATAAGATTAAATATATTATTTAAACTTTAGCAAACTTTTTATGAATGTGATAATACGAATGTAATACATAAATTTTAACATATTAGTCTGAAGCCACAATAGACGGCGTGCTTGACTCACGAAAAGCTATTAGTTCTGCATCGAAAGGGTTGAACTTTACTAAGTATAGAGCCGTAACCTTTCATGTCAATTAAGGAAAGTGGAACCATAAACAATGATTTTAGAATGAAAATAGATATTTTAGATAACGACAATAATAAAATACTTACTGTAAGTAAAAACATAAGTAAAAGTAATTTTAAGATCGAGCGATATTGGTGAATCGAGAAATATTTAATTTAATTTTATTCAAAGTTTCTCATACCTAATTTATTGAATATTTTAAAAAGGAATCCGTGTTTACACAATTTACTATAGTAATGAACTAAATTGTAGTTACATACAGTTAATATATCCATAAGGTCAACTCGTCGAAGACCGGCATACTTCATTAAAAATGTAATTCATTAGGCAAATTTTGCCATTTCTATAACATTTTAGGCAAATTTTATTGAATTAGGTAATCAAATATTTAGTTGACCATTAAAAAAAACTCTAAAAATTACTTTAATGTTATCGATTAATGAAATAAAAATTAATTTTGAAAAAATGGTGAAATAGACGGACTTTACTACCACGTCAGGTAAGACCGTCTTGTGGAAAAAAAACCTACAAATAGTCGGTTTACGTGAATATAGACATTGTATACGCGTATGTATTTCAACGCCATTTAAATGTGTGCTATCGTTTTTCATATTAAACGCTCTAATCCTCATAAATCGCAAAAAAATACGTATGTCGGGTAAGTCCGGTATAGATCGAAACTCAGGGGTAAAAAACAATTAAATCAAATTAAAAAATCGGTTTTTTTTTTGGATATCAGTTTTATTAAAAGGAATCCCCTTCTTTAGGTCTACCATTTAAGAGATCAAAAACCAACTTACTTAATCGAAGTAGGTACTAAAATACACCTTCTTCTATATTCATATTATAATTGTTTTTTTTTTCAGCGCTAGTGCTAAGAAATTCGTCGAAAGTATAAAATAGAATATTATAATAGCATAAATGTATGAGTCAAAGAAAAATAATAAAATAACACGGCAATTGAAATGAAATATTGATTATCGATTTTAAGAGTAGACCTTAAGAGGTTTTAAGAGAGACTCACTACGCAGGAAGCTTAAATATACGAATCATATGTATAAGGATTAATTTTATAAAATTTGCTTAGGCGTAAAAGGTTTATTACATCTGGAAACGACGAAGACCGGCACATGCCGATCTTTCCCTCCAAGAACTAGACGGACTTCTCCACTATTGCAATTTGAGGATTGGTTTTTTTCACTAGATGTAACTTCGTAAAAAATATGTTTTATTCTATTCTAATATAATATTAAGATAATGATATTGATAATTAATTAAATTAGCTACACAAACCTTGATAAATATGGTGAAAAACCACTTAAAATATTTTTTTGCCAAAGTGTTGCTAGGTCGTGTTGCAAGTTGATAGCCCGACTAAATTTTATACGTATTTTTTTCTCTTTGTGTTATAAATAGCGCCATCTATGTCAATTTATTTAAACTAAAACAGTTTAAAGTGTTTGTACGCTGGGTTGTATTTGCTGTAGTTATTCAGAATTCGTTGTATTTCGTACTGTACGGTCCTACCCTCCAGACGGTCTTCGCCGAGTTGACCTTATTTAAAATATGAATCATTAGACACATAACAATTATATAAGACAGCTGTCATCGTAGCTGTCGGATAAAAATAAAGAAATAATAATAAAGAGGATATTAAAAACAATAACATAACCTTGAACTTGAACATTCTAGAATGTCCTTTGTTAAGCACAGATGTTTCACATAAATTTTCTTTCTACAGCAGATCGTATATTACTTAGTCTTATGATCCTATATAGCCTATTGTTATGTTCCTATATTACCAGGTCTTATAGTGCTATATTGCCTAGTCTTATGGTTGAAGGTATACATTTTAATAACAACATAAAATATGCTGTTTAGATATCGATAAAATATCGTATACTGCGATATGATACTTGATGTTAAAGAGTTTTGATTTTGTGTTTTAAATCATTATATCATCATAAAATGGATTCATGGTTTTCTTTGATGAAATTCATCTTGTTGCACGGAGGTTTTTGGATGAAATGTGGATATAAAGAATTATTTCTTATAACAAAACTTTTTCCAACAAACAAGCAATGCCATTTACTAAGCTTATTAAATATTATTTCTGATCAATATAACAACAAATCAATTATTTTTATTGTGGTAAATAAATATTAAGTTTTTCTCCAGTAAACAGCGGTCGTCTTGCAATTAAGTAAAAAGTTACTAAAGTCGTGTTAATCAAGTGCAGTGGAAGTTCAACGACTCAAGTTTCTCTGAAGGCTTGGGCTGTTCACCTTTGAGGTTAAAGATATTAGAAAATAACTAACTAACGTAACTATTATTATTTCTTGACTTGTCTTACAAATAGAGTTCTATCTGTACCAATTACGAAACTGTTCATACGTAGTAAAAATAAAGCATTAAGCTGAGCCAAAGTAGAATGTAAAAGGCTTTACAAAGTATCCGTAACGTATAATCGAAGAAGGTTGGGAGGGGGGTATTATAGGCGCAATAAAGGTGAAAGATGAGGTTATGAGAATAGGTGCGAATATTTCAAAGCGGCAGAAAATGTAGTAACGTTGGTGTGAATCTGCGATAAATTGGAGTTATGATGATAACGCTTCAAGGATTGAGAATATCACAATTTCAAGGCTAATGCGTGTACAGACGATAGTTCTATTTATAATATGTAGAAGAAACCAAATAAGTATTGTACATTGTTTTAAACAGTAAAAAATTAAATTTTGTAGGAATTGGTCAATTGAGAGAATGTATAATTAAATAATCACCATATTATATTCAATTCATCAGTAACAATAGTTTATTATTAAAATTATTTATTTGGCATGTAGTAAGAAGTTTCTGTGCATTGATTGATTGATGACCGTCCTAGCGTGAAGTTGCTATAATTTTACCATGTTACGACTTGTTACTACAAAGATGAATCTCCAGATCTTGATTATTCGGATTATGTTTGCTGTGGCGCATATACTGTATGGCAGTATTCACATCGGTCTTTCGTCAACGGAGCCCCATCGTCGCGTATGCCAATTGCGTATGTTTTATTTTGCAGCTTGCATGCAATCGCCAAATGACGCGCCGTGGTCAGTGTGACGAATAAGTTACTTCTTTACGGAATATTTTCTTTATCACAACTTATTTTCCGATGAACGTTGCAACAACACAGCGTAAAGATATTCAGCTCGTAAGTTTAAACATGCATCCAAACAATGTCAATAAGTCTCGTGATGAATTACACTTTGGCTCAATGGAAGAAACATCAATCCGATTTCATCAATCGTAATGAACCTAATTTAATTTTCAAACCGATTAATCAACGACGGATGTCTACAAGAACAAGTGGCCGTTACCTGTCTCATTTATATGTACTAATTAATAAGACAGACACCACATGTGGAACTACGCGAAAAAGGGGACTACACTGTAAACCAGCAGCTGTGGTTCCGAGCCGCTCCATGGCACAGGCTAAGGGTAGTCCTTGTTCGTCAGGTTACATGGTACCCAACTACCCACTAAATATATGTATTATGTCACACAATAATTTAGTAAGGTTACATAATTAGTACTTCTTCTTACACCTTTGTTATAACCTTGTACCATGTTATTTTCCATGGCGAAATAAATGTTTCTTTCTTTCTTTTTACTTTCTCAATTCAATTTCAATTAATAAATAAATGAGCAAATTTCACGTTTGAAGAACTTGCAGTGATTCCTTGGCTTTGAAGTTGAAAGAAACCGCCACCGCTGCACCGTCTAGACATGATGTCATTTTAGCAGGGTTATTACGATACAAAATATGATTATAATTAAATCAACATTATGTTTTGAATAATTTTTCAATATGCTAACCCTCACTTCCCGTCCCGGAATATTATTAGGATCTTATAAACAAACATTTCCGATGACCGATATGCGAAACTATTCTTTCGGCTAATAATAAATGGAATATGCAGGTATAAATATAAATTAAGTCATTTTATCTCAACGATGGTGCCGGATAAATGTTGGATAGAATTCTCACATCAAAACACCGGTGTTTATACATATAGCATTTCTAGGAACTGTGAAAAGAATTCGTGCCAAAGTATACTATTCTCTCTACAAATGGACTATACAAAATTAAATTAGACAACAGTGCCGAGAGATAGAGATTACACAGTCACGACTCTCCTGACATACTGGCTTTACTTGTCGCTGTACGGATAATTTATGAAGTATATACTTAATATAATACCTTATTACAGTACAATTATACTTAAACAAAGAATTTACATTGCCTTACAAAGCATGGAATATTGGAATAATTAATTTATTACGTTAACGTTACGTGAAATAATTCTGTAATAATTTAAAGTCTGATAATAATTTCATTTCAAAAGCAATTTCTGTTCACTCTCAATTATAATATTTTTAAACTAATTTAGATTAATATTTCAGTAAACAATAGTTTCAGCATAGTTTACCACATAAGTCTCATCTAAACGAACTGACTTTTTTTTTTTTTTCGGGGGGAAATCCTCATGGACTACCTCCGCCTGGGGTAAGGCGGAGGGGTGTGCCGGACTCTTACCGGCTAGAACCACCCCGGTGTCTCCTCGCACGTGCGCGCGGGGCCGTGGGAATCCACATTCTTCCGCAGCCCCACCCTAGTGCTGGCCGGGTCTATCCCGGCCTCGTCTCCTGCACGAGGTAGTGAGGTGTTGAACTACCCCGTGCATCGCCTCGGAGGCGCACGCCGACACCCACGAGCGCCTGCGACTCGGGTCCATCGAATAGGGGGTGGGGACTTCCCCAAGTCCCTCGCCCCTGGACCCATTCATGGGGGCTGGAAAAGGGCGTTACCCGCCCTTCTCCTGCGCCCGGTGCGTCTTCTGCGGCCGGGGAAGGGAGTCGAGATCTCCCTCTCCCGTTCCGCAGTTTCCTTCTGCGACATCACGTCCTCGCAGAAGGACCCCACCGCGTCCCACGACTCTGCGCTACCGACCATCCTCCGCACTATGGCCTGCAGCGACAGATCGTCTCCTACTACATTTGTGAGGACACGGCGCTGCTCCTCCCAAGCTACACACTCGGCAAGCGTGTGTTGCGCCGTGTCCTCCCCGCAATGGACGCAGTGGTGGCACCGAGCGTCCGGCTCCCTGTCTATGCGGCACAGGTACTTGCCGAAGCAGCCGTGCCCCGACAGCACCTGCGTCACCCTAAACGACAGGGAGCCGTGCCTTCTCCCGAGCCAGTCGTCGAGTACTGGCCGGATCGCCTCGACGGTAGCGAGGCCAAAACTAATAACTAAAAACGAACTGACTATACCAACTTCGCTACAGTGTCATCTTAATCTTATGAATATAATTTGACGATTCTTTCCAATTGCCGATAATTTGGTAGATAGGGATAAATCCATAGGCGTCGGGCAATTAGCCAATACAACAAAAACTATTTAATATATGAAATCGTAATATAATTCTGTAAAGGTTATTTAGAAGTGACCGCAGTAATAGTTCGAGTCATAAAAACCTTATTAAAGTACTTTCGTCATGAAAACACATCTTTGTAATTACGGTTTTATCGCTCCAATAATAGCAGCTCACATTTGCTGCATTTTTCAACGTTATTGTATTCGATAAACGAGTAAGTCGCTACAAAGAATAGCGCGAATAATTGCTGCTATAAAATTTTATATTAAATATTATAGAAGCGTATTTTTAGGCTTTTATCATTCTTTGATCTCTGCAATTTAGCACCACTTTTTGAACCACGGTCAAAATTTTCGGATTAGATATAAAGATTTTACAAACACATTATTATATGAAACACGACATTTCTTATAAATTTTTAAGATACCTAGCTTGTTGTTATTTTCAATATTTTAATATGTACTCCCATAAATGCAATAAATGTAATGTAATAATCGAATAACTTAGTACATTTAGAATAAACTATCTATTGCTCAAACAACTACATGGTTATTTAAATCTCTTCGAATGCAACATCTCATATAATCTCGGTTGAATTTCACTTACAGGTAAGTTCTTTCAACCATTAAATTATATTTTGAATAATAATTCAGCACCATATTTATGCATCGAGTTAAAAGATTAAGCCGAAACATTTTTGTTCACGTTTAATTTCAAAGTACATGTACACGCAAATTAGCATCAATGTCATAAATTCAAAACACGAAAGTCAAATCGAAGGAAAGTCACATATCAATAAATTAACCCAATATCATAAGAGCCCAAACATAGGCGCAATTGAGCTGAGATATAAAAGTAATATGATGCCAAAAAACTAGTGCGACCTTCGACCTTGCGTCGTCCTGAGGAGGTAAACAACACTAAATATTACATGGAGAGATTCGCTATGCTCGCACAAATATAATCTCGTCAGTAACGCATTCGAGAAATCGTGGTGTTTGGCTACTTTTATCATCTCAGGGAAACTTTTGGGTGTAACCATAATTGGATAACGCCATATCATAATAACCGGTTCTTTAAGAAGTACGTCATTTTCATTTTTTTATTTATTTATTTGCTTCAAATGTGGTACATCTCAAGTTGTTAGGTATTCATAAATTACATGTTTCTCAAATTTAGCTACGCAAAAGCATGCAAATATTACACATAAGTCACATAATATAAGCACAGATTATACAAATCACTTACAAGTAATTGAAATTTGAGTCAGTTTCATTTGTTTCTATTATTTGAATATAATTATTTTGTTATTTCCAGGAAATCAAAAATTGTAATGTGACGTGATTGTATTATACATATAATTTTACAATATTCAACACAGTCATGATGTATTGAATGTCAGATAATAATATGAGTACGAGACGACAACGACGAGGACGACGAGGTAGTGGTATGAGACGATGCACTAAATTAATGATGTATGTGTAAAAAATATAATAGTTTGTGTTAAAAAAATAACAACCTTTAAAACTTTTATACATATAAAAATATAAATTATGCGTTTGTATATAATACTAGGAAATCGCCCTCGCTTCGCTTCGGGAAAAATAAAATAAAATACAATATAGCCTATGTCACCCGGGGATAGTATAGCTTCCCAACAGTGAAAGAATTTTTCAAATCGGTTCGGTAGTTTCGGAGCCTATTCAATGCAAACAATCAAATCTTTCCTCTTTATAATATTAAGTATAGATTCTACAAAAAACTACCTATTATTATTTCTTAAAATGCGTGAAATATAAATCGTGGTTTATACAAACTATAAATTGTAAAAACGTGTCCTACAAACTAGATGAGAGTTATTAGAATAAGACAAAAAACTAAGACACTAAAAATATCAGAGTTACAGAATTCCGGGAATCTGATATTTCCATCGGATATTTTAACACTGGCATAAATTTAACATGTCACTAAAAGTATTTTGTTAGAACTGTAAAACATGTGCATTCAAGGTGACCGGATATTAAAAATAATGATCGCGTGAAATCGTGTGATGTTTACAAAACATGACGAATGGCTCGAAATAAACAGTGACAGTAAATTATTTCACATGGTGTAGCGCACGCTAAAAACTCCGGTAAATTGGATACGACGTTCCTTTTTAATTTAGATTATTAAGAATTTCAAATACTCATAATTTTTAAAACAATCTTTTCAAGTAATAAAAAATAAAGTCACCCTTAAAATTGCAATAATTATAAGAACACGTCAAAATTCATAAAAATTATTATATCATTAAGAACGTAGTAATATAATTTTATTAAACTTTTTTATTGACTCCTCAACAAATCCCAAATAATTCAATATTTTTTTTGTGATAGTTTAAAGAATGGATAATAAAATATTTAAATGTTAACTGAATTCAATAAATGAAAAAAAATCAAACGAAACGATACCAATATGAATTATTATATTCTCAAAACGGAAACTTTCGTGCTTAAAATGCTTTGAATCTAGTGTAGGTATATCTCCGAAGAGTCCTTTGGGTATTACAAGAGACGCACCGCTACGATCACATAAGATCCCGGAAGGTACTTTAAGGATCGTCCTAATTTTCTGAGGGTTTTGGTAGAATTTGTGACTTACATCAAATACTGAAGTAGTTCTACGGTTTTCAATAAATATGAACTTAGCTATTGAAACCTAAAAGACCTGAGATTATTGACTTATTTAAGATACACATCCCGATAGTTCTAAAACAAATAAGGAAAATGAACAATCCGAAGCAAAGAAAGAAAAAAATGTTCGGTATTTTTTACATAGGTTCTTGGCAAATGTGAGTGACACCACATGAACCATAAGAGCATGTCGTAAGTCACAGTTTTCCAATCACATTGTTATTTTCATGATGATGTGATAATGACACATGTGTTAATATGGAAATATTAATAATTTTGTCATCTAATACCAAAATATTCAGACATATCATTAAATAAATCGTGGAGCTAGTGTACGTGGATGAGAAAAAATCGTTATTATTTAGGTTTCGTAAAGTCGTGAAGTCTGTAAATCAGCCGAGCTCCGCATACATTATTGTGTTGGCTCATTTTGGTATTTTTTCTATTTGTGATAAAATTAAAAGCACGTATTGTATCAATAGTGATAATTTAACACGAACAACAACAATTAAATTGTTTAATACAAAAGTAATATATCTCTGATAGTTCATATCAGATATTACGGTGTGAATGGCCGACAAATTAGCTGATGATCCACCTGATGGTAAGTGGCCATCCTCGTCCATGGACATTAACTATACCAAAGGCTTCACGGATGTATACCAACCGAGAAACAAAAAAGAGAAAGAAGGAAATAACTGAAAGAAATATTCTGGATTTTGATATATATAATAATATGACCAATCTGAAAGTATGTTCTTTCAGGTAAAAAATAATAATTTACCAAATCGGTTCATAAATGATGGAGTTATGAAATAAAAACCATTTAAAAAAATAACAACCGAAATAAGAACCTTCTCCCTTTATTGAAGTCGTTTAAGAACCAATTTTTTTATATTGTACACAATGTGAGAGTTAATTTTTAGTTGATTTATTGAAGCATCCTCCAATATGCGCAAGTCTGAAATGACACTATTGAATTGAAAGATTTGATGGCTTAAATCGTTAAAGTGAAAATCACGTTTCAATTCGCGAAGAACGGATAATAATAGAAATGAGAAATATATTCCTCGGAGATAAAAGACCGATCACAGAAGCCATTAAGCTAAGGAGAAGAATTGTGAAGCGTTCTAAAGCATTATATTTTTATCATTTTCTCTTTAAGATGTCTTAGTAGAAGAAACAATTGATGTTCGATAATTACTAGGAATTATTTGTACAATAAAACTGATTTCCCAAAATTTTACAATATTTTACAAAATAAAATGCTTTTATAAAATAAAATGCATTTAAGCAACACCCACAGGACTATATAACTACTTGCATATATACGGTGAGATATCAAAAGCACCTAATTATTACTCGAAAACAATTTATTTATCGGTCAAATAAATATATTTCATCTTGGAATCCGATCCGGTATCCCTCGATTAAGGGTCACTGGGAATTTGGTATCTGCGTATTCACTTTGTAATGCGCGTCAGAAATCATACATTTGTCATAACAAAATAATCATGGGTATATTATTCTTGAATAATCACAATAATGAAGTTATCGGGATTGGGATTCGAACCCAGATTAAAAGTGCACACTAATGCTTAAACAACAAGCTTGAAACAATGCTTAAACAATAAAATGTCACTATTTAAAGTACTCGAATTACTGCACCATAAATTTAACTAGGCAGTTGATCACGATAATGCATAAAGTACCCTTTACAGTTTTATTTCTGAATTACGATGATAGTCTATAGTCACCATAAATCCACAAGATTTTAGCGTATCAATCGATCTAATGTCAGGATTTGGAGACAACCTCGATTCAGTTTTCAATGCGCTTGTTGTAATAAGCGCGTGTACCGAAAAACGACATGATAATGTTGATCATAATGTTGTCAATCAAAATTATAATATAATACGAGTAACCGCCCTAGCTTTGCTTTGGTTAATTTTTAATTTTTTTTTACCTTGGGTTACATTATTGGAGTTTTATTAAGGATACCTAATTCTTTTTTGTGAAAGAAATTTTCAAATCAGTTCAGTAGTTTCGGAGCCTATTCAATGCAAACAATCATTCAAATCTTTCCTCTTTATAATATAAGTATAGATTAGTATAGATAAAACACACAATCTGTGCACACACGTAAAAACGCTGCGCCTATGTTCGAGCTTTCAATTTGAAAACATGTAGATAACCCAGGTTCAATAATAATTATTTCTGTTATCAAATTGATTGTCTCAATAAGTACCCTATGTATGAAAATTCTTTCAGTAGAATGCTTTGTTGACTTCATTGCTAAAAACTTTCTCTCTCTCCATCTCTTTTTATTTTTCTTCCATCTCTCTCTTACCGCACACGGTGGACCGAGAGGGTTCTCCTCAAAATCATCAATCATGAACAAAAACTGCCAAGGTATTTGTGCTGAAAATATTAATCCCATTATTGTGAAAAATTACGTTGTCATCGCAAAAGACTGCCAAGTGTGAAATTGTATTCTAGAAATTTGTGCGACAAAGAGAGCTTCCGCAAGGAAGTCCTGGGTTCGCAATTGAGTTAGGAAGTTAGATGTGAAATTGCTTTGGAAGTAGCAAATAATTCTTTTGAGAATTTCTTGGCGTTTCTAGATGATGTACTTCCACGCTATTAGCACAGTTGTTTGTTACGCGTTTTGCGAGCCGAGCCAAATGTAAGGTTTGTTTTTAATCTAGTTTCCTCGTTGGAAACGAGAAAAACTTTTGAATGCTCTCTTAAACTTTTTAAATGATTACGGTTTTTGCTAACCTAAGATTGCACTTTATATTAAAAAGTATGTAACTCATTATAAATGTTGAGAATATTTATAAATAAATATTAAAATTAAACTAAATAATTTTAACATCACGCTAACCATATCTATGTGACGACATAGACGTGGTATAATATGACTGAAACTAAAACCAGTGGCTTACGAGATCCAGCGGGCAAGGCAAATTTGGTCTTATTAAAAGAATAAACAAGTGTTACAATAGCTTGATTGTATTTCAGAACCGGGAGGCGCCCTCCTAGCAGAACCAATTCTCAGTTTATACAAATCGCCTTTGTCAGGTATGAGACACACTTGTAACGCAGTGAGTATAGAAAGTAAAGTTTTTAAGGATGTGACTTGCATTCCCGTTAACTTAAAGAGCAATGGTAAGTGCTAGTACTGAATACGAAATTTAAAAAGCATCTTGTTTAAGGTTAAGAGTTATTTAATTTAAAGTTAACATTAAGAAGATGGTACGTAATTATTATTATTACATTTAAGCTTTCTGCCTAATATACCGTACTAAAGAACACCAAAGAGGGTACTCACAATTTTAAAATTGTATAGTTACTAAACATTACAATCAAATAAAAACTTTCAAATAAAAAGTCGAACAGCCTTCAAACTTGAAAAAGTGAAAAATATCTTTAGTGAAAAATTCAACTTCCTACTAATTTATGTACTTAATGTATTATTATTTTAAGCTATCTGTTGAAATATTGTAAGACAGTGCCAAATCCGATATAAAATTAACTTGCCACCAACTTACAACATTTCAATAGTATATGTAATAAAAATAAAATATATACTAATACTATAAGTACATGAATAAGTAGGAAGTTGAAATTTTCATTACATTATTTTTCACTTTTTCAGGTTTGAAGGCGGTTCGATTTTTTATTAAGAAAAATATTTTCTGATTTTTCTCTAAATACAACTAGCGGTCCATTTGTAGCTGTTTGTTTGTAACTAGCGGTACATATAATTTTGAAAGAATTTTCTTTCATCTCCTAACCTTCCATCATTAGCTCATCCACATGAGATGATGATTTTATCAGACGCAAATATTTGAACAGCCTTAAAAATATATGATTAACTTAATAAGCCCTTTAAGCTATAATAAACGTAATTGCCCTTTTTGGGCAATTATTTTTATATAGCGTACATAATATTTTAATAAGTTCTTTATTCAAAAATATAACTAAGATATTTTTAACAATTTAACAATGTTTATTTCTGCTCTCATGAAAACTTTCCATAGAAAGTGTTTGGGATCGGTAAGTGCAGATTTTTATTTTCTGTCCTATACTTTAATTCTATATCTTCTATACCTGTTTTAGGCTTAGGAATGTCGCCTGTAGAATTTTCTATCACACATGGCATTTCAAACGTCAGTAGTAGACGTATTTAAACTTTTTCTTCTCTGTTCTTTCTTAACCGACAAGGTATCAAGGATTACTTTTTTTCTAAGTATCCGTGGATGACGATAACCACTTATCATCAGGTGGCTAGTCAGCCTATTATTTTTTTTCTTTTATGGAAATAGCCGGCAAACGAGCTGACGATTCATCTGATGGTAAGTAGCTATCGTCCCCCATGGACATCAGCAACACCAAAGGTATTACTGATGCGTTGGCGGCCAAGAAAGAGAGAAGAAAAAAAGAATTTGTTGGTTAACTGCATTAAAAATATTCTACGTTCCAGACTACGAGTATATCACAATATCAGTATTTTTGGTAGGATTGCATTTTTCTATTAAAAAATACATGTCATAAGTAGTCGAGTTAGAATTTTGGAGCATCCTACCAGCATGGTCCTAGAAATTTTCAAAGTCATGTAATTTTAGTCATTTATTTCCGTAAAGGAAAATGTAAGGGAAACATCGTAACTGAAAGTACTCTATAACTATAATTATTCTTAAATTAAGGTAATGTTTAACATTAAAAATAATACTGATGAGCAATGGCCATTTCATTATTGTATTTAACCTTATAATCTTATTAATCGAAACACGAGCTTTTAGTATGGTTTAATTATATGCATGCAAACAATAGAACCTTCAAAGCCTAAGTCAGAACGCCTATTCCCGTACTTTTCAACGTGACCGAGTACATAGATTTTATTTGCCTAGCTCATGCGAGGGTGAATACCGATCGGCATTTTATTTCCATTCAGTATGAAAGTAGAAATGAAAATAGATTTCCATTTGTTCGAAACACAGTTCAACACTATACAGTGGCTTCGTCGATAAATTAATTTGGCCGTCGCTAAATGTCCGTGCGGATTTTTCCCGAGCATCAATAACAGTTGGTGACATGATCGGCCTCGTTGCTAACAGCTTTCACACTCGCAGGGTTGAAACGCCATTGCTAACCTACCCATGTTGTCTGGACTGAGAGCTAGTACTTTATTTTTATTTCTTGCCCAAAAACGCATTAGCTACGGTGACACATAACCATCAAGTCGCACGTCAGCTATTCAAATAAAAAAAACTTTAGCTTGTAACCACTGCTCTTGACTATAGAAATAGGCCTCTTGTGATTTGCGTGAATCTGACTGATCTTGAAATTTTTGTGCCCAGCGGATAGCCGTTGTATCTTTCAACTCGTCATTCACTTAGTTGGGGGCATCATACACTTTGGTTCTGGTTTCACCAGTGATATTGTGAATTCTAAAGCTGTATTGCTCAACACAGTCATTGATTAAAAATGAGTGACTCTGCATCATTGAAGTATTATTACTAGCGTATAGAACCGACACCGCGAACACCATGTATGTTCCAATGCATTGGTGCCACGTGGCTTCAATCTTCAATGGAATCGTTCCATTTTGAAAGGAGAACCGGGGCTCAATTTTGAAATTCGAACCTGCTGGACACACATTTTGTTCGAGATGTCTGTTCTATGTTATACTTCAATGCTCTGCATCGAGATTTTCACCGTATCAACATCACTAGTATGAAAATGCATCGTCACCCTTCTCATTTTATTACATCAGCTGCAAACCGCTCACATGACAAGCGCATCACTAGTCACCGTTAAATTTATTACCATCACGCCTAAACCCGAGTTGTTATCTCGCACATATCCGAATGTTAACGCGATTGTATAATATTATTCGTTTAAAGTAGCAATTGCATGCAACCTTAATGGTACGTATGTAGGATGTGAGGTTTTATAAACTCTTCAATTTCTGTCTTGGATGGACAGTAGTTGCTACTTAAAACCAGAGCGCAAGTGCAATTAAATTTCTACACTCGCATAGATAAAAAATAACATAATAATAATTTTAGCTAATTTTATGTTTAAATTAAAACAGTATTTGTAAATATTAATATGATTTTAAATATAAATTATTCAATATCTGAAAAAAATAATCTTAAGGGGTTTGAATATTTATTTATGGCACCTGGCATTTCATCACTGAATATCTTTTGATCATAATCACCTAGTTTATCGATTGACACATGTTTTATTCCGTCGCCGAAACAAAGTTTTTGAAAATGGCGGTACTTGTATTTCATCTAGGTTCAATGCCCATTGCAAAACATTTTTGAAATTGTCCATAACAGCCAATCCTATGTGAGAGCTTCAAAAGGTTAAATTCGTCAACGTTAATCGAATCTGGTGATATATTTTTTTAATTTAAATAATATTCATCAAAAGCTTTGTTCCATCGAACCTTTGTCCCATAACACTGACTCTTATAATCAACTATTAACGTTGTTTACATGTAAAATTAAATATGATAATTTTATACAGCAGTAAACACAAATTTGGTACATGATAATTACTGTTATCGCATAACAGAATAGAGGTATCAATTAAGGGGTATGTAAACATGTACCCTTTAATAAGTATACGGACTATATGATATTAAAACCCACAACATAAATTTGCTCTCTACTAATTGAAAATTACTGCGATTCTCTTCAAGTAATTGAGGCATTGTGAAGTACAGAAGAGATGAATAGAACTTATACATGTGTAAATGCTTGTTGTCAAACTCATTGCTTAGCAAATAAATTTTGTACTTACTGAATTTGCAATGTAACATCATCATGGCTATTGTATCTTATGTTAAACATTGTCATAATGTTTGTATTAAATTACGTGTAAAATGTATGAAGCTCAGCTAGAAGGTAATATTGAAATAATGTCTAGTTAGACCATTTCAGCATGCTCCACGCTTCATTGGGTCCATTCACCAATTTCAATCAATGACAAGTCGATTAACTGCGGATTTCGTCAGTTGGAAACACACATTTTGGTCTATTAAACTTTACTAACATCATTTTAATGATTGGTTTTCAATTATATGACAATTTTATGAAAACTTTGGAAAATATTGTCATGACAAATATGAAATACGTAACCCTTAAACAAATGTTTAATAGCATTTATCTTTCCTAAGCCTATGCTCTCAATTGATGAAAGGCATAACTGTCTAAGTTGCATTCATACGGAGTACCCAAGAAATTGTGCAAATGGATTGCAAAAAAAAACCCATTCGTCATGGTACTTCAGTTCCACAACATTCTTCTTAACATCTCCAAAATCATTGGTGTCGACATTTTGAATTAAGTGCAGTTTCGGAACCACTTGGTTAGTAAGGCCAAACTAGCTGCAAGGAAATTGGGAGTGTTCAGTAGAGCTAAGAAGTACTTCACGCCTAAGCACAGGTTGATGCTCTGTAAGGTGCAAATTCGTCAACACATGGAGTACTGCACCCATCTTTGCGCTGGAGTCTCAGATGGCCAAGTGGATACGTTTGGCTGAATGCAACAACGAGCCGTTCGTCTTATCGACGATCCCAACCTAATAAACGGATTAGAATCGATTGAGTTAGTTTTTCGTAACCGCGCATCACAGTAGGTATTCTAGGTACCATCAACACCACCTGAATATCTAGCGTTTGTCCACAGTTCGCACGCACGTTTAAACTGTGCAACAAACTTCCTGCATCGGTGTTCCCACTAAGCTCATGGGATCCTTCAAAAAGCGGGTCTATTGTTCTGTTCGAGGCCGGCAACGCATTAGTGACGCCCCCAATGTTACTAATGTCTATAGGCAGCAGTGATCACTTACCATCAGGTGACCCGTCTGCTCGTTTGCCTGCTTAAGGCATAAAAAAAGACTGTTAAACAGTTAGCCAATTCAAATCACCAGATTCTCAGTGCAGAGTACGTATATAAATATTTCTACGTCACAACATCGAATGTTTTATACATAAAACTATTTTAACAGAAAAATAAAGCTTCGTCAGTTTTATTATACACGTAGTAGTTGAAATATCTATAGAATATTTCCGTATCGGCGCTCATATTATAATACGTTCAATCAATGAACTCACAAAGACCATCGAAGATTTAACTGAAGATGTTCAAATATTGGACCGGAGGATCAAACAATGGCCGGCGATAAATATTACCGAGTAATCCGTAGCGAAAATCGGCAAATTTGAACAGGGTACGAATACAAAAGTTCTACCATTAAGCAAGCTGACTGAAGCCGCTTTTGCACGCTCGATAAGGTGTCTACTTCACTGCTTACGATGTGCTAATGAATAATATTTTCATCGAGTATTTTAATCAAGTCAAGTATTTTAATTAAGTCGTCAATTAACAAATAACATTATCGTATGTTTCAAGATACAAATAATTCCACCCGACATAGGCCCAAACCAGAGTCTGGGCAAGAGCGTGAATATCTTGAATTTTCATGTCATTCACAGGCATCCGATATGGCTTAACGACTGTTATCTAATGATATCAACCCCGGTTGACAGTCTACTTGCTAAAACATAGATTATGTGACAAAAATAAATAGTTTGGTCATTATGTATGAATTAAAAATAATACCCTTAAAATTGTCTATTTCCATGTGCCCTTTAGAATAAGCTTACATTTTAGGGTTGCGAACGAAAAAAACAAAAAACGGAACCCTTATAGGATCACTCGTGTGTCTAGGCGACCGCCCTTCACTGTCAGTTTTCTCCGAAACTACTGGACCAGAAAAGTTGAAATTCGATACTCATGTGCTTTTTTGTGATCCAAAGACGAAAGTATAAAAAATATGAATAAAAAAAATAACGAAATCAAAATTTAAAAACACTTTTTTGCAAACCGTATCGTATGACATGTCAAATGCAAGGGCTTATTATAGTTCTACAGAGTTTTAAAATTATTCAAGAAAGAACGAAAATCGATGAAGAAATTTGTCAATTCTCCCCCCCTTATCTCCGTACTGAGGCTAGAATTTAAAAAAAATGCAGAAAATAGTTCTTTACTTATATACTACAGGAAAACCTATAGGAAGTCTATGGTCTTAAAAAAGGGGCAAAAATAAATAAAACATAAAAATAACGGTACATTCATAATCAACGTACGGAACCCTCTCCAAGCTAGTTTAACTCGCACTTGTCAAATTTATTTATAATACTAAAATTTGTAAATCGTATGTAGGTACATCTATTTATATCTAACTAGCTGACCCGGCGAACTTCGTTTCACCTAACAGTCAAGGAATTTACTGCTAAATGAACTACAGTGGGGTATCTTTCATCAGTTTTTTTTTTCTTTTTTATTTTTTTTATATTATAAAAACCTTCCGTGGGCCCTAAGGAATATACACAAAAAAATTATCCGAATTGGTCGAGCCATTCTCGAGTTATGCGCTTAGCAACATTCATTTTTATTTATATAGAAGAAGATGTAGATACATCTAAATAAACGTAAAAATTAAATAAAGAATTAATTGATGGTTCATTACTTTAATAGCTTTTCGTCTACAATAAGACAGTAGATTTAACGCCTCTAGTACCATCTATATCAGATCTGTCGATTTTATGTATTTGCCACTAAAAACTTTGTCATATAAAGTGGGTATGTCGATTCAATGGAGCCAAATCCGATATTTTATTTCGTGTTACATTATGACTGATTAAGAGTGATTTTCTCCTTTTTAGGGTTCTGAAGTAAAATCGGAACCCTGTGAAATTCTTCTTTTGGCTCTAATTCTTCTTTTATCTGAGTCACACATTTAAGTGCTGTTTGTAATCCATTCCCACAGTTTCAGAGGACGTTATTAAGCAATTATGAACTAGTAAGGTCAGTTAAATTAGCATAATTGATTCGGTCAACTGATTTATGCTAAGCTTCGGCTACTAATTAGGCGTATTCATAGACATCGCATATTAATGTAACGTTAATAATTTAGGTTTTGCTGCTGGTGTAATTGCAACAATTGTTATTTTAGTTACTTTCTAGTGTAATGAATTGTAATTTAAATAATGTATGGTTTTAGAACAATATTTGAAAAATTATTCAGAAATCTTGTAATCCATATTCATTGACTATATTATGTTTATGTTTTTATAATTAATGATGAGCTTTATGATAATTAAAGATTTTATATCGTAAATAATATAATATCTTAAAATAATAATCATATTTTTTATAATTGCATCTGCCAAGTGCCACTTATCAGGACCTTCCTCGTCTATTTTGTTATTAATATCGCAAGTATTGTTTCAGTCAGAAATTATTGCACGATCAAGAAATACCAAAAATTCCATTAAACACAATTTAAAATCAAAGTATAAAAATCACAGAAAGTGGCCGGTGTTTGTTCTGATATCGATTTCGCAATCTTGATTCACGTCGAAGCTATAATCGATTTTGTGCCAATTGAAGTTAATTAAGTGTAGAGCTGAAAAATCTGTCCGCCTCTGCGTTTACTTATTTCTTGGCTGTAGCTATTCTAAGTCAGCTTAAGTTGTTATTATTGTGTAGCATTATATATTAGTAAAAAATATAACATAATGTTATCATATTTTTTTGTTCATTCAATTTCTAATTTATTTCTAATACTTGAAACAAACATCGACTTTAGTAACACATCAACTTATAACATCCTCTCCTGTAGCACTAACTTCATCTGTCTTTATGATGGATACTACACCAGGTCTCACTAGTCCATTCGCACTAACAATAACTCCTTGTCCTTCATATATACCCGACGACCCCTTCATATTGACGACCCGCGTGGCGCAATGGTTACCATGCCGGATCGCCGCGCCAAGGGTCCTGGGTTCGATTCCCAGCGAGGTGGAAATTTAAATGATTAGTTTGAATTTCTGTTCTCGGTCTGGGTGTGAATGTCCTTGTCTTGTGTGTTGTCCATGGCACCCACGACACAGGGAATCCTAGTATGGGGCTATGAGTGTGAAGCGTTATTTATTTATTTACTTATTTATTTATATACGTACATTAAGACCAGCACTCATAACTCAGCAGCCACAGTCAGGTAAATAGCAAAATATCTGTTTTAGTTTTCTTACACAGAGCTATTCTTTTTTTCCATTTCTAATTTCTTTTTAATATTTGAAAATAAATCATTAAACCTTAGTAACAGTTCCACTTATAACATGATATTCTGTAGCACTAACATACACACTTACTTCATCTATCTCTCTCTCTCTCATCCTGGTGGATACTACAGGTCTCGCTCGTCCATTAGCACTAACAATAACTCCTTGTCCTTCATATATACATTAAGAACAGCACTCATATCGCCACATAACTCACAAGCCCCTGTCAGGTGAAGCTGCATACTATCTTATTTATTTTCCTACGGAGAGCCATTCGCGGCAAGCTGTATATTGATCTGTCACCGCACATTTGTATGGAGGATTTATTGTGATTCGAACTGAATTGATGATGCACCCTCGCATCTGGCGGACGGATTCCAGGGTATTTCGCATTTCGACGACAATGTAATGGACTACCCTAATGCGCTTTGTATACCTTTATTTATATCTTCCAGTAATGTTTCACGAGTTTATTCTCGGTTGTTGTCGTATTTTATGTCTGTTTCTAACTGTATTTTATGTTTTATGAAATTTATTAAATTAACCAGCTTTCACGATTTATACTATTTCCATTGCTTCTCTTACGAATCACCTTCATATTTGCTCATGCTACAACTCGACTCCTAACCATCTATACAATATCGTGTCAGGAAACGCGCAATATACTCTATAGTACTGTAGTTGATAGTAACTCACCAGCTTCTTTAGCTTACATAGTTTTCCTACGGTCGGCCAGCGGTGCACCGTGCTTCGGATCCCGCTGCCTTTTACAGCTAAGCTCCCGGCACAGCAACAGTCAACTCATCACAACCGGTCTCACTACGCAGCGCAACTGTTCAGACCCATTCCCCATTCGGCTTCACCAGACATCATGCCGGAACACGACGAATCGTTTGGTGGCAATAATTTTACCGGTGGGTGGTAACCGAAAGCCGGCAGCCGATGTTGTGGCCTACCACCAGAGTTGTTGCTCATTTAGCACTATTCGGGGGACACGTGTAGAGTATTCTGTAACTTAACAGTAACCTCCTACGGACGTGAGCAGCACATATTAGGAAATTGTATTAGGATTTTTTTTATTTTAGTCAAATAATTCAGGCGTTACTTTGTATAGTTTTGTTTTCAGATCAGTTGCGGTTCATTCTTTATTAAATTGTAAGTTGTAATCTATGCTGAAACAGTCCCAAAAATAAGGGTTGTATGAATACTTTTAATTTTTAAATATAAATATGCTACTGATTCTGACAAATTTTAATTGTGTGATTTATAATATGCGAATATATTAAAAAATATTAACGATTAAACTGAAATATTTGATGGCTGATGCCAGATTTCCTTGAATATTCGGCCGATAATTTACTTCTCAATCAAAATATAGAGTTCGGTTTCATCGCACTCAATGTTTTCGAGAACGAATTAACAAAAAGGAAACAAACGACTTTCGTAACTAACAAACAGCACTCAAAAAAGCGGGAATTTTCGCAACTTGCAGTAATTGTATGACGTCAGCACCTGTGATTGTCGTATGCACTCGCCTTTGTAAGTGCATGTTTGCTCGGTAAAGTTACAAAGGACGTTCTTATAATTACTATGAAAAAGTCCGTGTAATTAATCACAAAGGCTTCGTGTAAACGGATCGGAGCGGAATCAAATTAAGTAACTTTAAAAATGGAAAAATGGGAGTTCACAATGTCACCTTCGTTTTTTTCTCGTGTTTCGCGTGGCGTTGGTTTTTTGCCAACTTGAAATGATTTTCAACGGAAGTTAGTGCGATTTAAAAGCGGCAAAGCGGGACGCTTATTCATTGTTTCGATACGCGTTTTTAAGTACAGTTAGGTTAGGTTGCTGTGTTTCTAATTTTTTGTTTTCATCTGTAGTTTTTTTTTACTTTTGTTAAGTTTAGAAGCAAAGACTGTTCGAATTTATTGTCATAGGAATTAATAAAAACATAGGACACCTTTGAGTTAGAATAAAATAAACTAACTACATAATATCATATTCAACTTATACCATAGAAGACATAATAGTAGATCTTACAAACAGGCATTGAATAAATACGTGTGTGAAATACGTGTGTATTTGCCTTGAAGCAAATCTGTTACAAGAAATTGAATTACAGGAGAATTCCATTAAATAGTTTAATTAAATTAATAAATTCCTGTGTTAAAATATAAGAAAACAACTGTTACTTTCTCGTGTCTGTATACAATATCCTGTATTTAAGAAAAATAGAATTAAATAAAACTATTTATTTATTATTATTATACTTATTATTTATACAGTGTTACTTAAAGTCTTTACTTTATGTAATATCTTTATAGTAAACAGTGCAAAGTTATGCAATACATTGTTGGTAATAACGCTATAACTATAAAGAGTACGCATTATTATATTCACGGAAGATGTCTACCAAATTCACTTGAATTTCTCAACTGTTCTATTACTCTCTCAACACTTTAGTGTGTGTTCGGTTGCATAACTTTGTTTCACAAAGCGTTTTAAGCAATTCACAATAGCAGTCATCAATACCGATCCACTTCGATTGCTACTCTCATGTATGCTATACTGATTGCTTCAGTGTCTTTAGCATTCTATTACTGTCTTTCCTAGACGCAATCTCTACGGGTCTCTTTTGAATGTGAGAAAGATTACTATTGCGTCACTAGCGTGAAGTATTAGTGAAACCTCATGTACGTTCGACTTCAATTTTCAAATTTAATCATTTTTATAATTGATTTGTTTGAGTTTGAATTTTTAAGTTACACACCCTTAAAAGGTCTAGCTTGCTGGGTTGCCGGCCAGCCTCAGCCACTGCGGCGAGCGTTAACACCACTTACTCCTCAGCTTGCCGGCCACCTCGCCCCTACGCGCCTACGTAAGGGCCTTATCACACTAACGGATTCCGAGCGGATTCAAAGCGGAGCGGAGGCGCGACGGATTCGCCGCGGAGGTGCGACCTAAGTTTACATACAACACTCTAGGGGTATGACAGACAAGAGTCTACGTGGAGTCGGTTTTGCAGCAATTAGTATCTTTCACTAACGTTAACTTTAACATTCAGCCAAACGACTTTTTTGGAATTTTCCAAAAATATATAAAACAAATTAGACTTCTAAATTATGTTAAACAAACAATCGATAGATTTTGACTAATATAGTACCTCATATTATACTATAGTAAAACAAACAATCGATAATAAGTAAAAAATAAAAAAAAACAATATACCTAATACATATTAATCCGAATATATTTCATTGTTTTCTAAACATTAACAGTGTCCTGAAAACTATTAAAATGTGTTTTGGAAAACCTGCTGGTAATACTTTGAAATAATTTTCTATTCTATACAATTACGACTTGCATCTTAATCAGAAGAAAAGTAACTTTAAGTGGCAATCTTGAGAATAATGCCGTAAGCGATGACAGTAAATTAAGTCTGTCTTTGTTAAAACAACACGAGTCACTTAAAGTTATTGTTCCATTTGGACTTTTGTAATTTGATCTGACTTTGTGACCTTTACCAACGACTGATATTGTATAAGGTTCTTGTCTCATCCTGTAAGATGGGTACAGTTTTTATATAATATATTTAAAGTTTATTTATGGTATATTTTTTACGTATCAGAACCCCGTATTCCCGTTAGTAGTAAGCTTGTACGCTGAGCATCGAGTCCAAGTTTCGATTCCCGGTGCAGACTTTTATGTATATATAGCACAGGGCTCTGTGGAGGTACTCATTCGTATGTTCAGATCATCTGAGTTCAGTACTATGAACATAGATCTCTCTCTGTGGGCGTACTTATGTGTCAGGATTACCAGGATACTAAATAAAACCCATAATTCGACAGGCACAAGGATACTATCCGTTTATTGCCTGATAACACCCGATTTTATCAATTCAACGTTATTTTGTTGTTTACTTTGATTCGCGATACTCTCAAGCTGTCTGTCTTCTTGACAGTTCCCTTTTTCTTAATTTCAAACATTATTACGAACTTATTTTAGACTGCACCGATATATACGAATGTTAGTTTGCTGGTTACAGCTTTCTGTGGAGTGTCATCGTGATCTAGGGTGTCTCTGTATCTTTAGGAGGTTATAATCTGTGGTTATAATACTTTAATTAAGTTTTTTTTTTAATCTAAAGTCTAATATACATTATTCTCCTTTGTGTTCACATAAGCCACCGCTTGGTTGTGAATTGCGTTCTATAGAATGTGATTTGATTCTCAAACTCGGTTGGAATTATAGTAGCTATTCAATTTTTCCTGTTAATTTAGTTAAACGTTTTTCCAAGCACATAATTTTAGCTTAAGTTATTATTCTGTTCTTATATTTTACAAGATCTGGATTTATAATAATATCTTGAATAATCTAGATGATTTTTTTTGTTTAATAAAGGTTAATGCTTAACCAAAATCCTACCTAATGGTAAATAGAAATACTGTTTAAAATGGCGAGCGCACTAAAATAGCAAAAGCCTTTTCACTCTTTTCTTCAAGTCATAGACGCAGATGCAGGCAAGCTTTTCCAACATAAAATATATCTGTTCTAATCTATTGGACAACTATAAATTAACTACTCTAATACCAATTTACCCATCGTAAATAGGTTGCAAAAAGTAGGTAATTGACCGCTTGTGGTAAAAATGTGCTTCGCAGAACATGTACAGCCGTCGGTCCCACTTGTAATCGTAAGATAACAGTCGTTAAGCCATATTGGAGGCCCTCAGGTGGCATGTAGTCTTCCGACACTTGGGTTGGCCATGAGATGGAATACCGTTCACATATACCATCTGTTCTTCGCTAGCGATAACAAACTTGCCTTATTTTCCGTTCAGAAAGTTTTTAGCGACTGTCACGTCACTGGATACGAGAATGGGGACGCAGTAATCGATCACGGAATCTTTAAATAACGAATTTGGGTACAGTCCAAATTTGATGTTACCTTCATATCAATATATCCTCAATAAATGGGTTTGATGTTAAAATGTGCACAAAGGTAGTAAACATCTTTAGTTAAATAAAGAAACTTTCTTTAGACTTTTCTTCTCCTCCACGACAAAGCACCTTCCGAAAAGCCAAAAAATGACGTGCATAAGTGTATCAGTGATACCTATATGAATAAAATATTTTGACTTTGATTTTGAAACTGTAACACAGTCGTACTGGGTGTCACTTTGCTGATTAGCTGACGATCCACGTGATGGTAAGATCTTCGCCCATGAACACCAGAACGTATTGTTAGCGTGCTCTCGATTATTACAGTGTAAGGTACCACTTGAGACTATTATTTTGAACTATTGTGAATAAAAGTATGATATTGACTGTACAACTATCATCAATCGTCACTTGGTGGCGCTAGTGAGCATATTGACGACATTGATGTCGACGTTAGAGCATAGAACTGAGTAATCGGCACATTCGCCATTCGACAGTCGACCTGAACGGTCGCATGAAAACCCGAGGCAAAACGTATTTAAGGTCTATGATTTTAGTGATAATTTTGAAACCACCCATCTGATGTGCCCCAAACTTATTTACAGTGATGCGTGTCGGCCATAAAAGAGAAGAGAAAAAGAAAGAAAGAACTGGCTCTCAAGTTCCCAGCTGGAACATGAGTCATTTGGCGGCTGACTCGAGTAACAGTATAATTTAAATTTAAGGGTTCCGATAGTAATTTCACCCATGAGGTAAAATTACTTCATGTTGTTGGTCTATGAACTATGAGGTCAATTTTATAACCATTTTAAAGGAGCAGCATTTGCACCATAATTTTTTACCGGGTAATAAATCTTCGTTTATATAGTTAGTTAACTAAGTAGTAACTGTCACAAGACTGCGTGTAGTACTAGGTATTTATAAAAACCTTAGCCCACAACGCCTCACATTGCGTGCTCCCGCTACATAATACATTCTTTACTGTTTCCCCTTTTCTAGAAATAGTAGCACCCATTAACTACATTGTTTCTGTTATTACTGCGTTATCCTTGCATCTTGATGTGTGACTATAGAATCTATTTAAAAAAAATTAAGACTTTAAAAAACTAGCCTTAAAAAATATATATATAGTAATATCTAAATCCCCGTACTTTTATCTATAAGATTTAAGGAGCACCCTCAATTTCATGAATCTCATCATCATTAAAATATGGGACCATATTGGAAGCGTACTCTTTGAAAAAAAAATCTTACAAATCAGTTGAAAAATTATGGAGTTGAAAGGTAACAAACATTACGAAAAATATCGAATAAGTAATAGCTAATTGAGAACCTCTTCCTTTTTTGAAGTCAGTTACTAAAATTGTAATTGTGATAATTATGCAACAAGGTATCTTCTTACAAATTGCTATTGCGCACATTATTAGAAGTAGAATAATTACTGGATAATTAAGACACTTTTCAAAAAACTAGTTTTGTTCGTTCAAAAACATTTTCACTCGTTGATAATTGTACTAGAAGCCACGGAAACCATACCGGCGCGGCTGTGATATTTTTACCCAACTGCGCCAGAGGGTTATGTTTTTCGAGTGTATGTATGTATGTATATATGTATGTATGTATATTAATTATTATTATTATTAAGAAAGAGAGAAGAGAAAGAAAGAAAGAACTGACTCTCATGCCCCCAGCCGGAACACGACGAGTCGTTTGGCGGCTGACCATCCATCCATCCAGGCGAACCCCATGACTATGACTTCCAAGCACAAACTTACTAACTTACTAAAATGTATCCTTTACGCTTTTGATTTCAATTCTCTGATCCCTCTTTTATTTAAATTGTGCGAGTCTCGGAGTCCTTTACTGCTTATAGCTACAGTTTTTATGCGAGAAATTTGACATTGTTACGTGTCTATCGGGATCCCAAGTTTATAAGGTTCATGGCTCATGGTACAGATTGGGACAAAGGGGATGTAATTGAATTATTTTTGAAGTTTCGTCCGTAGGGACAGTGAGTCGTGAATTGAAGAGGGGAAAACTAAAATTTCTTTTGAAAAAAGACATGTTGCTGTAGATCACAGATAAATAAGATAAAGTAAGATAAGTTGAAAAGTAGAGTACCTTCTTCTATGATAAATATTTAAGATTATTACTAATTTGTCTAAGATTACAAGCTTTATGAGCTAAATGATGAATGAATGGCAAACAAAGTTAAGTAATATTTGTTATTTATGAACTGACTTCTTAGAAAAGTTATGATATTTTGATAGATGTGAATATGATTTGTTTGTGAGAATATAAACTGGTTACAAAAATATAATGTATTATATCTCAAGAGATATCTCAAAAGAAGAATTGTGATGCTAAAAAAGCGACGAAAAAATGATTAATAGATTGTAATGTATTAGAACAACGGTACATTAATAAATAAACACGTATATACCTGTATATGATTTTCTTGTGTTACGAATGGCATAAACGTATCTATATAAGTGACACACGATAAACATTCAAGATGAGAAGAAATACCATCACACTGCTATTTTACCTTGTCGGTTAATAAATTGAAGCTGAAACAAAGGCATACGTCATGTTGTTTGTCAAATCAAATCCGGGGCCTATAAAATGAGCCTATCTGTGAAAACGCCACTATTATGTGAGTTTCTGTTTGAATGTTGTTCAAGATCGACATATCATTTGTGCCTCTTCCTCATGACTTTATGCCTGATTAGAAACTGACGTTTGGCAATTACCATACAGAAAATTCTATTCGTATTGAAATTAATTTGAAATTTCAACAGGATTAAATTTTTCAGCCGCTGCTTAAAGTAACAGAGATCTACCAGTAAATAACTATAAATTTTAAAATATAAGAAACTCTCGTCATTGTCATTTCCATCAAACATAGCTGAACGAAACGAAGTTGAACTTCTAACACCCCCTCTTTTTGCGTGGGGGGTTACTCTGTTTTTAACATAGTGAGTTGTTGTGCACAAATAAACCTACTAAAAGCTCGATGGACTTTGGCCTACCATACAACCGTGCGCTCAGATATGTTAATGATCAAATCATTTCACATCAGTATTCACCTCGTGTCTATACGAATGCCCTAGATGCTCAAACTTTTGAACAGTCTACGGATTTACATTAGATTGATCTCTCGTAACTTTGTTCAGGTAACTTGGTATCATGTGGAATTATTGTTCGGGGAGATAGGAGCTATAACTGTCTAAGAAACTAACATTCTAGTGAATTGATAAATTCGTGTTCGAAGTAAGTAAGTTGGAAACTTTCATTGTCTTTTATGTGAAATAGTTACGTACCTATCGTTAAGACACTTTAGTTGTATTGAAGTTATATTTTAAAATTTTAGATTAAGTTAAAATGCTGTTTTTTGAACAGATTTTCACCAACTTACGAGTAGATTTCCAAATCGTTTAATATTTTGCCCTCGTAAAAGTAAAAAAATAAATGATTCAATATTATTCGACGGGTCTATTGCAATAATAGAGGAATTTATACT
>OZ010690.1:1546141-1692973 GCA_963932265.1 Thymelicus lineola
TACAATATATTTTAATTTTCGTATTACAAATTAATAATAATGTTATTGATTATCACTATTTGAAACAGAGGATCAAATTATAAATAATATCCCTTTTACGCACGATTGTGGAGGCGGGATGTCTAGACTATGATTTTATTAAATAAATAATTTTCTTTTATCAAGAACATAAAAATAATTGCCATTAAAATAACTCATAAAGGTAGCATGCATGTGACTGTTTATAGTTTTGCTCGTTACATTTTCTTCGTAATCGTTACTTGATCATATTAGATTACTAACTTTGCCGAATTTCTTTTTATAGGAGCTAGTTTACAATCGTTTTTATGTCATAACTTCAATATTCGTGCGCAAACTTTTTGTATAATAAACGAGGTAGACCATGTCTACCCGATAGATATTAATAACACAAAAGGTAACTATCATCGACTCGTTATCCGAAATTGCAACCAAAACACGTACCTAACATCATTTCATGGGTTGAAAGAAAAGTGGTATTATTAACTATTGAGGTATATTATACCTCAACAGTGACACCAAGGCTAGCTTCTATTTACCTAAAGGTTTTAATAGGTATATCGTATACATTTATAAAATAAAATAATAAAAAAAAATTTGGTTTTGGAACTTTCGTAACACCGTGTCCTACGTGGGCGACTCAACGCGAACGCGATCGCAAAGCGATCCGGTGCGATTTCAGTGCGATGCGGTGCGATGCGGCGGCTCTGTCCTACGTGCGCGCGAATCGTCCCTTCACCGCCACTGACATCCGCCGCGCCGCTGAAGTTCGCGCGAAAATATCAAACCAACTGATCGCGTTCGCGTCAAATCGCGCCGCGCCGCATCGCACTCTACGTGCGATTTGTAACGTAGGACACTTCAACACATTTCAACTGTTTGTTGTTTTCGCATCGCGCCGCGTCGCTTCGCGTTCGCGTTGAGTCGCCCACGTAGGACACGGCGTTACGAGTGTCCAATGGTAACAAATCTGCCTTGCGTTACAATTCTCATGAATCGTCAAATACGCCGGCTATACAACTCTCGAACGCTGAAACCGTATCTCCAATTTCAAAAGCTGCAAATCAAACAACGAATCAACGAAACAGCAAATCTCGGATGCCGCTCGGATCCCGGCCATACTGGTTCAAATTGAACCCGTTGAGATATACGAGAGTGGTTCAATCCACTTATCATGGCCTCAAGGGTATTTTGCTCCAAAAATAGTGAATTACAAAAATGTACTTGTTCGTTACCTGGTATTTGCTTTGATTGTTTGAGGCTGAAATATGGAATTCGCGAGCTATTTTCACATATTTTAACTTGAATGCGACGATGAAGTAAATCGTATGATTTAACTCAGAACTGTTTAATAATATGAAAATAGCAAACGGACCATGTACCTTGTAAAGTGTACAATGTACATGTAACTTACAATTATACATCGTGTCGTTTCATTGTAATTGTCTCGATAATTTATGTTTGTTTCGAATTTTCTAAATGAACTCAACATCTCGATTTGATTTATTACTAATCAGTCTTTAAGTCCCAGTATCTTATATGAGTACTAGATGTACCTATCTCAGTAATATGCAGAGACCAATTTCTGCATACCGTTGTTATTATGTACCTTATCTTTTGTCGCTTAACACAGGATAGATTGGCGGCTTGTAGTTTAATTACTGCGCTTGGTTAGTACAGTGTTCTTCGTTTAAGATCGACTGTGGGTTGTTATTGAATAGTGACGGTGCAAAGTATCGAACTTCGTTGGGCAATGCAACAAAACAAAAAAGAGTTCGACGCGCGTCTTGACTAAAAATATTATACTTGACTATTCGCCCCTGCGTTTCCAAAATGACGCGAGTCACTGGTTTGCTATGAAGGTTACAGAGATTGTACAGAAATAAAAAGAATGAGGCCTCAAACAAACCATTCTAACTGTTATAAAATACGTTGCTGGTTTTTATTAAGTTTAATATTGGTTTTGTTGAGAAGAAGGTGAGCTCAAAGCTTTTCGAACCTCAACTGACCCATCTACAAACAATTTTACTTCACTCACTGTCATCGTACACGCAGTGACAGGAGTTTTGTTCTCGGTCGGTTCTCAGCACGGCCAGTAAAAATTTACTCGGATCCCTTTACACCAAATCGTATCAATTCCACTCTTTAACGAAGTAAGTTTAGTAAAATATGTTAATAAATAACTCTTTTGTCACTATCCATCTGCATTGGATGATATTGTTTCGTTGATTGATGTAATTTAATCAAAATGGCAGTACGAGTTCTGAAGCCCTTCTGTTTGGTGTCAATATTAGCGAGTGATGATAGCTATAAGTTGTTACTGGTTAAATGCAGTCTTAGATTAGGTGACCACTTACAGTTCGGGGCTTTGACTTTTTAAGCAATTTAAGTAAATTCCACACATAAAGTAGAATACCGTAATTGATTATTCTAGTACAAAGTTTTAATTTCAATAGTAAAGTGAGCATGCCTGGCGGTTACGTATCATCACGTGGCTCGTACGCTCGTGTGCCATTACCACAATGCATAAATACCCACACTTATTTACCCTCGTCGTAATGGTTAGGTTGTTTGTTTGTTTGTTTGTTTATGCACACGAATTTTTCCATTTATCTCCAGAACCACTTTACACGTACATACGATTTTCTGTACTATCTATGTATCTATTCTTATCATTTAGTTGTGATCATTATTTATCAATCCGTTTTTGAGCTGACGATCCATCTGACGGTAAGTGGCTATCATGGAAAAAGGCATCACTGAAGCGTTGTCAACCAAGAAACCAAGAAAAATATTTAATAAATAAATTCCTTTTTAAATATTTTTTCTTTTGGTCACAATAATTTTAAAACGTTTATTTAACTGTTGGTTATAAGTCTCAATACTTCCTACTTATAAAGTTGATAACGCTCCACTCAAACCGCTTGTTGGCAAACGACACCTGCCCTCGAGCGAGTACTCGAAGACCGAAGCCTCCTGAATTTTGAAGCACCGTCTTGGAATTTAGACTGCTTCACGTACATTTATTAGTTTAGTGCTACCAAGTTACTGTGATACCAGATACGTGATCTTTGTTAAAGATTGTGTTCTGTGCGATAAATAAACGTGTCATATTTATTTTGTCGAAGCATTTACTGGAGATCTAAATCAAGTCTTGGTTATATATTTATAATTGTTCAGAAACGTAAGAAATATAAATTGAATATGAAACACATACTTCTCAATACTGTTTCATCGCTACAGTATGTTATGGGTATTTATTGTTGTAAATTATTTTATTTACGTCGAAGATATTTCGTCGAAGATTTTTAATACGATATTTCTGACAATTTTTCTGACTGTGTTGATGCACAGAATCTATAATATATTATATGTTATAGATTTAAGTCGTAAAGGAATATGTGTTTTTTATGACCCCTGCATTATCTTAAGGTTTTTTTACGTGTCAGGCCAAGGAGGCAATGTTTTTACGTATTTCAGTGTTAGTGCCGAATAATATGTAACGTTTTGATGATTTCAATTTTACTGGTGTCTAGTTGTGACGGGGATTACTTATCACCACTTGGCTTTTCTATTCAGTCTCCTCTCTTCTATTTTGTTCAATCAATAGTATCAGTAGTCCAACCAATAAGAGCTCCAGTTGGTTAGAAAAATAATTCCACGTACGTGCTCATACTGAAGTTATTTCAACTATTGAAATTAATAATTCTGAAACGAAATGCACGTACGAGTCGTAACGTGTTACTTTGCAATTAAGCCAATCGGTAGTAGACTTTGTTCCGCGAGTTTTGATAGATTTATTGTTTATTGTTGAAAACTTTATAATACATCACGTCACAATATTTTATTTTGCCGTCATTTGTACAAAAGAGTAACATGTTGTTATATAGAAGAATGTAATGGAAATAAAGCGACAATTAGTAATCACATGGACCAATGTGAAATTGGCTCTCATGAATTTTTAATGATTGAAAAGAACACCTATGATTATGACCGGACTTAAGTTACTAAAAGTGATCATAATACACACTTAAAGCGCATTATGTAAGTCTCTTCTTTCTTACATATAAGATATTTCAAAATTTTGGACTAGGCTAGGCCGCGCAATGGACTCTTAACCCCTCCCTTTGAAAGAAAATTCTTAATGAATAGTGACAAATGTATCACTTATAATAAATGGCTGAAATTCTTCGCTTCGAAATACATCCAAAGGATGTAAAAATTACAGCAACAGATGATTTATCGTATACAAATCAATGAGTTTTGTTGCATCCTAACTTAAATTAGGAAATCGATCCCTTACAATACGTTTTAACACTCCTCTATCCTTTACAACCTTTTACAACTACTTATCAAGATCTAAAGAGTGAAACAACAATAATTTCGTTATAAAAAGACTCTGGACGCATTAGTTCGCATCTAGTGTAATAGTGTCATGCATTAGGGCGAACTCGAGGGAACAATAAAGGGGTAATCACCCCTTGGGTAGCTGCCACCCGAGTATAGGGTTGGGTGGGTTAGATTATAAGCGATAGCGGTGTGTTCATTAATTGTTATTGGTTTTTATTACAGGCGTGGTGTTTATTAATTAATGGTTTGATGCTTTACGTAACTTTATCTCTCTTATTTTATTTATTTGGTTCATGATTCCGTGGGTTAGTTGGTACAGCTTGGCTTAAATAAATAAAAATAAAAATAAAATATCAATTCTAAGTGCCCATACTTATCAAACTTCTGTATAAAATTTCATATTTCTAGATCCAATGGTTTAAGTTATGCATTTTCTGTCAGTTAGTAACAGTAGAGTTTTCTTATGTAGAAGATCATTAATCTTAATAATGTAATAGAAATGTAAATGTTTGTATGAATGTTTATTACTTTTTCACGCTAAAACTACATAACGGTTTTTTTTTGTTTCGCGCAGGTAGTCCATGATCTGAAATATTTTTTATTTAATGTCTATTGTTTTAATTTAAAATTTTAATTTATTATTATTAGATGGATCTTTTATTTTATTCGATTATATTGATTATTTTCATTTTATTTTATGAAATTGACATAATAATTATTGTATTATTTATGTGTATGGATCAATGTTATCTGAGAAAAAAAATTGAACTGAAAAAAAATTAATAAGACACAGTATTTATTAAACATCAGTATTTAAGCCGCGGACATAGCGCTAGTTAATAATATCGCTTTCGTTTGCAACTTGCGCGTTTTTCAAATGATGTTTGACTCGATCTCGGCCTGCGTAGATAGAGGAGAACGCATGATTTCTGATATCGCGATGAGCGTTGCCTTGCGGGTTGAGGGAGGCCACATTTATGGTTAGTTACAGCGTGACCTATTTCTACAATAATATGGATCTATACTTAATATACAGAAATGCAAGTTTCACAATTTTGTCTGTATGTAACATAGGGAATCTCTGCACTTATTTAAAAACGTCTTTTACTGTTCAAAAAGCTCTTTCACATACACAAGCTATGTAGATTTTTTTGTGGGCATGAATTAGCTACTCATGATATTTGTCAAATAAGTCGAAAAATGTCATTGAGAGATATTTTATGGTAGTGTATACTTAGTAGTTAATGAAAGTACTATTTATTAGTTAAAATGGCATGAAAATATTGTTGAAATGTGTTTTACCATCACGGTTTTAAGTTTTTTTTTAAGCTGAAAGTCATAAGATCAATAACTTATTAATAAGTGTGTTGATTAACATTTAGTAACTTCTTAATTAGATTTTTCAATATCTCTCCAGTAGGATTCCACATAAATTAGAAGGCTCCCCTTCTGTGAATCTACTGGCCCTTTTCGCATCGCCATACGATTTGGTTTCATGTAAGAGTTCTCATAATTTTCTCTAGTGATATGTACAGTTAGCTTAGTTGTAACCATAAATATACTATGACGCTATGAAGACTTATTATGATTACTCCTAATTTCAACGAATCGAGAGGTATTTGGTACTACATTGGAAACTAAAATATATGCATCATAATTAAACAAAATATAACAAAAACCAGTTTAACTTAGATAAAATATTGTTTTGTTAATATTTTGTTAAGCTCTTTTTTAAAAACAAAACTAATACCCTCACTTACGATGCAATAGATATGCTTTACGTTAGTATCTTAAGTCCAGTAGTATAATTCTTTTAACCAAAATAAAGTTCTTTAAACCAAAAATAAAACACAATTTGTGAAACATGAATTTTACAAGAATCAGTATTATACAGAACAAAACTTTTACAATGTAAGGTAATAAATAACACGAAAATAAACAAATAAATAAAGTACACTATCTCAGGCGTTCATACACGTGTCTTGTTCTGATAATGCGTTTCCTTTCTTCCTATTATACTACTGGTTAGAGCAGGACAGCGACAATAACAAATAATGTCGCTATAAGTTACGTTCATTCCTGAAATATGACACGCTTATTTTCTCTGTCTTGTAATATTTTAAGGGAGACAAAACTATACGTTCGCTTGACAAAATACAAACAAGTTTATTAGGAATATAGTGAAAATTTATTGTTTTCGTAATTGAGCTGGATTTACGTTGTAGAGTTTGCTAGACAAATTAAAAACACAATGGACGAAGATATGCCTTAAGGTCACCTGTAGGAGGGCCTTGAAAGCACGGCGTTCTCTCGCGAAAATTAACTGTGATATATTTTTACTTGTTTTGGTCACAATTCTGACAGAATTTCCCCCTCTTTTTAACCCCCACCTACAAAAGAGGCGTGTTAAGTATATGTTTAATGTTTCTGTCCATGTCAGAGCGTCTGTTTAAGGCATCATTGCTCCCAAACAAACTGACTACTTTTGATAAGATTTTTTTGGCTATTGCGGTGGTTTTCAGCTATGAATGGTGAAAATAAAAGTGCTAGTATATTTATTTCAAAATTTAGTTGACATCTCTTTTTATCGACTTATATCGTTATTCCCTATTTAAATCTACTTATTTCTCTACTGCTCTATTATTTTGTGCCAGACAATATGCGTCGGTTACATTTATGTATTTTAGATCAGCGTTCTGAACCTTATGTCCATAATTATCTATGTCGGACTTTTAAACTACAAACCTCGTCTAGCAAAGATTACGATTTTGTTTATATTAAATTTTAAACTACGTTCTGTGAATCGCGAATGTCACATGAACCCTCGCGTAAACAGCGGCACAATAGCGGCGAATACGTAAAATGAGATGTCTCATAACAGTACAGCACCGACAGACTTTCGCGCTCAAGTCAGCTTATTCGGTCCTTATACTCTTCATGTTGAAATTTATTGTTTTTTTTTATACAGCTTATATAACTATATCTTATATATAACTAGCCGAAAAACGAGCTTAAGATCAACCTGCTGACGCAAGTAACACAATTAGTACACAAATATATTTTGAAGCTCACACCTTAATAATGCGTGTTAAAAGAATTCGCACAAAGACTCAAATCGAATTCGCACTGTGCTGCAATTGTGAGCGTCCGGCGTTAAAAATATTATGTATGTCCTCGACTACTTGATTTTTTGCAAATTTACACTAACCTTTGAAAGATAAAAAGCTCCTAGGGGGTATGTAAAACCGTTAGTTTAATTATTAATAAAAGTCAAAAAAGTCAAAAGTCAAAATATTTAATTCATATAGGTATCACTGATACACTTATGCACGTCATTTTTTGGCTTTTCGGAAGGTGCTTTGTCATGGAGGAGAAGAAAAGCCTAAAGAAACTCCTCAGCACATCTTTTAAAAAAATATTACAAAAAAGATTATAATACAAAAGTATTTACTATTTAGAGCGGAACTGGTTGCAGAGCTAATCATTTCCATGCATCTTTGTCATTTAATAATAATAACGGATAAACAGTGAAAACTTTGTAGTGAATTCGTTTTGTGTGTAATCTAGGTTTTAACAAACTTTATGAAAGCAAAACTGTGTCAATATTCTTAAATTTCTACTAGCGATACAAAAAACCATGTCTCCAGCCATAGCTAGGAACATTTATGATCAAGTCACCTTTCATTCAAAACAATGAAAAAAATGAATATCGTTTCGTCCATTCAAAGATACAATATGTCTGTGGTTCAAAGCTACGATGTACAGATAGACTTACAGATCCATTCATAAACCGATACAGGGTAGGTACTTAAGACCCTTTTTGCATCGAAAAAGAGGAATGATAAGTGTGTAATTCAATATAAAACATGTAGTTTTGGCGGCATTGAATACAGCGGGTAGAATGGGCGGTCACTGCCGCGGATCTCTGCCCCTGACAGATATTAAATTCGCATCCGCGATCCCAGCCGGCCACAGTATATCTACACAAACATACGTCACTACTGTCAAGCCAAAGCAAATGAAAGGCCAGTAGTTCTGCTGTAATCATTCCAATATTGGATTGTTTGGAATTGGATTTCGGTATTGGATTAACCTAAATCAGTTTTCAATTCTACCTCATAATGATTAATGTCGTTTATAACATTTGTTATTAATTTGAAAAAGGTCCTTATTTATGTATTATAAATAGCTGACAACTAGTAGAAGACGATTTGATTATAAGTGGTTACCATTGGCCATGAACATCATAGACACCAATAGATTTCTGACCAAAAAAGAGAGAAAAAGAAAGATACGATGACTGACTCAAGTAAGATGGAGATAGCTAGCAACTTTCAGGCTGATTATAAGATTATAATACGTACAAAAATAAAAAAATATTTTACTCTTACAAAAAATACAATTCATACAAAAATAATAAACCAAAATATGATTTCCATAAAGAAGACATTTTGTCGATTATTTTCAGGTAATGTATCTCTCTTATGATCCAACCAAGTATTATCAAATATTCGATGCAACCATCAAATAAAACAAACGAGCTGACTAGTCTATGAACACACCATGATTCTATATTACAAATCTGGACATGAAAAGCATTAGGTCGGATGTGTAAAATGCTAACTTTTCAGGAGAGCAAAAACAAAATTGACAAACTTTTTTTCTTCAGCATTATTGAACTATAAGTATTTCAGTCAGTATTCTTTTTTTAATATTTTGTAGGCAATAGTACCTTTTAATTTTTATTACAAGTATCACCCTAACTGTTAAAATGAGTTTAATACAATTTTTAATCTATAAAATTTTTGTACATCAGACTTTATGCCTGAAATATATTCATACAAAACATTATTATTACAACAATAAAATCCAATATTAAGAACAGACTTTATGCCTTTGTAGCGATAAGCAACATTTTTTCAAGCATAATACTATATTTGAAGATACGTACTACAATTTGAAGTAAACTTTACAGGCATAAATGCATATCTGCTGATGCTACCAGCGTATTAGGCCAAACATTTTTGATTCATAATAGCTTAAGTTGAAATACGGATCATAAAACTATTAATAATTTGGTGCATAAAGATTTAAGTAAATATAAATGCTTATGGCTCTCGGGTATTTGAAAAAGTCTGTATAACCGACATTATGCATGAGTGTATCTTTACAACGGTAAGAGATAGAGATACCACGGTCAGATCGTTGGAAAGAGAAACAAAAACTTAATATTGGTATACTAAAAAGTCATTTTCGTCGTATGTGCACATCCGACCTAATGATTCTCATGTCCAGAAATGTCGTTTCGTGTTCATTCCGAATACGTTACGCCCGCGCCAGCCACGCGTCGACTGACAACCACTGGTTTAGCCGGCGGACCTTAATTTGAGTGGCAATGGATTGAACAATGTGGCTTTGACGGCTCTTCGTGTTGTGGCCGTAATGGTATTTCTGTGGTCGAGCTTACATCGTTTCCAATTTCGGTGTATCAGAATTTGGGTAATGAGATTTCTGTTTTAATTAATGTTCCAATCAGTGTGAGTAAAAATATACAGCGTGACTGAACCAGGGATTATCAAGGTTATAAGGTTGTCTACGAGTCTTTCTTCAAGGATTTGGTCGGCAAACGAGCTGATGATCCAAGTGATAGTAAGTGGCTATCGTGGTCATTAAGATCAGTAAAACCAAAGGCGTCACTGATGCATTGCCAGCCAAGAAAGAGAGAAAAAAGAAAGAAAAAGAACTGGCTCTCAAGGCCCCAGCTGGTATTAAACGAATCGGTTGGTGGCTGACTCAAGAAGAGAGAGAGTCTCACGTCTTTTAGTTACATTCCTTATTTCTTAATATATAACTACGTTGCCTAAAATAGATAGAGTTAATCTTCGTTTTTGGTAAAAAAATATATTATGTAGTCTTCTATTGTATTGTCTTCCTGTGTTGTGTTTGCAAGCGACTTTTTCTGTCCTTGTATATTTTTTTTGGGTAGTGTATAGACAGCTAAAAACTGAGATAAAGTTAGACGAATTCGCAATGGACACTGGCATAGAAAATCAACGTCTGTTATATTTATTTGTATATTTTGATTCTCGAATTATAACTATTATACGTAAAACGTTATCTAATAACGTATTATACGTTATCTACTCTTCATATTATACTATCCAAGAATATCTCAAAGAAGTTTCATAGCAGATGATAGAAATGTGATAAACACTGTGCCATCGAATAAAATTAATAATTCCATTTTATTCACAATAACAACAAAAGCAAAGTAATCTAAACACATCAACAGTATTAAAATGCAGAGTATATTAACGACATCGTCAGCTTCGTTCTTTCCATCAGGTTTGAAATCCTCTCGGAACTTTAAAAGAAACACCGCTGTATTAAAACCCTTGATAAGAGTCCGCGCACCGAGTTAATAAACCCCGGGACTTATTTACATAATGTTTCTCTTAGCCAAGTCGCTTAAGGGATCCAAAACTTTCCCGGGGGCTTCGTGACGCGTTTGTGTGTAGTAAATATATATAAATCTCGGCGTCGGAGTGAATTTTGGACTTAGAGCCTTTTCTTACGTCGCGGTCTAAGCGAACAAAGTCGGTGAATTATTCAGTAATGTTTAATCTTTAGCAATATCTTCAGAAGCTAAGCCATCATACATTTCTTTATGGTTTTTAGTCGTATGTGGAGTAAGAGCATTTTTATATTTTGGAAGGCAAGCTTAAGGTCTTAAAATATTATCATTAGAGTAGGTACAACTTACAATGGAAACTTATAACATTTTAATTCAATAGTTCTCAATATCTTTCCACACAGTATATTTGATAAGAACAAATAACATAAATAACTAATTGACATAACAGTTGAGAGAAAAGTTCCTAAAAATAAAAAAAATAGGCAAGCAATGTGTCTTCCATGTTAGTAAAATCGTGCAAATGAACGTCGAGTAACCTAAGAATCTCTAATAATCCAAGTTTTGCTCCAATCTCCCCTCGCATTTCGCAAAAATTTCAAACACAATGTAGGAAAATGTTCTGTGACTCCGATTCGAGTGGTAATACTGGTAACGCAATGCCAGGATTATCTTATCTTGCTTATCTGTCGTCATATTGATTTTCTTGTTTTTCGTGTTCGCTAAATCCAAAGGACTCTATTGGGATTTTCGAATTTGCATGTTTAAGGGGACTTTACTGTTTAGAGCTTGCCAAGGACTTTGCGTCCTTAGGGAATGAAATTCTATATACTGTAACCTGTGTATACCTGAGGTTTTCTTGTGCTTCTATCGTTGCTGGTTTAAAAACATTTAACAGGTTTCTGTGATATATTATAAACTAGCTTTTGCCCATGGCTTTGGCCGCGGTAAAGTGGTTTCGAAATAAAATTTTTAATTTATTAATTTAGATTTATAAAACCATATAAAAATAAAGTGCACCTATAAGTAGAATGGTAGATTAGAATACATAATACTATTATACTTACTAAGATATATGTACTCTCCATATACCACTACACTCCATGTACCACTCTAACGCGGGCGAAGACGCGGGCAAAAGCTACTATTAGATATTCGAGCCCGTGGCTTCGCGCGCGTGGATATCGATTTTTTTACCAATTCTGCGGGAACCCTGAACTTTTCCGGGTTATAAAGCATGTGTTAATCCATGGTATAGGCTATTTCCATTCCAAATTTCAGCCAAATCGGTTAGGTAGTTGAGGCGTAGATGGAAATTGTATTCAGTATTAAAATAATGATATAATTTTTTACTATATTTTTGACTAACTTCAAAAAAGGAGAAGATTCAATTTTTTATGTGTGTTACCTCTTATCTTTCTACTGGGTGTACCGATTCGAATGATTCTATTATTTGAAAGTGGTGCTTGTCATGTGGTCCCATTTAGACCTGACGAGTAGTTTTTGAGTTATCCGTAATTTTGGGGTCGGTTATTTTTTAAGAAAAAAAAATTTATCGTTGGCTTTAATCTTTTCTAATCTTATCAAAAGCTTAAAAACAAGTTTTTTTATTTGATACAAAATAAATGATCACTTATTTCTATAAATGAATTTAAGAAACGAAGTATTTTTAATATCAAGTAAAAATAAAAAAATAAAAAATAACGCTTCACACTCATAGCCCCACACTAGGATTCCCTGTGTCGTGGGTGCCATGGACAACACACAAGACAAGGACACTCACACCCAGACCGAGAACAGAAATTCAAACTCATCATTAAAATTTCTGCCTCGCTGGGAATCGAACCCAGGACCCTTGGTGCGGCGATCCGGCATGGTAACCAAAATAAGTAATGATTATTTAATTATTAAAAATCTCATCTCAAATATTCGTAGTATATAAAACTATAACTTATACACAACAAAACAAGTTTCAACAATAGTAGGTTTCCAGCCAGAGAAAACCTATCCCAACAACACAGTTCCGCTTACGGTGGGTCACAAAAAATGGTTTGAAAACGCCGCGTCTATATTCCAACTTCCCGATAATAATCGCCGTCTCGTGTGCCGGTTTGCTTTTAAAAGTTTTATTTGCGATGCTTAAAAAAGCGACACAAACAACTCATCTCTCTTTATTTTGTTCAGTCTTTCCATTGTTTCCCCGAGGAGTGATTTGTTAAAAGTAAAGTAAGAGAAATAGTCTGCTTCAGAGTACGGTGGGCCTAGTATCAATCGGTTGCTTATTTCGTTAATACACTCAACTTCGTTTTTATTTATTGTTGACTTTGATTTTATTTTCATTTTATTTCCGTATCGATTAATGATCCATGAATCCATCATCACATTTATTTCTCTCATCAGATTGCTTCTCTAATGCGAGTCAATGAGTACTATGTTCGTATTATGCAACTGTAGTGTCAGGAGCTCAGTAAGCATATTTCCGTACAATATTGTCCTACATACAAGCATGCAACATAGTTTAGTGCCGACAGGAGGAGGATTAGCCATCTTAAATATTGAAAGCTCTCAAGTCTGCCGATAGACACTCGACATGACTAGTTAATGCTAATCATTTTCAGTGTGAGGGTTTCTTCTTGACTTTTCCTTATTCATGCTTATGATGCACTTCTAATGGACGTGGTAATGATAATTATGCTTGCAAAGTTTTCGAGAAATTTGGGACTATGGGAGCATTCAGCATAATTGCAAAGGTTGGAATACCTTTGGAAAGTAGGTTTATAGTGGCAAAAGGAGATAAGAAATATCTCCCTAGTTAGTAACGAACTCGTCACAAAAGTCAATCGAAAAATGTTTAAGGTATCTTCCTAGAGTATAACTTATAATTGTATAACAGTTCTCAACAGTTTTCGACAGAGCAATATATTTAATAAGAACAAATGAATCACACTTACATAACTAACTGAAATAATAGCTGTAAAGATAAATTAACGGAAACAGAAAAGTTACTTAAAATTCTAATAAAAAAAAATTCATGAAGCCATGAAACCGGTTTTATCTAGGCTAGCAACGAATCAATGACGTCTATAAAGTTAACGATGTCCAGCGATAGCGTCCACCTTCCATCATGTGGCACGTCTGCTCATTTGCTAAGTAAAACATAAATTTTGAATGAAAATATTGCAGGAAACGTCGTTCTACTTAAAGTCTCTACTTTACTATATAGGTTCGGTTCTACTCTACTAGGGTCTACTGTACTTTAATACTACATACTATACAATTTCAATCTAACATTCTAACATTACATACCTAGAGGAGTCAAACGTTGACAAGAAATTGCGCTAGCCTCAGAACTATCAGTATCCATACAGAAAGACATTCGTATAGAACATCTAAATAGCACACATGTAGAAGCTTTGTAATTCAACTTACCAAAAAATAAGTAAAACCTTTACGTTCATTCGTTCATATTCAGTATTTTTCCACTCACACCTGGCGACCCTCATTGCATAGAAGCGTAATAGCTCACTTCATATTCCATTCGCGGGAATGATTTAGTCAGAATTACCTGACGAGTGGCTTTTGAAGTAATGCTCTGGCGAGGGAGTAATGCGCGTTGCAATTATGAATTTAAAAATGAAAACGTTGATGACGGCAACTTTGTACGTTTTAAGTGGCTGAAACAGCATCATTGGGTATGTTTTCTGTTTCAACATTCCGTTTTTGATTACGAATTCAAAGATTTAATAAGTTAATAAGCAAAAGATTTAGCCTTGAATATAGATTGAAAGTGGCTAAACTAACATTTTTGTATGTAAAGAAGACTGCCCAATTTCGCGCAACATATTAGTATGAGGTTCGAGTAAAACCAACTTACCAATTTATTATACAGTTTTGAGTCATTGAAAAGCCACAGATGAAGACCCGTGTGGCGCGATGGTTACCATGCCGGATCGCCGTGCCAAGGGTCCTGGGTTCGATTCCTAACGAGGCGGAAATTTGAATGACGAGTTTGAATTTCTGTTCTCGGTCTGAGTGTGAGTGTTCTTGTCTCTGTGTGTTGTCAATGGCACCCACGACACAGATAATTCTACAGATTATTCTATTGGGCTATGAGTGTGAAGCGTTATTATTAGCGCTATTAATAGATGTACTCATACATAGCTGACTTCTGTTTCATTCTAAAATACTAACGAATTTCCGCAACATTAACTGCCAATAATGAAATGTAACGACGGTTAAATGAAGTGGCAGTCCATAAGCAATATTTTATTAAGGAGGAAATAAAATGTTCCCGTATTTCAAGTACAATGGCAGGCTGAAGCGTGGACAACTTTTCATCGGCAACCACAATTTCCCCTTTAACAATTACAATAATTTTATTTGGAGTGCAAAGGCATGGGAAAAATAAAAAATGCCAATAAGCCCTAAATAAACATATGAATACGTAATACATTTACGATATGAATGTTTTACAGTAGGTCTTAGGTATGGAAATTTGTTTCAAAGTTAAAAAATTGTATGTGTCAACTCTGGCGCATCTAGAGTGTAACGCCGTCTAGTTTGCAATCGTCAAATTAGTAATAACGCCATTTAATTTGCGTTCGCCAAATCAGTAACACAGCCATCTAGTTTGCGATAGTGAAATCGCCAAAACGTACGGAACCCTCTCCAAGAGAGTTTAACTCGCACTTGTCAAGTTTTTTATTAACGCGTCGTGGTGGCCGTCAACGTGATAGTGATATTATAGGTGCGCAATTGGCGGCGGTAAACATTAAATAGGGATGTTGACACTAATTATAAATTAATATAAATTTATGTCTAAAATATTAATGGTAACATTTAAAGGCCTAAAATATGATTCTTTTATTGAAATCAATCACAATAAATTAAATATCATTAATTTAAAATGTTAAAAATTGTACTCACTGTCACGTGACTTCAAACGCCATTTTGAGAATATGACGTCATTGGAACAATTTTATATGGAAATTCAACGAACTTAGCAGACAGATTAGTATTGAATATCGTTTAGTGACGTCACGTGACTTTTTTGGTGGGATATTTGATAATGATTTTTATCTATCAATTTTTGTTTTTAAATTGAAGATTATTATTTTTATAATATTTTTTTCGTGAATATTGAGGTTCTATCTATAACATAAAATTGAATCCTAAAATTAGTCAACATCCTTATTGGCGCAAACCTTACTGTTACACATTACTATGGGTGGCTGTAATAATTAACAATTACAATATTATGTAAATCACTATTCCATTCTGTTGCTTAAATTGCATCAACATCACAATCCACAACAATTTACTAAGAGATTAAGTAACTCAATATACAGTACTCAATATACATACAGCAACGTAATTGTACGGCTTACTACAGGTTTACTTTCAGTAAATATCAATAACCAATATCCATCTACTCGGCTCGTTGGCCCAAAAGTATCAAAACTAATACCGATACGCTTACCTATGCGTTTATCAAATTTTATTGCTCCCTACAACTACAGACGAAAACGACTGAGTCGAGGTGGTTAGGTCAGCGCGAACGTCACTCATAAATGTGAATTTTACTATTTACGACAACGGCATATGATTTCAATGAAAACGATCAAATGCTTTTAACTTAATCGGTGTGAATAATAGCGAGTCTTGACCTTTCTGTAGGGCTGAGCTGCAGTTTGGATAAAATTATGTTACATTTCTGATAGCATATTCTTTCTACTTGCATCTTTCCTGTAATATTTTTTTTTAATATTAAAAAAAGTTTGATTTTAGTTATTTTCTGGGTATGTTAAAGTAAAATCGTACAATGAAATTACTTAGTAATATATAAAAATATTGCGGGTGTTGTAAAGTTGTGCAGTTTTAGGTCAAAATATTGCGTGTTGCGCTGAACGTCATCGTTGAAAACTATAACATAAAAGTGTATTGCAGAATTAAACCAGGTCTATGGCTTGGCATGCCTCAGGGGACGATATCTCGAAGACCTATATAGGTCCGTTACTGTTAATGTAATGAAACAATAATCGTATAGCAGGGTTTGATAACGCGTCGCTTCTCTTGCGGTTGGCGTTTCGGAGTTGTGGTTTCTAGTTTCGATTATCTGTAGCCGTTTGGAGCAGATAAATGTGGCTTTGAATGCCTTTGACTGTAAATCTGTTCTGAATCACCAGTTTGTTCATTGACCGACCTGATTTTTGTGAATTCATTGCTATTTAATCATTTTTGGTCTGTAACTTGTAATCTGATAATCAAACGAAATTCTAATCTGTTTTAGGGATTTAGTAGTAATGTAGTACTAATGATACTCTTCTGCTGGTTATCAGAGGAATAATTTTATTTGTAAAAATACACAGCTTATATACATACAGTGTCGGCAAGAACGACCAATAAGAAAATTGCTAGAATTAATTTACAAAAAGGGTTGGTTGACGTGGACCAATAGGGACGAACACGTGTAACAGTAATAAACTTAGCAAGGTCAGAACATTAGAAATTGTTGCGCAATAGCCAGAGGCCAGGAGGTAGGTACTCGATGGGTAGCTGCGTCGGGCAGCTACATGACTCTCCCCCTAGCGAAAGCGTACCGGAAGCTTGCTGGTGCGTCCAATTCTAGTGGTCTTCAGAATCGATGACTGAACTGGGCTTGACGAAGTACTGTAGCTTGCGTAGGTACTTGTAGTTCCATCGTTGGTTTTCGCTAGTGACTGTGGTGATGTAGCTGAGGTATCTTGAGTGATTGCTTCAGGATCTGAGTTCTCTGGAGTACTGATTGTGTAGGCAGGCTTGAGACGGTCGATCGAAATAACTGCAGATCGCCTCTCGGGCAACAAAATTTTAAAAGTTTTGCTATTGCGCTCTAATACTTTGTATGGACCTTCGTACGTAGGCATTAAAGGAGTTTTTACGGCGTCAATCCTTATAAAAACTTGCTCGCAGGTTTGTAAATCCTTATGAATGAAAATCGGTTTCTTGTTACTGTGTGAAGTTGTAGGTATAGATGGTTTCATCGAGTTTATAGTATTACGTAGCTGTGTGACGTAATCGTAGTCGAGATTTTGTTCCTCATCTATACTTGCAGTGAAGAAATCGGATGGTAAACGTAAATTGTAACCGTAGATAAGTTCTGCTGCGCTAATACCTGAGTCTGAACGAGGTATTGCGCGTAAACCCATGAGTACTGTAGGTAATTCGTTTATCCACTTAGTACGTTCTGATAGACGAGTTTTCAGTGCGGTTTTCAAACTTCGGTGCCATCTTTCTACCATACCGTTTGACTGAGGGTGATACGGACTTGTACGTATTCTTTGAGTTCCCATGATGTTCAGTAACTTGTTGAAAAGGCGACTTTCAAAGTTTCGTCCTTGATCGGTTGTTATTAACTTCGGTGAACCAAAACGTGTAATCCAATGCTCGTAAAATATTTTGGCGATTGATTCGGCTGATGTGTCGTCTGTAGGTATCGCTTCGGGCCATCTGGTTGCTCGGTCGATCATTGTAACCAGGTATCTGTAGCCTTCGGGTGATGATGGAAGCGGTCCAACTACGTCGATGTGGACGTGTTGAAAACGATCAGCTGATGGAAACGATGTAATGTTGCTTGTTGTATGGCGCTGTACTTTACATTGTTGACAAAGAATACACTGTTTTGCCCACGTTGCGACATCAGTATTCATTGACGGCCAAAAATATTTTTGCGTTATCAGTCTTCGAGTAGTTCGTATACCAGGGTGGCTGACATTATGTAGCGCGTTGAAAACGAGTTGTCGGTACTTCTCTGGTAGGTATGGTCGAATGAATGATGTTGATGTCTCGCAATAGATAGATTTTTGCGAATGTGGTAGAGTAACTAGTTTGAGTGATAGATTACTCTGTTTCGAAAGTTGCTCTATGGTACTTTTCTCTTCCTGTTGAGCTTCGGCGATCTTCTCGAAATCAATAGCGGTAGGGCATGTGATACTCTCTATAGGTATGCGGCTTAATGCGTCGGCAACAACGTTATCTTTTCCGCTGACGTGTCGAATATCCGTTGTAAATTCGCTAATGAAGATTAGTTGTCTTGCTCGGCGCGGTGTCTCTGGCGTTGAAGGAGATTTTTGAAGTACGTAAGTTATCGGTTTGTGATCAGTGTAGATGATCAGGCTTCGTCCTTCAAAAGTTTTTCGAAAATGCTTTATAGACATGTAGATGGCGAGTAGTTCTCGATCGAATGTACTATAGTTTCGCTGCGTGCTTGAAAATGTTTTCGAAAAATATCCCAGTGGTTGCCATTTGTCATCTATGTATTGTTGTAAAACGGCTCCAGCGGATAGGTCAGATGCGTCGGTGAAAATAGCGAGCTTTGCGTGATGCGATGGATGGGCGAGTAAAGTAGCGTTTGAAATAGCAGTTTTACACGCTTCAAATGACTTAGTTGAGTCTTCGGTCCATTGAATTAAAGTTTTATCACGCTTCTTTGAATTGTGGAGGTAGGCATGGAGTGGAGCTTGTAGTTCGGCGGCCTTCGGAATGTGGTCACGGTAGAAATTGATAACTCCAAGGAATCGCCTAAGATCTTCGATTGTTTGCGGTTTCGGGAACTGTGATATTGCCAATACCTTTTCAACAGGCGGTTTGATTCCTTGGCTGTTGACTGAGTAACCCAAAAACTTCACTTCAGGTTGTCCAAATACGCATTTTGATGGATTAATGGTGATTCCATTATCTTCCAGTCGACGTAACACGGTACGTAAATGTTGTTCGTGCGTTTTTTCGTCGGAACTTGCGATTAGAAGATCGTCAATGAATGCGTACACGAAATCCAGACCTTGTAAAACTTCGTGAATAAAACGTTGAAAAGTTTGAGCTGCATTCCGTAATCCAGGTGGCATCTTGGGAAATTCGAATAGTCCCATCGGAGTGATGATAGCGGTCTTCTGTATATCTTCTTCGCGAACATTGATCTGTTGATATGCTCGGTTGAGATCGATGGTTGAAAAGATATTTTTCTGTGACAGTTGATACGTGAAATCTTTGATACGTGGTATTGGGTATCTGTCAGGCGTTGTGATTGCGTTTAATCTTCTGTAATCACCGCAAACTCTGATGTCACCGTTCTTTTTGGGTACGATATGAAGTGGTGATGACCAAGGACTTTTGCTTGGACGGCAAATACCTTGTTCAATCATATTCTCGAATTCTTTTCGCACTATTTCATATCGATGTGGGGCGATTGGGCGTGCACGACAATGCAGTGGGGCTCCCGTAGTTTCAATATAGTGTTCGACGTTATGAATGGATGTAAGTTTCATTGATGAAATTCTTGTAGTACCGGGGAATTCCGATAAAATGTTGTGATATTTATCTTGAATATCGACGCTTCGGATAGTAGGTATGTTTGATGCTTCGACGTATGACTGCGATGATAGGTTGGTAATACCATCTATTAATTTTTGATTCTTCAAGTCAACGATGAGTTGGTGATGTCGTAGGAAATCGGCTCCAATAATAGGTTTGCTTACTTTCGCTACGATGAATTTCCATTTGAATGGTCGACGTAAGTTAAAATCGAGTTCCAAGGTTTTTTCTCCGTAAGTAGGTATGACTGTGTTATTCGCCGCGTAAAGTTGAAATTTCAAAGGGCTTTGTTGTTGACCTTTGTACGGAGGTATAACCGATATATTGGCTCCTGTGTCGATTAAAAACGTCATGTTGTTTTTCTTATCGGTAATAAATAGGCGGTAATTGATGTCTGATACGCTAGGATCCGCCGCGGCTAACGTATGTTTCAGTTTTCCGATTTGGTACTTTCTTGCTTATAAGTACATGGCTTTGTACATTTTCGGGCTTCTGAACCAAAACGGCGATGATAATAACAGTAGGTTGATCTTGACTCGCTTCGCTGGCGCGTAGATATCGACGTATCGCGACTCGTAGATCGATGTCGGTTTTGGCGGGCGAATGGTCTTCGACTATTATTATTGTACGCGTGCGGCGTAATACCATTTTGTGACGAGTCGTAACTTTTGAATGAATGGAATGCATTCTGTGAATTCTTGATAGCGGCAACTTCAATTGATAGTTTTCGGATTTCTTCGATTAGAAATTGCGTTTCAGAATTTTTTGATGAATCGACGGCTGCGATGTGATTACTCGTGTTCTCCATCATTTTGTCGGCGAGAAGTGCTTGTTCGTCGAGCGATGTTTTCGTGGAGAATGATTCGCTGACGGTAAGGACTGAACGAACGTGTGGCGGCAAATGGTTTGACCACATGAGTCGGAGAGTTGAATCTGGAACTTTGTCTCGAGCCAGGCTTCGCATTCGTCGAAGGAGTTGCGTAGGCTTTTGGTCACCTAACTCGACTTCTGATAGTAATTTTTGAAGTTGGCGGTTGTCCGATTCCTCGTAAGCCGATATGAGTCGATTCTTTAATGTGATGTATTGTTCTGACGCTGGCGGGTCGTATAGCAGGTCTGATATCTGCTCAATATCTTGTTTCTCCAGCTGTGCAATAACCATCTGGGCGAGTTGGTTTTGTCCTTTTTTGAGTTCGCTGGTCGCTGCCTCAAAAGTAATGAACCATAGACGTGGCTTGTCTCTCCAGAATGGCGGGATACGCATGGAAAGAGCTATTCCAGCGATTTCGGGTTGCTGCGGCTGTGGACTTGCTGATTGGGTCTGTGGCTGGGAAGTGGCTTCGGCGTGCTGTGCGTGTTTCTCCATGACGATGGATTGACGACAGGTTGCGGTAGGTAGGTAGGCCTAGTGTGAAACGCTTCTTCAGCAGGGACGGATCAGCAGGGTGTCGCTCGCAGTAATTCGACGAGGGATTCGTCGAGCAGGGATTCCTCGTGTCGGGTGACTTGCTTGAGAGTCACCGGCGTAGGTTCTTCCAGCAGGGATTCTTCCGTTTCAGAGATTCTTCGGACAGAGTTTCTTCAGAGGAGAATGTTCTTCGGAGGGTCACCAATTTAGTAATTTGGTAATGTAGTACTAATGATACTCTTCTGCTGGTTATCAGAGGAATAATTTTATTTGTAAAAATACACAGCTTATATACATACAGTGTCGGCAAGAACGACCAATAAGAAAATTGCTAGAATTAATTTACAAAAAGGGTTGGTTGACGTGGACCAATAGGGACGAACACGTGTAACAGTAATAAACTTAGCAAGGTCAGAACATTAGAAATTGTTGCGCAATAGCCAGAGGCCAGGAGGTAGGTACTCGATGGGTAGCTGCGTCGGGCAGCTACACTGTACTACACGCATTCATACCCTAATTTTAATCCTTATCCTCAAATTAATCATAGTAGTAAAGTAAACATAATTAGTAACTTTTATCTCTAGCTTACAATCTAACCGTAATATATTACCGCAAAATGGCATAAGCTCTGAATGATTTAATGTTATCGTATATTTTTATCCCAGATTTTGATCCGTTAAGGTCGTAGCTCATCTACACGACACCGCTCCCACCCAACCAAAGTATGAGAATTCAAATATAGACTTAAAATCGTGCTCTGTATGTGCACTTTACAGTAACAACAAAAATTAGCAGCCCGCGCGCGGGAAGCAAGCTTACCGCAACCTTGCCACTCAATAGTTGCATCTACAGAGCACGATTTAAAGTCTATATTTGAATTCTCATACTTTGGTTGGGTGGGAGCGGTGTCGTTTAGATGGGCTACGAGTCTACGACCTTTAGTCTGCAGAAAGACTGGTTCTCCCCTCTGTCAACACCCTGCTTCCCGATGGACCCAATCAAGCAGGTGTTAACTTACCCCTGTGTAAAATTACCCGAAATAAAAACTGTAATCTGATGGAGTAAACCTAAAGAGTCTTGATCGTTTTAAATATCAATTTCAAAAATAATTTTCATACTTAATTATTATCTATACTAATATTATAAACAAGAAAGATATGATTGTTTGCATTGAATAGGCTCCGGAACTACCGAACCGATTTGAAAAATTCTTTCATTGTTGGGAAGCTACACTATCCACGAGTGACATAGGCTATATTATTATTTTTTCTACTATTTTTCCCGAAGCAAAGCAAGGGCGATTTCCTAGTATTTAATATAAATACATTTTACTATCAAATATCTCATTAATTTATATAATTTTTGTTAATTTATCATTGAAGTTACTAAGTTATCATTGAATGTTACTAAGTCGTAATGAGGGCATTTTATGGTATCGATGAAATCGAAACTTGAAGGGTAAAATAATGTATTAAAAGAAAAAATAATGTATGAAAACTTATTGTGATTAAATAATGTCAACAACTCAGCAATAAAATTTGTTTTTAATTTCCTGTATTATATCCCTGTTGTTTATATTACTAGATGAATATTTTTTCATATTTATACTTGGCAAAGCTAGAAAGTTGCAACAGCTTCTATAAAAATACATAATTTTTGAATATGATATTAAATTAATAAAAAATGTACATTGATTAAATGAAAATCAATATAATTCCAATTCTCCACAAAAACATTTTACCCTCACCAACACTGGGATCTCACTGAGTAAAATGATCATCGCAAATATTTTATTCAAAGATTTTGCAAAGAAATGTTCCATTTCTTAAAATATTAAGATAAGACAAGACTGTATTTTTTAAGAATTTAGCTGTAATATATTTACGGGGCGTTAAATGTTTTATATTACCCTTAAATTCGAGTAGGATCGATTCAGAGATAGCTTTGTAGTCTGGTCCCAGGTGCGCTTAGATTCGCTAATCGAATCTCGCCATTTTATTGAAGGCACCAATTCTTAGAACGATACCTGAGGTTATTACATTGTTTTCACGATACAATATTTTATTCTTGAATTAGAAAAATAGTAAGTAGCGCATAAAATTATGATCAAAATGATAATTTTATTTTCACCTACAGTCACATTAAAGTTAGTAAACCTGCTTGGTAGCGGCTCTGCCGAGCAACGGTCCTTCCCATCAGTGCCAAATAGTAAAATTAAATTAATTAATTCATCAGTAAAATTTAAATAATTTATTGACCGTAAGCGAATGTGCAATTTTATTAACATTAAAGAATTATACATTATTATGTCTTGTGAATTGAAAAATATGAAATCTTTCATAAAGATCATAATTTTTTGGAGTCATTTAATTTTGTTAACACATTTTTTGCAAACAACTGATATCCAAGGGTCGATACGATGGCACCACGCTACTACGCTATAAAGAAATCAATAGCTATGCTATTGAAATTCAAAATATTATTGATTCTGAAACAACCAGACATTAACATCTAACCAATCTTCATTTACCGGCCATTGTTTCATTTAAAACTGCATCCTCCATCCGCCCTGGTTGACCCGAATAGGTGGCCGTACGTCGCTGATTTTGCATAATTAAAACCGTCTACAGTTCTTTTAATAGACCTTGGCTTTAACTTTGCTCACTTCGCAGAAGGGCAGTAGACGCGTGTTTTTTATTATTTTTGTACCGTCGCTCAAAGGTTGCTTACAATAGCTTGCTTATGATTTTTATTCGAGTTTGTTGCTATGACCAAGATCAGCTTCATGACCATGAAGAACTATTTTTTGTTTTAATATTGGAGAGAATAGATCTACCTTTGAGTCCAAAACAAACACCCATGCACGTGTTAATTTTTATGTACCTAGGATTTAGATGTTTTTATGTTCACTTTCCTAGCTAGCTACTACCATCCTTTTGAAACGTAAGCAACATTTCAAATTATCAGTGTCAGAGAACTAATAATAAGCAAGTTTCCGATTTCCTTCTTAGCTGTCAAATAATTAGTGATTCTCACCGACCGATGTTCACGAGCAACGTCATTTAGTAGAATTATATTTATTTATTTAAAACTAACAGAGAGAGTGACATGAAAGTAAGTATGTACAATATTGCATCTCTTTATTCGGATATAGAGTAGACTAACTCAAGTTAATCAAGTAGACTAACTATAGTAAGAACCCTAGCAAGCTAAGAAGAGCTAGCCACGTCAATAAATAAGACGAGAAAATGTGTAATCCTATCCACTTAGAATTATTTCAACGCGCAAAATTCACATCATACACTCTAAACAAAATTAAATTGCAATATGGGAACAAAAAATAATCTTTAAACTTAGCAACCTCAGCGCAAAATTCTGTAGAAACGTCTAAACAACGAGGGCGAGGATTATACATTTAAAATGTTGGTCCGGCTCAATTAATCATCTTCAAGTGAACCGAAGCCTGTAAGCAGAGTCCAGCGTTACCTACCTAGCTATGCTTATTGCAGATTTTGTTTTTAGCAGCAACTTACGTAATCTTTAGCGCTATTAAGATAAGGTTGAAAATGTTTAAAGGCTTGTAATATTTTCATGCTAAAAATAATAAAGGAAAGACTGGATTTTCGGCCGAGAAATCTATGCTAGAATATCCTAGAAAAGATAGAAAACAAGCTTTTAAATTTTTGTGTTTATGTTACCGTTGAAGAGTTCTCTCGTCTGGAGCTAATCCTGAGTGTGGTAAGTAATAGGTTACCATTATTATAAAAATGCATTGTCGGAACCAAAGTGAGTAAGAGTATGTGAAACAACTCCATAGGATGACAAGCAGTACTTATAACTGAGCTTGCAAGATTAAACCCATACGTATTACTTGCTTACAATGTTAAACAAAACCTTGTAATATATTAGCATGAAATTCAATAGATAAGTATGAATAGTAAATATAGAATACGAAGCATAATTCATAAAAAACATTGCAAAAAGAAAATTTTGTACAAACTTGTATAATTTTACGAATAAATTAAAAGATCTATAGTGAGTGGAATTCATTTTTTAAATGCCAGTTAAATTCAATGACAATAACTGACTTTAAACAGATAAAATCAAGAAAACTGGGTGCTCCTGTTTTCAAGTAAAGTGTTAAAGAGAGTCGAATCGTTAGCAATTCTATGAGGCTTCAGAAGCTTTCGACGCCAAGTGGCAAATGGCAACAACTGTCTGTTAATAAATTTTGTATATATCCTAAAATAAAATACTTAAAATTTAATAAAATTTAATAATAAAATTAATATTTAGTGGTATAAATTATCTCCAAATATTTTTCGTGCCTTTGTTACATCCTTTTAATGTGGTTTAAAAATAATATTTAAGAGTAAATGATGTTATTATTATTAATTTTTATTTTCGGCATAATAATCTATAACCAGTTGAAATTCATTTCATAAGAGCTCATTATAATGTTGTACTTCTTCACAAAGTTACACCCAAAAAACTTCATTACTCGACTAGAGCGACTAAGTTAGGCGAAGTAAATTTGCAAATCATGTCACAAACTTGGTAAATGCCTAAATTTGCGAGAACTGCTTTCAGGAATTTCATTTGCTCTAATAAATAGTATTCATGTACAGTTTTTGCATAACAACTTTGGGGGATTACTGAAAGGTTCCATTAAAAAGCTTATCGACTTTATTCAGCCAGAGAAGCATTACAGGTCTTTTAAGCTTTTTAAAATTTTGATTAACAAAGTTTTTTACTCTGCGTTCATGAATGATTTAATCGATGGATTAAAGAATTTTTGATTTGTTTCATGTCTTGTGTTTGTTTTAATCTGATACAATAGCTATTATAATGTTCTTTTCTGAATTTTACATTTTTATGTTACAATATAATTTAACAAAAGTCGTGGTTAGTTAAAATAAAATTATGATGTCAATTGAAATAGGGATAGCAAATCACGAAGTGCCCAAGATAGAAAAACGGACCGAATACTTTTAAATCTGTGAAACGAAGTCATAATGTTACCATAAAAATATTATATAGATATCACGGGACATAATACATGTTTGAAGTTAATTTAGGTAATGTATACAATGATTGACCTGGGATATAACCAGAATCTTGATGAAATTTGCCTTCACGTCAATTTAAGCACTAATCTATCCTTAGTGCAGATTTTTTAAGAATACGGCTTGTTGGCACAACTAGACATAATATAACTTGATTAATTAATTATTAACTTTTACTAAGTTAATGTGCTCACAACCTTGGACCACATCTCCACTTACCATCAGGTGGGATTGTGGTCAAGCATTAACTTATTTGTGTAAAAAAAAATTAGTTCTAAAAAATCTTAACTCAGGCCAGTAAGCCGAAAATTGAGATGTCTAAGGAAATAAATTTCACAATACACTAAAACCAACTCCCTACAATACACCATCGACGAATCTAATATTAGGTATTGTATCACCATTGTCATCGGGAACCTCGTGCAAGGTAAAAATACTTTCGGATGGTATCAATAATAGAATCTTCTTCCCCTCTATTCGATCGGGCGTGAATTTAGTCAACAATGTCGTGTGTTGGTGTCTGCAATCATGTTGGACGTAATCTTTATCTGGAATCTTTCACTGTTTTCTCTTTCATGTTGTTTGTTATCTTTAGATTTCTCCTCTTTGTTTGAGATTGTTATTGGTTTCAATATAAGAACAAAAATAAAAATGTGTTACTACCTACTGTTACGACTTTTCTTTGGTAAAACATTACACAAGTCTTATTTTGAGTTACTTGAAAATTTCATAAAGTAAACAGTTCACTGAAATAATACGTCCGAAATTCGAGTTCGAGTAAAATCAATACTCTTTAAAACTCAAAAAATATTTACAGCAAAACCCATAAAGTGTGTAATTTATAATCGAAAATTTTCATATCATAATTTACCTACTCATACACAACTCATTAACAATTTTAGATATTATGAGAGAAATGAATGTTGCAATGTCTCCGCTGGAGGGCACCACATGCTCATTATATCTTTTGTTTATCTCATCATAACATGTTCTCATTTCTTCATTAACGCACATTTTCTTAGCTAGTCTAATTAAGAGCGGTATAAGGATGTGCCTTGCGGCGTTCTGCCTTCGCTTTGTCGACGCTAGCGATGCTTTAATAAGACTTATTATGTAAAACTAGATTTTTGTAGGTCTTTAGTTTTTAACTTGTTTATAATTTTAATCTTCCAGTTTTATTCACTTTCTTGCTTTTTGCTGTTGACTAAAGACACATATTTCCGATGGTAAATTCTTAAATGTTTGTAGTTGATGCTACTTTTTTAAACTAAAACAAGGCTACAGTAAATAAAATAAATATGTTTTGCTTACATGTGGATTTGTGGATGAGATGAAATAAAGATTTTTGTACTTGTATTTGTATTTGTATTTGTATGTATTTATCCCACCAAAAACATAAATGTAAAAAAGGAGAGCCAAGTTCAATACAAAAATTATGCTTGGCTGTGGGCTTCGCCACAAAAAGAATGGAGATCTAAATGAGTGCCAAGTTCTATGCAAAATCTAAATATGTATTTATAGGAACAAAATAACATTATGAACAAGTATTAAACTCTATTTCTTTGCTTTATTGGATACCTATAACAATTGCTGTTATTTAAAAAAGTGAGATCTTAAAGTAGGTTGGATTTGACTTGGCCAGTTTTTATCAGAATGTTGAATAACTTTATAAAATCACTGATGTAATGAAAACTGGCCAAGTCAAATCTAACCTACTTTAAGATCTCACTTTTTTAAATAACAGCAATTGTTATAGGTATCCAATAAAGCAAAGAAATAGAGTTTAATACTTGTTCATAATGTTATTTTTTTCCTACAAATATATATTTAGATTTTGCATAGAACTTGGCACTCATTTAGATCTCCATTCTTTTTGTGGCGAAGCCCACAGCCAAGCATAATTTTTGTATTGAACTTGGCTCTCCTTTTTTACATTTATGTTTTTGGTGGGATATCATTAATTTTTGTAAAGAAAAATATACCCTGTTCACAAATCTTAGAGACTAAATTGACGTTTCATGGGTGACCAGTTTCGGATGTAAATTAAATAGTGATGACCATAAATCGAAAAAACAACAACCCATAATTGTCCCACTGCTGGGCTCGGGGTCTCCTCTCACAATATGAGGGGTAAAGGCCATAGTCTACATATCTAGGTAAATATGACAAACAGGTGATTCTCACACTGCTCCGCGCCCCGCCACACAGCGTAGATCTGCCTCACCGCGCATTGTTTTAATTGTGTACCAAAGTATATCAGCTTCTATGGAAAACACGCATGGTTTGTTGCGTTGAATGTGTTGTACATTACAACCAATTTCCGCGAGGGACAGCAAAGCGAAAAGTGTCCGTAAAACGCGTAAAATTACGGGTGGGGCTGCGGTGCGGTCTACAACAGCTATGTTTGAATATCTATTTGGCGGACACTAGTTCCATTGATTAGGGTGGCATAACTCAGCAAACTTCACTCTGTTTACAACAGCCATGTTCATATATCTATTTGTCACACACTAGCGCCATTTAGAAATAGCCATTATTGGAACCTCTATTTTTTGTAAACAGCTGGAAACTTTTTCAACTTTCCCTTCATATGAGATGGCCCTCGTTCTACCTCAATACTCCATGCACTGAAGTATGCCATATTGAGCCCCGCGTGCACAGAGACCTTAGTGTGAGTTTTACGTGACATAACGGGCTCACAATGTAAATGCGAGTTGGCTTAGATTTGTATGGGACCGAAGCTTTTCTTTTCACTGCCGCTAGATGGCTCTGCTTCGGTCCCATACAAATTTTGTATGGGGACACCACTTATTTTTCGACTTTTTTTATTTTTTTGATTTTTTCCTACGCTTACACATAATTACCAAGCTGGATTCCAAATTTCATCCTTCTAGGTTATCTGGAAGTAGGTTAGATTTAGGTACTATATGTCAGTCAGTCAGTACTAAAATTTACGACTTTTTGACCTCCATATCTTTATAACCGTTTGAGCTAGCTTCATGAAATTTGGGCTTCTACATGTCCTTATGTATATAATTACACACACGTAGTTTTATGTGTTTACGTTAAAGAGGTTTTGAGTTATAGAAGGGTCAAAAGTGGCACCAAGTGGTTCGTGTAATATTACACTCGGCGCTGGCTAGCCAGTTCCTTTGCTTGAACTTGGCTTGACACGCTGCCGCGTGTCTAGATATGTTCATCAGTAGTTATGTATGTTTAAAACAGGTATTTTAAATTTATGTTAAAGTTGTACTATTTACATCCATTTTCATTTGTACTTATTTTACCTGGAAACTTGAGTCCTTTATCATTGGACCCTAGTAGTATCTTCAGTTAAAATTGTTTCGGGTACTTTAGGATGAAAACTTTTCAAATTATATTGTAATTCTCTATGTTGAATGAAGTTACACAGCAACAAAATTTTAATGTGGTAGGTAGAAAAGTAATAAAAGTTACGAGACATATTTTACCATGTGCAGTGAGAACAGGATATGCTTAATTAAATCCCTTTTTTTACTTCTCATTCACTGAGATAATTCTCTGCCTCGTACGTGTACGAATTTTGTTAATGACGTACCTGCTTTAAAATTACCAGCACATTTTTATCTTGAAATTTTAAGATAGGCGAATTAAATTTCCAAATAATACATAAATATATATAGGTAAATATATAGGTATATGTAGGTAAATATATATATATTTAGGGTGTATTAACTTTGGTATTACTTTTTAGGATTACGTAGTCAAAACGGACCCATAATATAGCTTCCTTATGTCTGTCCGTCCGTTTGCAGCTTAGCTCAGAAAGCGGTTTAGAAGGATACATTATTGGTCACGCCGACAAAGTAGTAGAATAACACCATGAAAAAAATATTTTTTTTCTATTTTGAGGAGATCCTCAATATGTAGAGTACGGTGTCGTTGGATAGATCTTTTATCTAGTTCCAATAACAATGAAAAAAGAATTATCGAAATCGGTTGGCGTGGTATCGCACATGCTTAATGCAAAGGATCCCGCAAAATCTCTATGGGAATTGGCTCTCGGCTAAATTAGCTGAAATATTGCACAGAGGTAGCTTTCATCATGCTGATCAAAAGTCTCAATGAGTGCAACCCCCCAAAATCAAACCCAGACCCACCACTCCCCCCCAAATCTCAAAATATTCCCCAAAGCACATTGGATGAAAATCAATGCTTATGGGATTTATTCATATGAAACTTCGCACAGAGGTAGCTTTCATCATGCTAATCAAAAGTCTCAATGGGCGCAACCCCCCAAAATCAAACCCAGACCCACCACTACCCCCCCCCCCCCCCCCCCCCCAAATCTCAAAATACTCCCCAAATCACATTACGATGGAATGCATAAGGGACATATTTATATGAAGGCAAGGTGTTGGGTGATACCCTACCTGTTTACGCCAGGTGGTGTTTGGGCGGAGTGGTGGGTCTGGGTTTGATTTTGGGGGGTTATCAATGCATAAGGCATATATTCATATGAAACTTCGCACAGAGGTAGCTTTCATCATGCTGATCAAAAGCCTCAATGGGCGCAACCCCCCAAAATCAAACCCTATGCTATGTTTTTTAGTTTTTTAAACTATTATTTATGTTTAATTTTGTAGTTAGACTTTTTGAAATGAAACTTAAGCTGTGCGGTTTTTTCTTTCTATTTTTTAATATTGAATTGTCACTGGTACTTAATAAATATGCTACGATTTTCGACGTTTTGAAGGAGGTCAAAATCATGTTCAAAGTTTCCGTCACATAGATACGTATGAAGCTAATAAAAGCGTGTTAAAATATTATTAATTTGCGAAGAACTTTTTGATAGTACTTTAAATCAGATTTAATTGCCATTACCATCATTGATATTATCATTCTAATAAATTTTATACATACGTTCACATGTAATAATAATAATTTAATATCGCCCTATGTTGTATTTATAGCTATAACGATGATGGAATGACATAATGAAGGGCTGTTGACAATCCCCACGACATTGTAATTAGAAGGGCATACGCCCAGTTTAGTTGACACCTGCCTTACTAATTATGTTTGACTAACTGACATCGATTCTTGTATTAATTAGGCAAGCAACGCCCTAATCATAATTTTTACATTTAATGACTGTGACATGGTGAAGTTTATATTTATTGTTTTATTAAGTTTTGTTTAAGATCACTTTAACTTTATATTCGTTGTATTCCAAGGATAGTATCCACCATTAGGATAAGGTTCTTGTTAAGCAAAAAAAATATTTTTTATCTAAATAGCCGGCAAACGAGCTGACGATCCACCTGATGGTAAGTGGCTATCGTCGCCCATGAACATCACCAACACCATAGGCATCACTGATGTGTTGCCGGCTAAGGAAGAGAGAAGAAAAAGAAAGAAAGAACTGGCTCTCAAACCCTCAGCCGGAACACGACGAGTCGTTTGGCGGCCGACTCATGCTCAACGGTGGGTGCAATCCAGGCGAATCTCATGGAGAAATAATAATAGTAATAATGTTAGTAATTAATAATTGAAATCAATATTACTAATATAATCCCTCGAGGGACCCTACCACCAGGGGCCGGATTTAGTCGCCTCATACGACACCCATCCGGTGTGTGATTGGGGTTAGTATTCTTAGCCGCCCCAATACGGCTATGGTTTTTCTGTAAACAATTGTTTTTTATTTAATATTTTTTTACCCGGTGGTTCATCTCCTCATTCATGAGTATTATTATTATTACTCACAATTTACATAAACATCATTATAATATTCTAAGTAGCAACATGATCAATTTCTATTGCCTTGAATTTTAAATTTGAGTAGTTTGTAAGTCTTATTGACATTACGACCTTGTTTCTCGACTTCAACATTGATAACAAAATCTCTATAGAACTGCAACTGGACGTGATCTCTCAACAATTTTGAATTCTCCTTAAGACGTTATGGCAGAAAGAGACAACTATCATCAGATAGCTCTAGCTTCTTCTTTCAGAGGCTCGTTAATCGCATAACGACTCGAATGCCTCCCCAGCACACGCTAAGCCTCAACTATCTTACGATCTTTTAATTAGTCAAGGCTTGCTCCAGATTTCTGTTCTCAGCACGTCTGGTTTATGAGATTATATGTTTTCTTACGTCGAGTTTTAAAATCTTTGCTGTAAGGTGCTAACTGAGGTAGGTCACTATTGGTTTTTTGTGTAATCTTACTTTAATTGTTTTATTTTGGTGTAGTCCCATCTCATGGCTAATTTGACCATAAACTAAAGCCAGATTAACCCAGTGACTATTTTTAATGACTCAATAAGCCATTTGAGTCATTAAAAATAACATTGGGCTAATCTAGCTCCCTGTTATACTATTATAAGGTCTTATGAAATCCACCGTAAATACTCCTGAGTATAAATACAATATTATAGAGCAAACATTATTAATAGTAGCAATAATACAATGTTATCAATGTCTGTTGTATCAACATTCCTTTGAGAATCAAGATTGTTATTACGGACGGCATCCATTAGTAGATGAAGGGAATTTCTCTATCACACCATTATGATATCTGTAAGTTTACATCTGTTTGCATTCCGACGATAAGCAATTATATAAAATTCATATTGTCTAACTAGATGTGAGTTACCTATAATAAGTAAAGATTAAATAACATTTAATTTTAGAACTGAAAACAAAAACAAACTTTGACGCAAATAACTTCGTATAAGCCGCGCCATTAAAGAGACGAATCTAAAATGGCGGAAATTATCATTCTTTCTCACTCGCATGCTAAAGACAGGAATAACGTACGAGTGAGGGGAATGATAATTTCCGCCATTTTAGATTCGTTTCTTTAATGGCGCGGCTTATACAAGGTCGTTTTTTACAATTGAAATGGGAGTACAAACTTCATGCTTTATCAGTTTCTGTGTCAAAAAATAGAAAAACATTTCTAACCCAGTGAAACTTTAGGGGTTTCACCTCGGATTAAAATGTAAGCTAGAAACTACCTTCATTTTGGCAAAATGCGCGAAATTTAAGACGATTCAAAACTCAAGAATTTATGAGTGAAAATTCTCGTGTCAACGTCGTAAGTTATTCAAGGTTAAATGACACAAAAAATTAGTTTTTTGCGATTATCTATGTTAACATTATGTATTATGAAATTGCAGAGCTTGACATTTGCAATAAAATTTGTAATGAAATTAGTTCCAAACATTTTTTTTATTTTTAACTTATTTTTAACACACTTCGGCGGAGTTAGTGATTTTAGGGGACTTTAACGCCCACCACACGGACTGGTTGGGGTCTAATATCACTGACTTCGCGGGAAGATCTGCTTTTGATTTCTCCCTGGCATATGGACTCACTCAGGTCGTTACTGGCTTTACCAGAGTCCCTGATGTTGAGAATCATACTGCTTCTCTGCTAGACCTTCTGCTGACTTCTCACCCATCTGACTACCGAGTAGTGGTTAAGGCTCCTCTTGGATCATCTGACCACTGCCTGGTTAGTACTTCTGTACCCTTGAAGCGCCAGGAGGGATCTCGACCCTCCGGAACGCGTCAAGTTTGGCACTACAAGTCAGCAGACTGGGACGGACTCAGGGAATTCTTGAGTTCGTACCCCTGGAGGCAGCTCTGTTTTGTATCGGGAGATCCGAACGCGTGCGCCGACTCAGTAGCTGATGTGATACGACAGGGCATGGAATGTTTTATTCCTAACTCTGTCGTATCCATCGGTGGTAAAAACCAGCCCTGGTATAACGGTCCTTGTATCTCGGCATCTAACCGAAAGCAGGCCGCTTACCAGGCCTGGGTATCAGCGTACGCGCGTAAAGATCCATCCACCCCAAAGCTTAAGACAAAGCTCAACGCTGCCTCCCGGTCAGCAAAGAAGCAAATGGCCAGGGCGAAGGCAAAGTTCATCGGCAGAATTGGTGAGCGACTGGTCGGTTACCCCTCTGGTAGTCGAGAGTTCTGGTCGTTGGCTAAAGCTGCCGAGGGCAACTTCTGTCGGTCATCTCTTCCATCACTGCGTAAACCACATCTCTCAGTTTCGCTCAGAACTTAAGTGGCTTACTATTCGGCAAAGGCGTTGCTCTAGGATATTGTCCCTGCTTTATCTGATCTTAAACGATCCATCTTCTCCATCTTATCTTAAGGAAAACTTTAAATATCACCACATGGATAACAAGACACTTCGCTCTTCTACAAACCTTAAACTGACCATTTTACCCCATAACAGCGGTTTTTTTCGATACTCCTTCACTATTCAGGCTGTACTCCTCTGGAACGCCTTACCAGAAAGGATTAGGAAAGCTTCGTCTATCAATACGTTTAAAAAACTTGTTCGAGAGCACTATTTAGAGTCCCGTTAATATTATGTATTTGAATGTTAATTGTGCAATATATATATATGTATGTATATTTATATATATATATATATTTATTTATATATATATATATTTTATGTGTATAAATTTACATATCTATGAAGGTACTTATTTATGTATGGATATTGTATGTATTTATTTATGTATTTAGGTTTTATATATTAGTTGTATAACAATTATTAATTTAATCTCGCATTTATAATGTTTAAGCCTACCACACATTCTCATCGTAACCAAGGGTTGACTGGTAGAGAATGCCATTAGGCATTAAGTCCGCCCATTGTATTAAATTTACAATAAAGGATTAAAATAAATAAATAAATAAATAAACCAGACGACTCCGTGGTCCACACGGCAAAAGGGAAAGCCGAACTTCTTGGCTTTGCCGCCAACTCGACTCTTGATGATAGGGGGACCACACCGCCTAACATCCCGCGGTGTGAGAGCTCGTTGAGTGATATACTTTTTACCCAAAAGTCTATTAGACGGGCTCTACAGTCACTCAATACCAAGAAGTCGAGCTGACCAGACGGTATTCCCGCAGTGGTGTTAAAGACGTGTGCTCCCGAGTTGTCTCCCGTCCTAACGCGCTTATTCTCGCTATCTTATGCCACAGGAGTAGTACCGTCTTCGTGGAAGGTTGCCCTCGTTCATCCCATCCCCAAAAAGGGCGATCTCAGTGACCCGGCTAACTACAGGCCTATAGCGATAACTTCCCTGCTTGCGAAGGTAATGGAGCGCGTGATTAACACGCAGCTCCTAGGGTATCTGGAGGATCATCAGCTGATCAGTGATCAACAATACGGTTTTCGTCATGGTCGCTCAGCTGGTGATCTCCTAGTTTACCTCACACACCGGTGGGCTCAGGCTCTTGATCGCAACGGGAAAGCTCTGGCAGTAAGCCTAGATATCGCTAAGGCCTTCGACCGGGTCTGGCACAGGGGCCTTCTCACGAAGTTACCATCTTACGGTCTCCCTGAGAGGTTATGCAATTAGGTTGCCAGCTTTCTATCTGAGCGACATATCAAGGTCGTAGTTGACGGTTGTTGCTCAGATATGAAACCTATAAATGCTGGCGTTCCCCAAGGGTCTGTGTTATCTCCTACGCTATTCATTCTGCATATCAATGACATGCTGCAGCATACGAGTGGCATCTATTGCTATGCAGATGATAGTACAGGGGATGCCTACTACACAGCCCCCGCCAATGCCTCTCAGTTGCAAATGGCAGATAGCAGAATGAAACTTGTGTCTGAAGTCGAGAACTCTCTGGAGCAAGTCTCGGAATGGGGTCGACTCAATCTAGTCGAGTTCAACCCCGCGAAGACACAAGTTTGCGCGTTTACCGCTAAAAAAACCCCATTTGTCATAGCGCCTCAATTCCAGGGTACCGCGCTCACCGTGAGTAATAGTGTTGGGATTCTGGGAGTTGACATCTCGAGTGACGTACAGTATCGGCGTCATTTAGAGGCCAAGGCTAAGCTGGCCTCCAAGAAGCTTGGTGTCCTGAACCGGGCTAAGCAGTACTTCACTGCGAGGCACCTGCTTATGCTCTATAAAGCTCAAGTCAGGCCCCACATGGAGTACTGCTCGCATCTCTGGGCAGGGGCGCCACAATACCAGCTTAACCCATTTGACGCCATACAGAAGCGCGCGGTCCGAGTTGTCAACGACCCACGAGTCACTCACAGGTTAGAACACCTGAGTTTCAGAAGAGACATCGGTTCTCTCTGCGTGTTCTACCGACTTTACAACGGTGAGTGCTCCGAGGAATTGTTCGATTTAATGCCTACGTCTCTTTTCCATCATCGCACCACTCGCCGAGGATTGAAGTTCCATCCACATCGATTGGAGTCGTGGAGTACCACTACAGTCCGATTCGCACGAACTTTTTTGCCACGTACGTGCAAACTGTGGAATGAGCTTCCTTCCGAGGTATTCCCGGAGCGCTATGACATGGGGCTCTTCAAAAAAGGTGTAAAAAGAGTTCTCCTTCAGGGCCGGCGTTGCATAGGCGATTCCTCTGGTATTGCTCATGTCGATAGGCGACGGTAACCACTTACCATCAGGTGGCCCGTCTGCTTTTTCGTCTGCCCTTCAGGCTATAAAAAAAAAAAAACTTTTAAAACAATGTGGCTAATAGAAAGCCAAAGTAAAAGTATATACGAGTTCCCCGCAATATTATCTCTCCTTCCGAGGTTGACCTCTTATTTTTGCTAATTTGACTGGACATTAATTACTGTAAAGGTGTATGCATTTTTACGCTGTAAGCTACCACGAAAGGAAAAACAGAACCCATATAATGCTGTGTGAGTAAATAGAAGCGAATCGCAAAATTACAACCATTAAAATATGGAACAAAATATATGACTGTAATAAAGGAAGACAATATGGTTTTAATTAAAATTTCTATCCGAAGTTATGGGATACCAAAAAACGTTCGTATAATAATCCGGATCATAAACTCGTACTAAGAGTGCAATTAAGGGCAATATGATCTCTTAAAGCCGGTGCACATTATACCTATTTAACGGGACCCGGGATACGGTTATGAGTCTCGGACGTAATCCCGGTATAATTGTTGTCCGAGGAATGCCTAGAAAGTTCTTGTAATTATACCGGGTCGGTATTGAAGCCTTATACAGGAAGGTGAATATCGTCCGTTCCTACGTAATATTTTGTTTGTTTTAATAAGGAAATGAATATTGAAGGATGTTAAAGTTGGTTGAAGTGAGCGGTTTTTTTCTATGATTTTTAATTTTACGATTTTTTTAATTTATGTCAATGATTTTTTAGATTACTCAGTCCAATTTAATGTTATTTTAAACTTCAAATTCAAATCTTTATTTATTTTCACACACATTAAGAGACTATATTTCAGAATATGATATTTCGTAAAAAAATAATTTTGTGGGTGATCTGATGCCCATCTCATTTAAACTTAAATCCTACTCATAATTTATTTTAATGCGTGAGCTATCATCCAACTCCCATTATCATTTGGACATATTCCATAGTTTTAATCATTTATAATAATGTGCATTAGAAAACAAACGTTAAATCTGGGAATCTGTGAATTGGAAATTATTTATTAAGACTTCTGAGATTATATTCCATGGTCACGTAAAAAAAGTAAAAAGAAATATTTTGACTGATGATTGAGTTATTTATTTATTTATTTATATAACCTTTATTGACCACAATAGAAATATTACGGTACAAATGGCGAGCTTAATGCTTAATGCATTAAGCAGTTATGAATAAAAGTAATTCAATTAAATGATTTGACAATGAAGTATTTATTAATAACAGCCTCGAGTACTTACCTCGTATTTTGCCTACCATAATATTATATTTAGCATAATTTATCATGCAATACTTACTATTTTATGAAGGTATTCAAATATTATCTTAATGTTTGCTTTGCAATTTGCAATTAGCAAACACGCCAGAAAAATCTGATAAAATCAGTATCAGAAATGGGATAATCAAAAACGGGAATCCATGAATAGGAGACTGTTAGTCGAGATTACTGGGACTGTTTAGCATTCAAAAGACCAAAGGACCGCTTACTGTATTGATCGTGCGGTTTAATATCGCTCATTTAAAATTTTACTTTTGGCTCTGCTGATTTTATTATTTTTTCTTCAATTGGGATAATTTTTGGTATCAATAAAAACGTCTTTTCGCTTTTGTTTTTTATTGTACTACTTAAAAATAGTCGTCATACATACCTCACAAATGCGTACCAGAGCAGTGTGGTATTTTATTGGTAATAGGTTGAAGCCATGTAGTATTTGTGTATAGTATATCGGAAATTTAACCCCTAAGGAATGAATCTTTGTTTGCACATACACCAAAATTGAGTATTTGGTTTGAAACTAGAATTCGATCTGTTTTTCAGTGTCTATTCTGCACCAATCCAACATTTTCTCATTAACAGCGCTATTCTCAAGCAGAATCTACTTCAATTGTCATTCACTTGCTATAAGAGCTTTCTGAAACTACTGTTCATTTAAATCGAGTATTGGAGGATTAACTACTTTCGTTATCCAAACCCATTGAGATATTTTTTCACAAGCTTTTTATACGCATACATTATATAATATCACAGACTTAAAAAATCAGCATTTCACTGAATCGCAAAATAACTCCACAAACTTTTGCCAAAATATCCAGAACTTTTACTATCCCCATATCGTCAATTCCAGAACAAAAAGAGTCATAACAGAGTATCCATTTCTGGAAATAGGCCTGAAACAGTGTCCATTATGATGGTTCGAGGGGAACTCGTTCTGAGCCATGAAATGAGTGTAAATCGTCCAACCGACAGAACTCCGGCCGTTTCGTTAAGTAACTTCCAAACAGCCATGGAAGTGCGAACTTTTAGGATTTCCGCGTTATTAAATGATAAACAAACAACGTGAACCCTGAAATTGTGACTACGAAGTACAGTTTAACTGTTCCTCCTATTTTTGTAACGCAATTTTCCGTAGGTAGCTGGTCTAAATAAGCGATTAGACAATTGTTATGATTTGTAAATTGTTCTCGTTACATTAAACGGCCGCCATTGCTTAAGAATAATTCACCAATTCCAGTGCTTTATAGTTTTTGGAAGACAAAACCATCGTTATGAAACGTAATAACACACGTATAGTGAATGGTAAAAATGTACACGAACAGGCACATACAAACCACACACCACTATAGGAAACACACATACACGCAGGCACATTGACGAACATACCCACTCTCGTACAACAACTTAAAGATTATAGATTAAAGAATTATCTTAAACATGATTGAATGTTTTGTTTAAGTCTATATTGTACAGTCGTACCTCATTTTAAGACTATAATATTATTATGCGTTTGAAATCTGTAAAGGGGATACCTGGTGTGCCAAAATACAGGCTTCAGCTTAGCTTGGATACCAGATCTCCCACAAAATAAACTATTATAAATATACTAGCTATTACCCGCGACTTCGTACGCCGAAAATAAAGATCCCTTCATTATAAAACATGTTTTTCATAAGTTGACAGCAAACTTGTCCATACTATGAAGAGAGGAGACCCGTGCCTTGTAATAGCCATTATGGGTTGAAGCTAAAACACCTATACTTAGTACATATATCGTATTATGTAAATGAGTAAAATATTAAAGAAATCTTTAGTGTTGATAATGAAATGATAACTACGATCTGATATTGTAGCCTGATTGGTAGTCAGCAAGATACTAAACTCTTCACCAAAATTACAGCAAAAGTGACATGTTCTTAGAACCCATTAATCACCCATCGGGAGAAGAATTCATAGCCCGGGCGCAGCGGCTTGTGTCGGTTCTAATAGTAATCGATGAAGTTATTTATTATATATACAGAGAATATACTAATAGCGAGTGCGGTTGGTAGTTGGATAGGTGACCGCTAGTGGCAAAAAATTCTTGAGCTCTCCGAGCTTCGGAGGGCACGTAAGGCTGTCGGTCCCGGTTGTTGTCGTAAGGTAACAGTCGTTATGACATATTGAAGGTCCTCGCCCGGCGTAATGACTTCCGACACTTGGGTTGATTTCTAATTCCTCCATCAATCCACACTGGAGCAAAGTGGTGGAGTATGCTCTAGGCGTCCTCAAGTCAAGAGTGAGTGTTCAGTAGTGAGCCATTAATGACCCACCCATAGAAAAGGTCCCAAAATAATTGAACTTTTTATAATTTAGAGGTTTAAGTCAGGGCCTGAGAGTTTTTGAATTTTAAATTTACATTGTAATTTTACAGAATACACAAACAAAATATCTTTCTTTTCTTTTTGGGCAGCAGCAAATCAGTGATTCCTTTAGCGTTGCTAATGTACATTGGCGATAGTGACCACTTACCATGAGGTGACTCATCTGTTCGTTTTACAACTTCTTACTCCAAACATACTCTAAGCTTACAACCTCTAGTTTTAGCCCTTAGGGAATGTATTACCAAACAATCATGTTACAGTTATTTTTGTTTTATGTAAGATTACATACTAACTACCAACTTTCACAGTTTTACCTTAAAAAACCGGGCAAATGCGTGTCAGGCCACGTGCAATATTGGGTTCCAAAGTAGTAAGTTTATTGACTATTACTCATTAACTACGATACGTATGTTAACATACCCTTCATAGTTTTCCTTATAAATCCATCGTATAACCTATTTTTGAGAATGTTTTCACTTGTCCAACTCCAACCGTTTAGCCGTTAGACTTGACTTGACTTGTGTACCCAAAATTAGCACTTTCAAGCCAAATATTTCGCAAACGGAACTCTACATCCAAAAATGGTCTCAAAAGAATAATATTTTTGAAAAAACTTTTCAACGATACCCCACACTATAGGGATGAATAAAAAAATTATGCTCACGTTACCTGTAGTGGAGGTACCACGAAAAAAAAGTTTTTTCAGTAGTTTATTCTACGATTTTGGAGTTTTAATAAATATGTATATCCATGCCAAATTATAGCTTTCTAGCACTAAGGTTCTCGGCGCTTTGCTTTGGACAGACGGACAGACTGACGGACGGACATGATGAAGCTATTAGGGTTCCGATTTTACTTCAGAACCCTAAAAATGACGGAGTTTCGTATAAACATTCCCTGAATTAACCCTTTAAAGATTGATTTTTCAAATTATGTTAAAGTTAATTTTTGTTTATAACAGTTGAACTGAGAACCTGCTACTTTTTTGAAGTTGGTTAAAAAACCGGCTAATAGCGTGTCAGGTCACTGGTAATATAGGGTTTCGAAGTTCTAAGTTTATAGAACTCAATAACTACGTATGCTAATAATAATATAGCCATGATAGTTTTCCTTTTGATGCTATTGCCATGAATTTTTTTACGTATCTAACACTTACGAATATCTCGCAATAAAAACTAAAAACATATTTTTAAAAATGTTATTCTACCAGAAGTTTAAATAAACATGTATATCCTTGCTAAATTACAGCTTTCTAGCACTAAGGGCCTCTGCGCTATGCTACGGACGGACGGATGGACGGACGGACGGGCATGATGAAACTATGAGAATTCTGTTTTGACTTCGGAACCCTAAAAAGGGTCATAAAAATCGCTTCATAAAATATAACGAATCTATCAACTACATATAACAAAATTTGACCTTATCCCTCAGGAACAGGTCTGTTTTCCGGGATAAAAAGTATCCTATGTCCTTTCCCGAGCTCAATTCTATCTGTACTAAATTTCATCGAAATCGGTTTAGTGGCTTGAAAGATTTATCCTTCAGGAACAGGTCTATTTTCCGGGATAAAAAGTATCCTATATCCTTTCCCGAGCTCAATTCTATATCTGTACCAAATTTCATCAAAATCGATTTAATGGCTTGAAAGAGTTATCCCTCAGGAACAGGTCCATTTTCCGGGATAAAAAGTATCCTATGTCCTTTCCCGAGCTCAATTCTATATCTGTACTAAATTTTATCAAAATCGGTTTAGTGGCTTGAAAGAGTTATCCCTCAGGAACAGGTCTATTTTCCGGGATAAAAAGTATCCTATGTCCATTCCCGAGCTCAATTCTATATCTGTACCAAATTTCATCAAAATCGGTTTAGTGGCTTGAAAGAGTTATCCCTCAGGAACAGGTCTATTTTCCGGGATAAAAAGTATCCTATGTCCTTTCCCGAGCTCAATTCTATATCTGTACTAAATTTTATCAAAATCGATTTAGTGGCTTAAAAGAGTTATCCCTCAGGAACAGGTCTATTTTCCGGGATAAAAAGTATCCTATGTCCTTTCCCGAGCTCAATTCTATATCTGTACCAAATATCATCAAAATCGGTTTAGTGGCTTGAAAGAGTTATCCCTCAGGAACAGGTCTATTTTCCGGGATAAAAAGTATCCTATGTCCATTCCCGAGCTCAATTCTATATCTGTACTAAATTTTATCAAAATCGGTTTAGTGGCTTAAAAGAGTTATCCCTCAGGAACAGGTCTATTTTCCGGGATAAAAAGTATCCTATGTTCTTTCCCGAGCTCAATTCTATATCTGTACCAAATTTCATCAAAATCGGTTCAGTGGTTTTGGCGTGGAATAGTTATCCCTCAGGAACACGTCTATTTTCCGGGATAAAAAGTATCCTATGTTCATTCCCGAGCTCAATTCTATATCTGTACCAAATTTCATCAAAATCGGTTCAGTGTTTTAGGCGTTATTGAGTAGCAGACAGAGTTACTTTCGCATTTATAATATTAGTATAGACTAACGTACTTTAGTCCAATAAGAACATTTTGTGTTATATTTTTTGGGTGGAGATGAATAAAAAGTTATTGTATTGTATTATAACTTGAAGGCTAATATAAAAATGGTCTACTTATTTAAAAGGGTGACCAGTGTAATGGACTTTAATAGTCAATAGTATACATATGAAAAATACACGTCAACAATATAAAAAGTAAAATTACACATACCTATATACGCAGTATATAAGTTGTATAAAAATATTATAATAGAAAAAAATGTCAAGAATAAATGAATATCAATGTCAAATCTTAAAAATATAAAAATACATTTAAAAACAGTCCTAATGAAAAAATTATTTGTAAAACAAAAAATCCGACTGCGTAAAGAAAAGAAAAAATAAGCCCAGTAGTTTAGAATTTAAAAGTAATATTGAAAACTAGATATTTCGTGAACTGTTTCACTGATAGGGATATTAATTCTATATTTTCGTATAATATTATAGTAACATTTTAATTCGTCTTTTATAAATATGCAAGACACCCCGTGTGATCTCTGTTGGCGACAAAAAAAATGCTAATTTACATCCTTACATCCTTTATCCCTCAAAAAGTTAAAAAAAAATACGAGCCCTACTAAGAAACAATACGGTTAACCGGTATATTTATTACACAAGTACATACATATGTATTACATATATTAAGATACCGATCACATGCAAAATATACCCACCATGTAATATTATGTTGGGGCTAACAATGAGAGTCGCAGGACTTTGGAAAGCCATCTATAATAACAGTTAATATCACGAAGACATAAACTCTATAATAAGAAAGTCAAAGTCAAAGTCAAAATATTGTATTCATATAGGTATCACTGATACACTTATGCACGTAATTTTTTTGGCTTTTCGGAAGGTGCTTTGTCGAGAAGAAAAGCCTAAAGAAACCAAAGACACAAAGTATGAAAAATATCCTTAAAAGTACAAAATATATAACATATAGACATGAAATTATCTGGAGGAGGCCTTTACCTGAGAAGGATTCTTGCATTTCAACTATGTATTTCCAAAGAACTCCCCAAAATCTCTATGGGAATTGGCTCTCGGCTAAATTAGCTGAAATTTTGCACAGAGGTAGTTTTCATCATGCTGATCAAAAGTCTCAATGAACGCAACCTCCCAAAATCAAACCCAGACCCACCACTCCCCCGCCCAATCTCAAAATGCTTCCCAAAGCACACTGGATGAAAATCAATGCATAAGGGATATATTCATATGAAACTTCGCACAGAGGTAGCTTTCATCATGCTGATCAAAAATCTCAATGGGCTCAACCCCCCAAAATGAAACCCAGACCCACCACTCCCCCCCCCCCCCCTAATGAAAATACTCCCCAAAGCACATTACGATGGAATGCATAAGGGATATTTTTTATATATATAGGATACATTACATATATAGGATGGTAAGTGGCTATCGTCGCCCATGAACATCAGCAACACCAAAGGCATTACTGATGCGTTGCCGGCCAAAAAAGAAAGAAAGAACTGGCTCTCAAGCCCCCAGCCGGAACACGACGAGTCTTCTGTCTCATGCTCGAGGGTGGTACCTATTCGGGCGAACCCCTGGAGAAATAATAATAGTAATAATGGTATTAATTAATATGTAGTATGATTTAGTCGCCTCTTACGACACCCCTTCCGGCGTGGGATTGGGGTTAGTATTCTAAGCCACCCCAATACGGCTAAAATATAATAAAATATACGGCTAATATATGCATATGAAGGCAAGGTGTTGGGTGATACCCGACCTGTTTACGCCAGGTGGTGTTTGGGGGGAGTGGTGGGTCTGGGTTTGATTTTGGGGGGTTGCACCCATTGAGACTTTGATCAGCATGATGAAAGCTACCTCTGTGCGAAGTTTCATATGAATATATCCCTTATGCATTGATTTTCATCCAATGTGCTTTGGGGAGTATTTTGAGATTTGGGGGGGAGTGGTGGGTCTGGGTTTGATTTTGGGGGGTTGCGCCCATTGAGACTTTTGATCAACATGATGAAAGCTACCTCTGTGCTAATTTCAGCTAATTTAGCCGAGAGCCAATTCCCATAGAAATTTTGCGGGGTCCTTTATTCATTCTGACTATTCATTTGTACTATTCATATTTATTTCAAATTTTGTTATTAATTATGTTACTAATTAGCTTTTCTGACAATTATCAATGTTATTTAAATATCATGACGAATATGTTACAATAATAAGATATTAAAAAAAAAAATCATTAACTTCATTATTAATTTGACATAATTTTACAATTTATTTTTAGTCTGATGATGTTACTTTATATTTTTATTTTTACAACAATTTAAATTCAATAATTGTAGTCAAAAATACCGTAATAAAATGATGCAAGAAAATGGCTTTTTATTTTTATTTATTTACGAACAATGTCACAAAGGGACTATAAAAGAAACATTCAGTCTGTCTTCAATTTGACGTCTACTCTCATTATTCCCAGTATAATCTCGTTATTGGGGCCAGTTGCTTGACCTTTAAAGCCTCTTGGCCGCTGCGGCCGATCTCTGTTAGACATTACGTTAGGATAAACTTTTCGCCAGTTAAAGTTCGCCGACTTGGCTTTATTTCACAATTCAAGTGTAATAAACTCGATAGTGGCTTGGGGTTAAATCTTGGTTGCGTCGCTTTGCAAGTAAACACTAATTTGGAAATCTCTAAGTATTTAAAATATTAAATTCGTTAAGTATTTATTTTGTTTTCTAGAGATAATTTTCATGACTGTCTTACAAATTATTGTTGTAAGCTAAATTATGTGCCTGCAATGTAAATTATAATCTTGCTTTATAAACCCTTCGTGTATACGTCGTGCAGTATGTTATTGTAGGTACATTTATATTTTAGTAGAAAAAATATAATAAGTTTCATATGGAAGTAATTCTCGCATGTCCAAAATATGACAATTAATTAATTGGAATAGCTGTTGCACCAATTTATAATGACCAAACAGCGATTGTGAGAGAAGATCACCAGGTATACCTAAATAGTGTTTATTTTGTTAACAAAAACTATTTTTTTATAACTGAGAGTAGAAGAATGAAAACATAAATAAGGTTTCTATTTTCTTCCTTTCCAATTACTGCCCAATACTACCCATAACAACAGTTAAATATTTGGTAATGTTGACTGGAAAGTATTACAATACAAAAGCTGGATTTTCAAATAATTTTTTTTGGGAAAATATTTGAATGAAGCCGAAATTTATAGCACTTTTAACTCAATCCTTTCACTTAATTGACTGTAACAATTTGATCCCTCATTTTCTCAGCAAGCATTTGGCTGCAAACAAGAAATCAACGTTACCACCGGAATCAGAGTAGAAAGAAACGTGTCGGGGAAGGAGTAACAAATCAGACGGCAAAAGGAAACGTAAACCTGGTAACAATGTGCAAATTGCTAAGTCTAAAAAGAATTCTCAGTAAAACCTTAGCAGAAATTGCAGGCAGTCAGACTCTGCAGTGTTGTAAACTATTTAATATACGACCACTGCCCGATTGGTAGATTGTAGATACGAAGAAAAAATTTACTACGAAAAAACGGTTTCTAACACGTCAACATGATACACTAGTGGAGAAAAGTCTACGTAAATATTTTTTTTGGATATACAATGTCGATAATATAGTTTTCAGACTTCTGTATAATTTCTTCGTTTATTTTGTATGTTAATCATCAAAATCGGTCGACACGTTTAGTCTCTACAACGCCACATAGGAACAAACATACATACATACATAGACTGATAAACACATTACCCTCCCTTGTGTCCCGCAGTCGGGAAAAAAGAAAATTTATTGGGTACATTTATTGGGTAGCATCATAATACTATTATGAACTTTTATTTCGCCGATTCTTTCCCAGATGTTTCGTGCCGCGTTTTAGTTCGGCGCAAACAATGACTCTCTCGTTCTATTATGGAATGGAAGCGGTTCGGTTTAAGTGGTGAATGAAAAACGTGTGTAAGTGCCTGTTTTGTGTGGAGTAAATTGTGCGAGAATTTTATCAGAGCGTGTTTTAAATTGAGTGATTTTGATTCTGAAAAGGTGCCTTGGAATAAATACACTTCGAGTTGTGTTACATATGTATGTGGCGTGTTTAAATTTTAAGAACGCGGATAACTTAAATTTTGTAATCCTTTGCGAATAGTTATTATCATCAGTATTTAATCAATGACATATACATTACAATTCATCCATATTAAATGAGTATATTACTATTAGATATAACAGAATGTAATAATTGACTTTGAAATTAAAGAAATTATTAGTAGAAAATTTATACAATTTCACTGAAAATGATCTATTACTTCACTTTTTATGTAAATGTAGCTAACAAGCAGCAGAGGAGGAACTGTTATTTAGCATCAGCAATCACAAATACCAATAAAAATCAATAAATAATACTAATAACCAACATTTTAGTACTCGAAGAAGCAGGATTATTTCCGGTTACCCGATACCACGACCCAAATACGTGAAAAAATATTTCACCTTTGGGAATATACTGGGGATCATGTCTTTAACATCAGTAAGTTTACCAAAGCTACCACTGTTAAAGGATTCTTCTTTTACTAATAATTTACTTCAGTTGCATTTTTCTCCTCATAACACGTGACGCTTCGTACGAAATTGGACAACCTTATTATGATGCGGTATTAAAATATTCTTGAAATAGAGCCGTCGTTATTACGTTTTAGTTCACCGCTAGGAGATAAAATCTAGTGGAATAGGAAAACGGGCTTCGCCAACTGCAGTGATATTTCGGTTCTAAGAAATTGTGGCCCTCGCCGTTTCCAGAATACGGCTGCTTTTTCGTTTACCTTTTAATTAAATTGGCGAGTCGCTCCGCAGTAACTCTTCGTTACTTTGTCATAAATAGGAAACGTAAGATAAGGGGGTTTATGCGATGTACATTTTGGTTACTTTAAAAAAAAAAAAAAAAAATACTTTATTTCTTTAAAGTTGACATTACATTTTTAGTAATACACAGTGGGGGGCATCCTTTTAAGTAAATATATACCTGTGTCAGGATGCCCCGCTCTTTCTTATTTCTACATTAACATATTATTATATAACAACAAAAAGTAAGTATTTCCATTCTTCAAAAGTAAATTACGGAATAAGGGTGTGTGTGTGTGTTAGTGTGTGTGTGTGTGTGTGTGTGTGTGTGTTTGTGTGTGTTAGTGTGTGTGTATGTGTGTGTGTGTGTGTGTGTGTGTGTGTGTGTGTGTGTATGTGTGTGTGTGTGTATGATTGACTGAGAGACTTTGTAATATACATATTTTAGAAGTTTTATAATTTTAGTTATTTTAGTTTAGCGTTGGTTTTTATTTAAGTTTTATTATTAATTTATGTTTAGGATTTTATTTTAGTTTGACTTTAGATTATTATTTTATTATTATTATTATTTATTTATTTTGAATTTTGGTTTTAATATATTAACTTATTCTTTCCAACAGGGCCTCAACCTCTATATAACTCAATTTCTGTATCCAAATAGTAAGTTCTTGTTTCAGATTATAAGGATGCTTCCTAACAATGTTAAACATTCTATTTACTTTATTGTAAACATATGCTGATTGTCTTATGTACTGGTGTTTAGCAAAGTATGAATTGGCACCAGCTATTTCAATTCTTAATCTTCGCTTTGAATACATATTTGTATCTTTATTTAAGTTTTTATGTTTGCTTAATAGTAAGTGTAATATATATACAACTTTCTCACACTTAATATATTAGACATAGAATACTATACTTTATTCGTGAATGTTGGCAAAAAGAGGAAAAATAAATGTTTTAATGCACTTATAAGTATTTTGATTAGAGGTAGGGGAAATTGGATCGTAAAAATTTTCAAGAATGCCTATTTTGTACAATGCTTTATGATTTTGTATTTACGATCAATTTTTGTCGTGTCTCGTATTAAAATAATAATAAAAATAATAATGAAACTTTACTCTTAATGAAACTTTCCTCACCACAAAAATGAATTAACTTGAATGTGTTGATGTAATCGTTATAATTTCTTACGTTGTTTATTTATTTGGCCTTATTTTTAAACACTACACATAATAATACATGTAGCTATTATGATGTGTCTTCAATAATTATAAAGATCGTGACATTCGTAAAAATCTCTTTTTACATTGTTAAGGAGTGAAAAACTAACGATTTTAACGGCTCTTTCTTTTTCTTCTTCTATTTTGTTGACAGGTAAAGTGCCGGTTATACTTATACCTATATACCGTTGGTGTTACCGACGTCTATAAATGCCGTTAATCATTTTTTACCAGACAGCGCTGCTGTTGAATAGATAATGGTATAAAAATATTTTGACGAAAATATACAATTCCCTAACGCCTTAAAACGCGATAGTCTGTCGACTAACAAGTTTTTCCCCGAGTCGTCTGGAAGCAGCTATAAATTAGCATCCCTGTGATTAATTGATGTCTCGATAACAAAACACTTCTAAGAATAACTTTAAGGACTGTTAACTGTAATAATAATTTCAAATATGACACATGGAACTAATAATTTATACGATGTTTTACCACAAAATACATAATAGTAGTACATAAAGTCTTACTACAATATTATACACATAGTAACGGTAATACACATCGTAATGCTTTTATTACATTAAATTAAGCATAAATAATTTTCCCCAACCATTTTTTTTCCTAATACACACGAAAATTAATTAAAATCAAAAGAGAATTAACTTTATATTTATATTACTTACTGGAAATAAAATAAGCTGGCCAGGTGTAAGATAAGTTCCAATTTATAAATTGAAATTTGCTTTGGACATAATTATCGTTGACTACAGAATATCGAAAACTTTTATTAAAATGTAAAACTTCCCAGCTAATATGGAAGTGAGGGTATTTTGCAAGAGCGTGTAATTAATTCGGCGATAACTATATTCCGCCGGGGCTCGACTTAACATTACCGCGTCTTTGAGTAGACCGGGGCGCCTTGATAGAATGTTCATTCTATTAAATACTTCAGGGCTTCGTGATATGACGATGGTTAGGGTGCGAATTTTATTGTTTAAAGTAGTGTGTAGTCATTATGATAAAATTGTTACTGATCTATGTATTTATATGAAAGATATCATTGGTATTTAATATTTATTAAAGCAATAAATCCCTTAACAATAATTTCATAATTTGTGTCTGTTTCATGGTGTCATGTAAAACTATTTATACGAAATTTTCACTTATATGTTGTAAAGTAAATACAAAGGCATATTGGTTTTAAGGCGAACTGAGTTTGGTGATTATTGAGAAATTAAATTCGAAAAATCACAATGTCGTTTTGGAATAGAAATCTGCCAGTTTTATCATAGCTTTGGGCCAACATTTTGGTTAGCCACGAATCACTCCGTCAATCCTCACTGGAACAGCGTGGTAGAGTATGTGCTAGACTTCTTTCTCTTGAAATTTCTTGAAAGAGATTGGACTGATTCTGGCTTGGTTGGGATTGCTTGATTCTCTACCCAAAGTGGTCTGTCTTCAAAAATATTTGACTGTAGGTACATATTTTGAAAACATATATTTTTCACTTGCTTTATTCAATTGAAATTCTAACTGAATGCGTAGTGCGTACTTCACTTCACTTCACGGGCGTTAGTGCTCCAAACTAGAGTTCATTCATGACGGTATGTAGGGAGAACATACAGAAACACTACGTAATATGAGAGCGAAATGAACTGAACAGCGCCGTTCTGACCTCGAATGGGTAATTGAAAAGAATTGCAACTTGCAAGAAAAAGCCAGCAAGTATTACGTAATTGGTTCTGAAGGTCAAGTATGCTACGCCATCGAAACAGTGCGGCAAAATGTTAGGATATGGAAGACTTATCAGTCAAATTCGACTAGAGTCAAAGTATGGAATGGTCGTTTTTAAGGTACAGTACGAAAAAACTAAAAACGAAACCCATATAGGATAAATCATGCGGCTGTTCACAGCCAATTTACTCCGAAACTACTAGACCAAATACTCATGTACTTTTTTGTGATTCAAAGATGAAGGTATAAATTAAACAACATAATTTTGAAAACAAAATTGACAAAATCAAAATTAAACAAGAACTGTTTTACAAACCGTATCGTGTGGTATAGTTCTACAATGACTAGTTTTAAAATTATTCAAGAAAGAATGAAAATAAAAGCAAAAAATTGACTATTCCCCCTTATCTCTGAAACTACTGATACTAGAATAAACGCAGAGAAGTCAATGGTCTTAAAAAATGGCAAAATAAATAAAATAGAAAAATAACGGTAATACATAATCAACGTACGGAACCCTCTCCAAGCGAGTTTAACTTGTTAAGTTTATTAATTAATTAATTTATTTATTTATTTAGGTCTGCCAGTGGTTACAACAAACATACAAATGAAGCTTATAACTATTTTTAATTACTATGTGTTTAACCTTTTAAGGCAAACACAGCATGCACATACAGGTAGTTTAATGTATCTACGAACTAATAATTTAAATTGTAAGCGGATCTATTTGTGCTGCCTAAATTTATGGCTTTCTTAAATGATAGAAAGGACATATTATTAATGTCCAATGACCCATGGCATCCATTAAGTAACCTACAAAGACGTGGAATTTATGTTTAATAATGCTATGAAAAAGAGAACTTGTATTCCTATACAAGTATACCTTGTTTAACTGATCTCTGTTTGTCCCTGTATCACTCACGCAGTTTGAGTTGAAAAGAAAATTCGTTTATATTTATTTTCCTTCGAAGTAAACTAATTAAATATAGTGCTTCTTTTAATGCTTACAGGAAGAAATACATATGTATGTGTTTACGTTGACTCCTTAGTTTCTTAAAGGAATCGGAAAATCTATGCTTAAATTTTTATTAAGTTGTGTTTCTTTCATTCGTACTGCCATCTGATCAAAATCTTCAATTAAACAAAATTTTTATTAAAAGTCATTAGAAGAATCAAATCCATTAATCACTTCAAATAAAAAATAAACCTTCATAAATCAGTTTTGGCACATGCAGGAGTGATCAATCATCTTCAATTTGCCATTTAACGTCCATTGAAGCATTTCACATTATCTCGAATGGAAATGCGATGCATCGCAATCATAAATAAACTATTTTATGCATCCATGCCGATGCCAATGAATGTTGCTAAAAACTGATGATCTTTCACTTCATAAATAACTGACTCATGAAACAAGACTCTTCAAGCCTACTTCATCTATAAGAAATAAGCGAAACGATGTGCAAGAAACCCAAATCCTTTCTTTCAGCATAATGATTATTTTCAATGTATTATTGTTGATAATTGTAAGTCACAAACAACGCAAGCCCAAAAGATCATTAATAATTTAGAATTAAACAAAGAATCCTTCAATTAGTAGACAATTTTTACCAAACTAAGCTTTAAGATCATCTGAATGTTTATAAGCATATCAAATGGAAATTTTATTAAAAACTTAAAAAGTTCCATCCACACCGATTGGACTCATGGAGTACATCTACAGTCCGATTTTCACGAACTTTTTTGCCACGCACGTGCAAACTGGAATGGGCTTCCTTCCGAGGTATTCCCGGAGCGCTATGACATGGGGTTCTTCAAAAAAGGTGTGAAAAGAGTTCTCCTTCAGGGCCGGCGTTGCATTGGCGATTCCTCTGGTGTTGCTCATGTCCATAGGCGACGGTAACCACTTACCATTAGGTGGCCCTTACGTATGCTTTTTCGTCTGCCCTTCAGGCTATAAAAGAACTTAATTTTGTAATAACTGCGTAACATACTGTTCTTATAACTTTAGCTCATCAATTTCATAGACGAATGTAAAATGAGTGTTGACACTCATTTTTATTTCCATAACAAGAATGTCGAAGAATCTTCAATCTTAATACTGAAAACAGCAAATGTAATATTTACAACAATAAAGAGATATATGCATGCAATCTAATTATCTAAGTACAATATAAATTAAAAAAAATATGATACATGTCAACCGCGAGATGTTGCTAAGTAGGCGAATACTAACTTATTAATTAAAAAAAACCCGATTGCACAAAAAACTCTTTGACTTAGATAATACTCATATAGCATATTCTCATATATTCGATTTTTTTATTTTTTGATACTTCAAACAATGATATCTCACCATTTTTGTTTTTTTTTTGTATTTTCACTTATCTAAAAATACTTGAGCTGTCAGGACGCGTCTAACAATATCTTGATTATAAAAATTAGTACAGCGGTCTCAAAGATATGCGATAATAAAGAATATTTCATGCACACATACAAGATACACGCAAAAAACATAACAATCCTGGCAGTCGGATAAAAACAAACGGTGTATGGATGGATTAGTAAGATGATAGCATTGCTTCATGATACTGACAGTTCCTAATAAGACATCTTGCAAATAACCGCGAAACCGTCAGTTCAGCGTGAATTATGTCACCGTCAGAACACGATACCGAGCTTGTTTTAGTAAGAAAATTTACATAAAAATACAGCCATTATAGAAAATGTTCTAGAAGCTACCCAAGAAATGAAATAAGTACATGATACTGTAAATTTTACGGATACCAACTTATCATGTCTTACCTCTACCCATTTATACATACTCCAGGCTACAAAAAAAGGCTTCAAACATTTGTGCAAATGTGAAAGAGTTTTATTGTTATTGTTAACAAAAGGTTACAAAGACACATTTTTTTTTCACTATTTCGTTAAACCAAAGTCAATTTAGTGTTTTCCATTTCAACTTTCCATTATTATTTCATCGCGACACAAAAAATGGACAACTTAAAAAGATAATGCATACAACAGAACTAATCTCAAAACACCATGAGACAGTATCTTTTATTTTAACCTACGTTAAAACTCAGATTCAAGCTTACGTTATTTACTTGCTCTTCATCAACTTTATTTACTTAATTGAAGGTCATTAGATAGGTAAACTTCACACATAAACAGCAACAAAATAGCTCGAGTAAACAGCGGCGGTGTGTCTATATCACAGAGCAATAGGGAAGTTTATGTGTGTGCCTCCATGTTGGATCATCTAGATTCTAGCGCGTCTGCTATGTCGGTTCAGTATGCTTAATCACGTCACATTATTTTGAAATAAGATTAAGGTGGCTAGACAATTTCGCTTTATAACCAGTGTCTTTGCTGTCTGTCTTTGCACCGCTTTCTGGTATCATAACCAATACCACAAACTCATTGTCGTAAAATGCTATGTTATTAGTAATTACGGTAAGATTTAGCCGTTTCATCCATGTACTGCGTGGACTGCGAAATGTTGTTAATACTAGTAGAATATTAACATCAGCATTCGTAATAATTGTTCCTCTGCTGGATCTCAGTCTCCATTCATAATTAATGTAAATCTTATAGTGGCTACGCTGGTTTAACTGATGTAGGTCAAATTATTGTTGGTCTGCAATTATCGTTACATACGTCTTAATACAACCAGTTATAAATTCCCCACATACGATGTACAAGCGATAAAACCTTTACTAATTTAAAGAAACGCTCAAATTTCCCGTACAAAACATGAGGAACAAAAGATACTGAAGCCTAGTACGGGTCTTCATCGCTATTTCGCCGCTCGAAATCGCATCGACCGCTAATTAGCTGCGGGTTTTATTTCCTGGCTGCTGTTATCTAAGCCGTTGTAATCTGCCATTGCCTGTTATACTGGCTGGTTTCGATTTAGCGCTAAATACGCTGGAATTTATCCTGGTTTACAGTATGATTTTACTGTAATTCTGGATAAAGGCAATGAATTTAGTAACATTTCGGTTTGTAGATTAATGAGTGAGTGGTGTATTAAACAAATTCACAAGACGATCTCTGGCTTTAACAACACTTAAGGTTTTTAGTTGGAATGTTTCTTAATCATTGTTTGGAGAACACTTCGTCATTGAACTATTTTAGAATTTTTAAAGTTCAGACGCTGATAAAGTTGATAAAATTGGATAGGATATTGAATAAAAATTGTATTTCTTTTATTTTACTTTCATTTATTTAAGAACAGAAGTTTAGTTAAAAACATAGTTTAATAAACAGTGGAAGAAAAATATTAAAAAGTGACCACGACTGGAAGGTACACCTAATCGTCATGCCAACGTCTTTGTTCAACTTTGTATTGTAATAAAACCAAAATTCTTTCTAAAGTTACTAAAAACGGTCGTTGTTTGCGGCTAATTTACGCGACCGGGTCGAATTTGCATCCGCCACGGCAGCCACTAATTTGCCAGCCGGTTTTATTTTCCACCATTATCTGACCCCTGTCTACCGGCCACGCCTACCAGCTACCTACGATTTCACGTTTGAAATCAGCTTTAAAATTATTGCCTGGTTACAAAAAGAGCTTATTTGCATGTGGAATAAATCGTGGCTCTGTTTTGTGTTAAACTTTTGTACTTGCTTTGTGTAGTAGAATTCTACATTCTTCTGTTGTTGAATTTGGTGTAGTATCAAAATAGTATTCAAGATAGCTATTAGATCCCTTCTGAATTAGCTTAAACTATTACTGGTCATCTATAAAAATCATGAGAGGTGTCAAGGAACACCCGGATGGAACGAAGTTCCTTTCGATTTAAGTATTGTTTTCTTTCTCTGTAAAATCTCTGAATCACTTCAAAAAAAGTGTCGTCATTCGTAAGAATCAAAAAGTGTCGTAATTTTCCATCTAGCCCCCTTTCACAACGTGCGATAAGGAACTTCGTTCCAAAAACTTGAATGCCAAGGTTACTTGCGATTTAATTCATCGCACCGTTCCTAATCTTTTACCAGTATGCATTAGAGTAGCATATTCTTAAGTGAACTTCTGACGGATTGAAGACAAGAACGTGTTAATTGGATGCATCCATCCTAATCCAGCAATAGATAAATGACACACAAAATTTTCTCATCTAATTCGAATTTCGTCAGATTCCTATTATCAATGTTTCTGTAGCAAATTATCAGAAAACCTTTGTCTGAAGAGAAAGCTGCGACGTGGAAGCTTAACTTCACATACATACATGAATTCAGGAAAAACTTACGACTCCCAACTACGCTATGAATAGTGAATACTATGCAGTTAATCTTATAACGCTGACGGACTCATTTCCTACGCCTATACCTTACCGTCGGACTGCAACGTCAGCTAATATTTTTTCAACTCTTTTCAATACATTGAACTGTCAGAACAAACGGTTAGAGAAATTAAATATAACTTTAAGCTCGCGACACAATGTGGAAAGGAAAGAAGAGGTTGTCAAAGAAATCTGGTTTTATTTTATTTTTCACGATATTAGTAGAAATAAATTTAAGACTTAAAATAATAAGGTATAGTAGAACTTATGATGACTCATGAAACATGTAATATAATGCCCAGAAAACATTATGAGTTGTTTTTGTTTTTCTTGGCCTTCAATGTTTCCTGTGGTGCTGATATCAATGGGCGACTGTAGCCACATACCATCAGGTGGATTGTCAGTGCGTTTGTCCATAAAAAAATACTTCAATAGAACATAGGACATGTATTATAGCTATTAAAAGCCATATTTCAACTTAATTAACTCAAATCTACATTTTTATTAATCCACGAATTCAACCACTCAATATAAATATTGGATTGAAGAGATGGATGGAACTGAATCGCATTGGAGGTAACCGTGCGGTATTAACGCGCCGTTTGGTCCATCCGAGTGCATCTGAATGACTATGAAGGTAAATATCATCGATGAAACAATGAAATATATGACGTTATACGAGTGAACAAGTCTTGAAACCCTCATATCTGTATTGGGGTTATTCTATGCTAGTATCCGCCCTCCTTTTGCTATGGGGAACCTGTATCTTAGAGTGAGATCTATACAGTGAATTTAGACATGGATTTTGCTCAGACTACATTTAAATGAACTTTATGCGGACTCTGTCAATACGAAAAAATTAAAAGTCATATAAAACGGCTAATATTATTGTATTATTTTTGTCTGGATAATTTTCAGCGTAAGCAAAGTCTTAGTATGGTTTGTAGATTTTACCTTTAGTATCACTACCCACCAAAAGGTTTATACGGCTTTGGATAAACATAATATTTTTTTACATATTTTGTGAACCCACTGAAATAAAATGAACACTTAATTTTACTCAAAACGTACAAAAGATCAGTGAAAACTGCATCCAAATCGGTTTAGCTAGATTCTAAGAAAAACAAGAAAATTTTTAAAGTCAGACTTATAGATCACTAGACAGGCTGTTCTGAATAAAACGTGTGGCATAGCGCGGGAGTTAAGGTCGTAGCTGACTTATACGACACCGCTCCCATCCAACCGAAGTATGAGAATTCAAGTATAAACTTAAAATCGTGCTCTGTAGGTGCACTTTACAGTAACAACAAAAATTAGCAGCCCGCGCGCGGGAAACAAGCTAACCGCAACCTTGCCACTCAATAGTTGTACCTACAGAGCACGATTTTAAGTTTATATTTGAATTCTCATACTTCGGTTGGATGGGAGCGGTGTCGTATAAGTCAGCTACGACCTTTAGACGTCTATCAGCGATTTGGTCATACTTACAGTACTGTTCGCTCTTATGTTTTTCACGGAAAGAGTAAGCGAGATAATAAATGAGATATGGAGAATTAATCATAAGTTACGCGTCAGTAGTGTGCAATTTCTTACTATGACAGCTGTTCTAATAAAATACCTATAAGTCTTTGTCACTATCAGGTAGAATTGCAGTCAAACATACACTTGTAAAAAAGCAGAATAAGCAGATAAAAAAAATCTATGCAATATAGGTACTTTTCTATTTCTATTATATTTCTACTATTAAATTTCTAGACAAATCTGATCCATAACGAGCAACATCATTACAAAGACAGCGGAGAAACAGTCCATTATAACATTACATCAAATTATTTTTGGTCATCCATTTCTTTTGAAGTTCCTTTAATGCGAACGATTTCACGACGGCAAACTTTAGACGACTTTCTATAAACGTCTTCTGAAATAAAAAGGTAAATTTAAAACCTGTCTGGATCTCTGAGAGGTTAAAGCTTCTTTCTGATCGTTAGCTGTTGGAGATAACTTATTTAAAAAACTTATAATCTTTTTGAAGCTTGGAAATAATAAATGAACGAAATATCTATCAATGTTATTATTGAATTGTCACAATACATATATAGTTTTCCTAAGAATAATGACATCCACAATATTAATACCAGGAACAAATCTAAACTGATTGTATCAAATTTTAGACAAATATAGTCTTAAATTATTACAAAAAAGATACTAACTATATTTTAGTGTATTATGAATTCTAAATAAAATTCTACAGATTAAAAATTTTTACTTTAATAATGTTGATTCGTATTCATTTTATACATATCACTAACTTGTCTCTTAATAGTTGGCGTGAATGCAAGAGAACATCAAACACCTTAATAATATAGACTTTATTCTTTGCTAATGAAAGTTGTTTTTTTGTTTACAGGATGTGCGTTCCTGACGTATTTCAATCCAGAAAGTGCATCGAGCGCACAAAATGCGCTTCACGAAAAACGGACACTACCTGGGGTAAGTCAAACATTATAAGAAAATCTATATTATATATAACTGTTTAATAATATTACCAAAGATGTTAGCGAATTGGCTTCGCTCAACGTTTTTAAAAAAAGTTATGTACTCACATTTTAAGTGTTTAGTTCCAATCGAACCAATGCTCATTATTCATTATTTTTATTCAATGCGGCGATGGTATTTCACATAGTTTATAAGAGAGAAAGTGCTACTTTTTGCTTGAATTAGGAAAATTTACGTGAAATGTTCCGAAGATTCTATCCTTTCTTTAAAAGTCATTGACAATATACGAGTATCAAGTTTTTAACGACCTTGCATATCTATACTAATATTATAAAGAGGAAAGATTTGATTGTTTGTTTGCATTGAATAGGCTCCGAAACTACCGAACCGACTTGAAAAATTATTTTACTGTTGGGAAGCTACACTATCCCCGGGGGACATAGGCTATATTATATTGTTTTTACTATTTTTCCCGAAGCGAAGCGAGGCCGATTTCCTAGTATTATATAATATTATAATATATCACTCATATGGTCAGAACCGAAAGACAGACAGAGAAGAAATGCTCCGCTTAGTTTCTGGGTCCGATTAACCCCGAAGCCAAACAAACTTACGTTTCAATAAGTTAATAACAAAAGTCAGTTAGCTGCATGAGATTGTTAACTGTGTTAAATGCACACCACTTTATCGTAACTGATCCATTGCCGTAGATAAATCTGAAACATTTCCCCTCATAAATATTTCAGCCTATATTTTTCCGCTCAATTCGCCGTAGACTCAGGTGGACGTAATAGTCGGAATGTTTACTGGCTCCATCGATCATTTTCAACGTAATTCAATCGAACGAGTTCAATTATTTCGGCCGATTGTTTATAATTGAGTTGCGGAAGATAATTATCCGGTTGGAATACAAAGGCTGAATATGTATTTAAGTTTTTAGGGTATCATAATTCATGATCACTGAAAAAGCGAAAAGAGCGTCCATTCGTGATGTAATAAAGATGGCCCTTATTCATTCAAGGGTTGATTAGTCATATGGAAAATATAATATTAGGTATAATTTATTGAGGTCGTCTAATAAAACCGCTTAAGGATTCAAAACCGCGGACGAAAAGTAATTGTGCATTACCTTTAATGCGGATGTAAAATTAACCACTACTCTGTATTCTCTACAGAAAGCGAAGTAATTTTATTTTGTGATTACGATTTGTGCGTAATGACTATATCATCATAAACGCACCCGACCCTGAGTTTTCAATGTTCTGACGCTTACTAGTAGGCTTGTAAATGGTAAATTTTAAAATGTTATTTTTATTGTTATTATAACAGTAAGTTTAATAAGCATTTAAATGATTCGCACTATTAAATTCTTCATATATCTTGTTGGTTAAAATAAACGACCGATTCTGGTTAGCAATACATAATGTTTTTTTACGATTTTTTTAAATACGTTAAAAAATTAACTTTATTTAATCTGTGGTAAAGAGTTTTGGTAATGGTGGTGAATGAAAACTATCGATGCTCATAAAATAACGATTTTCAATTTGAGCTTCATTATGCCAGCTCCGTTTGTAATAGAACACTTGGTTTGTATCATGCTTTTAGATTATTTCTTCTCTTTTCTTTGTTGGCCGGCAATACATTAGTAATGCTTGATTGATTTGCATAGGCAGCAGTAACCATACCATATGAATAATGAATAGTATTGACTCTGATATTATTATTAAATGATTTAATACAAAAAAATGTTTGACCAGCTTTAATAATATCTCTGTTCATCTATACGAATGGGACGTAATATAGAAAGGCGACAGGAGAATGCACACATCGACACTAGCTTAATACAAACACCTCACGGCGTTTGTGCCAACCTCATTATTTATGAAAGCCGTTATGGGCTCAAAATTTCTTACGGCTGAATTATTTAATCTGCTTTTCCATTAGGGTTTTGCGAAATGACACAATTTATATTCAGTACGTAGGCTGGGAACTCACGAATATGACTTTATGGGAAGATTAGGAGGGATCAAAAATTAAAAAGTTGCCCTGTTTGTATTGCGGCTACCGATAGATGTTTTTATAAAGGAATGAAATATTTTTATAGTATCAATTACAAAATAGTGCGTACCCTCTCAAGGTGATATTCATTTTAATTCACCGATCAGTAGTACACAATGCCCCAGTTTGAACTACGAGCACCTGGAGAATATTTTTATGACATATAAATGGTTATTTTTGATTTGATTATAATTATTTATGACACATTTTTCAGTATACAAAATACCAAAACAAAATTAATTTGGTCAAAACTTTGCTTTAAGACCTATTTAGATATCCCAAAACAAACCAAGCGAATGAACAATGTCAACTCGTAACAAAAATCACGTTAAATCCACACAGAATTCCATTTAAAAGATAATCCTTTACTTTCAGAGCTACTCACCACTCAGCGTTATAAATATTAAAAAACTAGCTGTTGCCCGCAGCTTCGCACGCGAAAATTATGCTTATCATATTTGTACCCCTCACAGAAGAAAATTTAATAACAGGTTAATTTATATTGAATTTAGGAATTTATAAAGTAAAACCTTCGATACAGTCACAAATCATACTTCCGGGAGCGGGTTTTGAAAAATAAACATGTATTCCATCAAATAAAGGAGAAACGTTTGTTGTAAATTTAAAGCAAATTGCTGATATTTTAAAATTAATCCATACAAAATTTCATGTTGTTTCCGGGAAAACCTTTTAATTTTTCTGGATGAAAAGTTTTCTGAAACATGACCAAAAGTCCAAATTTCCGTCGAAATCAGTTCAAGGGTTTTGATGTGATGCCTGGACAGACAAACAGACAGACAGACAGACAATAATTTAAAAAAAAATTTTGGTGCTCTAACACGTTATTAAAGTGTTATTTATTGATTATAAATTTCAATATTAATCCCTCTCAATCTTTCTCTCTCTCTTCCTCTTTCACTCCCAGTCCCTCTCCAGCTTCTTGTCCCTCTCCCTCTCCCTCTCCCTCTCCCTCTCCCTCTCCCACATCCGGTCCCTCGCCCATTTCCTGTCCCGTCTACTCTCTCTCTCTCTCGCTCCCTGTCCCTCTCCCTCTCCCGCTCCCTCTACCGCTGCCTATCCCGTTCCTGGTCCATATCGCGCTCCCTGTCCCTCTCCCTCCGCTGCTTCTTGTACCTATTCCACTCCCTCTTCCTCTCCCGCTCCCGGTCCCTCTCCCGCTTCCTATTCCTCTCCCTCTCGCACTCCCCGTCCCTCTCCCTCTCCCGCTCCCTGTGCCTCTCCCTCTAGCGTTCCCGGTCCCTCCTCCGCTTCCTGTCTCTCTCCCGCTCCCTGTCCCTCTCCCGCTCCCTGTCCTCTTATCCCTTTAAGGGACCTTTAAGTTAACCCTTTAAGGGAACATTTTCCAAAAAACCGTGTTAAAATTTACTTTTGTTTCTAACTATAAACTTACATAAAAATTTCATATTTTTAACTCTAAACCTGGCAAAGTTGATTTGTATGTAGATGACTACCAACCCCTATTTTTAGGGGATGAATTTCGAGAAAACCTTGATACAGTTATTTTTTGTGTCTAATTATAAGCTTACACACAAATTTTCACCATTCTTACTTCAAAACTGACGAAGTTCCCATACTAACTTGGGCCACCTTAATTAACCCTTTAGGGGATGATTTTCCAAAAAAACGTTATACTTCAAAATTTAGTTTCTAATTTTGAGCTAATATGTAATTTTTCATGTTTTTAACTTCAAAAATGACGAAGTTGCCTACTGAGTTCAATCCGGTAAATTAACCCTTTAAAGGATGATTTTCCAAAAAAATGTGCTAAACTTAATTTTTGTTTATTACTATAAACTTACATAAAAAAATTCATACTTATAACTCTAAAACTGACGAAGTTGGTTTGTATGAAAATGACTTCAGACCCCTATTTTTGCTAGTTAGGGGATGAATTTCCAAAAATCCGTTCTTAGCTGACGTCTCCTTAGCATAATCTATCTCTTTGCCAAATTTCATCATAATCGGTTCGGTAGTTTCTCAGATTTTTTGTTTAATCAGTGGTGTGTCTCTTTTCAATTTTATATATTAAAAAATAGGCCCGGATCAGTTGCGGCTAATTTCGGCAGGTCGGGTCAGGCGTGCCAGAATTACCATACGTCAAAGTGGTTCTCTGGCTTGTATAAAATACGAGTGTCTCATTACGTGAGTTAGGACTACCTTGTTTAGGCACACTTTAAAATTCCGGGCATGAAGATCAACTGGATTAGATCAACGTGACGGTCTCAGCTGGAAAACTCGATGCGTTTCGGAGAAAACGTTTTAGTCGGAGGTTCCCTTAATATTTCTAAGGGTTCTAATTTTTAGATAACTCTTTAGTATAGTATATCTTATAGTAGACATAATGAGGTACAGTAAAATGGAATTAGTAAAATACTTTTTTGTCATTGGCAAATATTTTTTATCAGTTATTTAATTTTTATTTTAAAAGACGTTTTTCAACCAATTATAAAAAAAAATAATGTGTGTAGATACCGATTAAATACTTAACAAAGCAGTGCCGGTAAATCATTGTGATAACATTTTTCGTCGACAATGCACGAGTGCACATGCACGGTTCCAGTTTCGTACGCGGCTCTAGATAGACAAGCGATAAGCCGGTCCGTTATCGTTGCTTTCCGGTAGCGTTTTAATGTGTTTTGGCCTAAACTTGTACGTGCTGATCCTGCTTTGTATTATATTACAAGTATATTATATTTCAGTAAAGGAAATATTTAATTTATTAAAATAATCATAGACAAATTTGCGTAATGTATTTATTTTTTGATGGCCTCATAGCCCGGTGGCTTGAGTGGCGATGAAGTCTATGAAATCCATATTATTCTGTCCATCATATTCACAATCTATCCATGTCCAATTGCAACACCAGCGTTTGCTCTGGGTCAGGCAGAATCACTAACTGGGCTACGATATCCTCATCAAATCATTACATGATATCGTAAACATTATAGAAAACTATTTTATTAGATATTCTTGGTTCCTGCTTCCTTTTTTGTCGAAGTAGTTTCGGTGGTATTATCTTTAGTGTCCATGGGCGAGGATGACCACTTGAAGTCAGCTCTGTCTGTTCATTTATCAGCTATTTACATAAAACAATACCCAAATATGCTGGCTACGTTCTACCAAAATCACAAACGAAAAGATTTCAGCACAAAAATGTAATTTAATAAGCGAATTAACTCGGTCGTAACAACAGCCTTTGCTAAAGATAAAAAAACGTTATTATAAGATAATTAAAAATGATCCCACCAACGTAGCCGATATTTGCCGTACGGTAATGAGATGTTATGGCGAACGGGTCGTGTAAGCCGCCGGCGATTAAGTTGTAATGAACGGCCGGGTGTTGAAAATCGGGCGAGTAATGATTAGGAAATTGTTTGCTTAGGCTCTAATTTGTGGGTTGACTAATGAAACGCTTAATCCCATCGCAGGCTTGAATATTAGTGATTGTATCTTATTTTGAACATCGGTTTGGATTACGTTATTAAGGTTTTAATTATGAAAAATATCAAGGATACTTTTTTATGATACAGAAATTTTGTTTGAGTATGTTATCATTCAAGTGCTTTGACGAAGTCTTTTTCTAGGGGCTTTTAAGTAGACTAGAGACTCGATCTGCAATCCGGATTCGACCATATTTATCAAAGGGCTACTTTACACTGACATTATTTTAGCTGTATGTGTCAAATGCATGGTACTGTGTAATCTTTATTTTTATTAATTTTATGTATTTAGCTGGCTATACACGATCAAGTGAACTTTTCAAGTTTGCAGTGTGACTTGATGCGGCATCCAGTTTGCATGAGATAGCTATATGGCCAGATAGCTATACCGTGGCCATACACCGTCAAGTTTACTGAATGCCGCATCAAGTCCACTCCAAACTTGACAAGTATAACTTGATCGTGTATGGCCAGCATAGCTCATGTATATTTTATAAAAATATTTGTTTTCTGCACTCCTTCTCCGGAAAGTTTAACGATGCCAATTTCATACTCCTCCGCCTGTTGTAAGTAACATAATTGTAATCAATGGTTTTTTATCATTAAATACCTTGAGTAAATAAGCCGCACAAAATATTTCACGGTGTCGTGAGCTTAGAGTAAGCTTAAAAGGGTCTTAATGAAATCATAAATTTGCTCCATCTGCTATTTATCTTCTTTAGCAACTTTTGGGGTTGAGTCCAAGCCAACCTCCCCTCGTGGGGTACTCTTTTGAACAAAGACGAGGATATGGAGTTAGGCCCCTTCTGTTAAAGGCTGTAAAGCTTTAAAGAAATACCTGAAGACGAATCACGTGGTGATACTGAAGGACAACCTCGACCAATCATAAGTCTGATTTACGTTGATTTTAAGATACGTTGTCACTCTAAAGCTGGCCATAAACGATCAATTTTACTTTTCAAGTTTGCAGTTTGAATTGATGTGGCATCCAGTTTGCATAAAGCCAGATAGCCATACCGTGGCCATACACCGTCAAGTTTACTGGATGCCGAGTCAAGTCCGCTCCAAACTTGACAAGTATACTTGATCGTGTATAGCCAGCATTGTGTCGGTGTGCAACTTTGACCAATGATAGGGTGAAGATATTAATTTAAAGTCACGTGATTCGTCTTCAGGTGCCTCTTTGAAGCGCGCCCTTCAGGTATATAAGCTTCTTGGTTCCTCATCAGCTAGTTGAATCCCAATGGTGCCATCTTCTTGCTTCTAAAATCAGCACTAAAATGTTTTATATGTGTTTTTAGGTTGCAGTGCCATAGATAATTTCAGTCGACGACATGTGGAGATGTATTGATATTTTCAGTTAAAATTTAGTTATCTACTTAACTACTTAATACGTATAAACAGGACTTAAAGCACGTAAAATGCCGAGTCTGTCACGCATGGTACATCTGTTATGATTTCTATAACCACAAACACGTACAGCTACTGGTGTCTGAGCAAATCCTCTAGAGACCACCCGGGAAAATATGCGCGGCGAATTTCCCTATGAAATATTACACCCAACCCCTCCCGTTAAGCCCAGGTTAGTGAGGGCGCCACGAGCTACCTATAAATTGGTTTGTTATTCTCACTTGTTTTCAATGCCTTTCACAGCTCTGTTTGCTTTTGATTACATTTATCTGCGTTATACTGCGTTGAAATGGGACGGCCGCTCCGACGAAATTTTAGAGAGATTTTTTGCTACTCGTATCAACCGGTTTTAATTTTACGTGTTTTTCTACCGAAGAATTCGACTTTGTCTTTGTTGAGAGCATTTTTGTCTGAATGTTTATTTTTGTGCAATGTGAGGTTTGTATTGGATTGCCAGAAGGAGGATTGTAGTGTTCGATATATGTTTCTATGTTCTTTAGCGCAGCTATATAACGGCTTGATACATTCTATAATAACATTTAAATTGTTAGATTCTTCTTGACAATGCAAGGAACTGGATACATTAATATTAAAAAACAAAACAAAAGTATCACTTTACATTTTTTTAAAAGATGTGCGGAGGAGTTTCTTTACGGTTTTTTTCTCCTCCATGACAAACCTTTCCGAAAAGATAGTAGATAAAAAAATGACGTGCATAAGTGTATGTGTGATACCTTCATGAATAAAGAATTTTGAATTTCTTAAATTTTATATCAATTAGCTACACCCAACTAAGAAGGTAAATAAAGTTATGGGCTATAATATAAACAGTTTAGATATTATAAATTATGAAATAAAAATTTACGTTAGTCACGATTTTACAACTTTGATAATAAAGCTTAAAGTATAATTTACAACTTAAAACTACAGTTTTATATCAGGCAATGCACTACAATGTTTTCGATTTATGTAAAATATTTCTTTTACAGCCGTTGTAAAAGTTGCTGCGTCATTTGCTCTAAAAATGGCAAAAGAAGGAATACAAATTAAATTATTATCTTTCTTTTTAGGATCTATATCCAATTGTGATGCAGACCTGTACTTATTAAAGGCCATTTGTGAATGATGATATTGAATGAAAAAAAAGACGTGTGGCACTCGGAGACTGCCGCGGTAAAGCTATTGCATAGCATTTTTTATCAACTTATGCAATTATAATTATTTATTTATTTTTTATTTATGCAGTATTTTTTTCTTTGATATTAATTCAAGTTTTTCTTTGATATTAATTCAAGTTACACTTGAGCGTGGTGACTGATAAGAACACATTTTTTTTCTTTTATTGAATAAATGAGAAGTTAATATCGTTTAAAATATTTTTATTATCTTACAATACATGTAGGTTATTCAGGAATTTTATTTCATATACGTTATCATTTAAAATTCAGTTAATACAGTATCAGGTAGTATCATTCAATAATGAGTTAAATAAAAATTAATTAATATTTTGAAATAATTTAATTTACGAATCTCTATAGCCAAACTATATGTGTTAAGCGCCATCTGTGATTAATTTTGTATCTACATAGTGTATTCTAATATTACTTTGCTACGTATCGTAATAGTTCTCGTAATAGAACATAGATGGTGTTTTTACAAGTATTAATATTAGGAAATAATAGTATCACCGCTATGCCGGTTGGAGTAGGGGGTGTTAGGTTTCGTTACGGGATTTCTGGATTCGGTCTCCACGCTCAAGGCCCACGATAGAAGCTATGCAATAGCTTAAAAAATACTGCATAAATAAAATTATTTCCTAATATTAATACTTGTAAAAACACCATCAGATGTTCTATTATGAGAACTATTACTATACGTGCGTTAGGTTATTTTCGTTACGGAATTTCTGGATTCGGTCTCCACGCTCAAGGCCTACGATAGAAGCTATGCACAGACATAGATAAGCTATGCAATAGCTTAAAATTAAAATTAATGATTTTAAAGCAAATAACATCTACGAAAGCATAGTAAGGAGGGCCATCTCATATGATGGAAAGTTGAAAAAGTGTCCAGCTGTTTACTGAAAATAGAGGTTAGGTTATATAGGTGAAAATAGAGAATAGGATGGTGGTACTACCATCCTACCACAATAGCGTTGGCAATCGGCAAAACTACGATATGAACATAGCTGAAGTTTGCTGAGTTCACTAAAATTTTTCCTAGGCTAGCGCAGCGCCATCCCTATTGGACGCGTTTTTACGGACACTTTTTCATAACAGAGATGGCTCTACTTACCTCTATACTCCATGTACGAAAGGGCTGATTGTACTAGGATGAATCGTTATTTTTTGCGGATAGTGAATTAAATTGTTCTTTTGTCATTAGCACAAAATTGTTATGCCAGTATTCACACATTCACATAATATCTTAAAATGATGATTACGCTATAAAATACGAATACGTAATAATCATATTAAATCACAATTTGGGTCGAAGGGAATATAGTTATAAGTTACTATACCGAATCGTTAATGATGAATGTATTTTGGAATGAGCCGTAAGAAAGTGCCTTTTATATCCTAGTGGGAATAAACGCGCTCAATTGCACTATCCTCGAATCTGAACCACATACGCACAACCTGTTGCCTCGTACTGGATAGCTTCCAGTACTTAAGTGAATTATCGTCAAAGAAACGTTGCAGTTAGCATTCACATTTTTCAATTCACCTCCAGTACCAAATTTGTAGGCAATTTTATATCGTTTGCAGTTTACAATGTAAAATGACTGTAGTTAAAATACGAAGTTTTTGAGTATTTTACGGGTGGTTCCTAAACCTTATATTGTACCTGCGATATTGATCCTTTATAAGGTTCCGTAGTCAAAACTTAACCTTTATTTTTTATGTCCGTTTTTCCGTGGCTTGGCCGAGAGAATTAGAATTGGAAAGCTTTAATTCTGCCCTGATATGGCAAAAGGCGGCTACGTGCAGAAAGTCGATTTCGAGAAAAACGCAAAAACGTGGGAAACGTGATTTCTTGACCTGTGTGACAGATAGCGCGAATTGGTCTTTTGAGTTTAGTAGAGGACAAAATCTAGTATTTTTTTTCATTAGCTTACGTTAAACAACATGTTTCAAGACAGTTTAAAATGTATTTTTCTCGTTTATCTTAGTATTTTTTTTCTCTTGGTTATAATAGTAATAGATATAAAGGCCGCTACAAGTACCTTAACCTCCTTCTTGCGTATGAATTTCTTCATGAATTTTATTTTCAAATATTTATTTTGTTAATGATACGACAAATAGCGGTTATGTTGCTTAGCTGCTTTCAAACTTCCGAAATTATATCAAATTAAGAGCTATAAAATGTAAATAAAGCCGTTAAAGCCTATTAGTCGCTTTTTTTAGTAGTATCAGATAGATTTTAAACTATTTAACATGGAAATTAAGCAACGAAACTAAGTAAGAAGGCGGTTAGTTTCGTATGTTTTAATGAGACCGCCTTTTTATGTAGTAATCATAATATGTAAAATCCTAATTATTTACTGTAAAGACGGTTAAGACTAACTTTTGAGAGCATTAAATATATAGAATCGGTGAGAAATAAAAAGTATTAAGTATCCAAAATCTAGACACGCGGCACCATGTTCAAGCTAACAGAACTGGCGAGCAGCACCGTGTGTAATATTACACGAATAATTTGGAGCCACTTTTAACCCCCTCATAACTCGAAAACTATTCCACATAAACCTGTCAAACTTGGCTTATTTATTGAGACTTACAAAATACGTATGTTGCTCCAAATTTCATGAACACAACTCAAACGGTTATTTAGATATTAATGTCCAAAAATCGTAATTTTTATCACTGACTGACCTATAGATCAAAACTCTTACCCAGTTCCAGATGACCTAGAAAGTTAAAATTTGACATCCAAATAGGTAGTTGGGTACAAAAGAATGAATCAGAAACTAGTATTTTTTTATTATAATGTGTAATATTACACGAACCATTTCGAGGTACTTTTGCCCCCTTAACTCGAGACCTATTTAACCTACATACATGTAATTTGGCACATTTATTAAAATCTCTTAGCTTATTTAGAATAAAAAATTTCATAAATGTAGCTCAAACAGTTATTGATATATTAACGTTTAAAAATCCGCATTTTGGTGATTGACTCACTGACACAGGGTCAAAAACATAACCTACTTCCAGATGACCTAGATACTTTATATTTAGCGTCAAGATAGACTAAGTATTAGGCGCATGTAAAGGAAAAAATCTAAAAACTGAAAGTTATTGATAATTAGTGAGACTAATGAATTAGCGGTTCCACTGTAGGTACAAAGTATTTTTACAAATAACAATAGGTATATTCATTATCTATAAACACTAATAATTTCTAGACAAAAATAATGATATCTCATCAAAAACATAAATGTGAATTGAGAGCTATGTTAAAAAAAAAGAATTGTGATCTAAATGGGTGCCAAGTTCTGTGTAGAAAAGCCTAAAATTTTAGTCACAAGAACATGTAATTCAAGCTTTACATTTGACTTGGCTAGTTTTCATTAGTTAGCAACCAACGAACCAAATTTTAGAAAAGTATTATAACATACATCCATACATTACAATAAAAACGTAACTTATTTACTCAGTTCTTTAAATAATTATTATAATATTATACTTACGGATATATTTGATATGTTGAGATTAATAATTAGACTAGGTAATCAGTTATGGCAGTAAAGTTGGAACATTCACAGAAACTAATATTATCCCTATTTAAAGCGTTATACAAAACCTTGTCATTAGCGGGCTTATAGCCTAATCAATATTAGGCTAGATAAGGAAAAATATTTCGTACCCATCAACTTGCTTTTCCGCAAAATTAAAAAAAAAATTACGTTTTGGGAATCTTTTCGGTTCGGTTGTGGTCTTTCGTTTTGGTGTTGAAACCTTAGAACTGTTTTGAATAAAGACCCGACTTTCTCTCCACGACAAATTCCAATAATAATTGTTTATATTATTTCTCTCGTTTTCGCTAAAATTTTCCCAACATTTTTTATACACTTAATGCTATCACAAGCTTCTGTTATACGAAATTGTTCCCGATACTTCGTTTTTTAGCTAACTGCCTATCAGCCAAAGTGGTATCATGTATTTTTCTTTTACGTATGTTTCCAGATTTTGTATATGTAGTTATTCCCACTTCTTCGCTTTCTACTGCACTTTTTTCATCCCATTGTTCTTCTATTACTTCATGAAACTCGTTTTCTTTGTTTGCTTCTTCTGTTCAATTTTCTTCATTCATCCATCATCGTCCATGATTCACGCATATCTTCATTTTCTATCAATCCTACCTCTCTTACTGATATGTATTTCTTCTGTAGCTTTGTGTTGAATTTTGCTTTGTGTTGCTAATTCTATGTTGTCTTCTGTGCGGATGATATTTGTTCCATTTTGCCCAATAACCACACAGCATCACAGATTTCATCTTCTTCTTCATTATTTTTGTTTTGCCATCCAATTTCAGTATTTGAAAAGTTAACCTGTTTTTTACATGTATTATTAAAAATATTCCGACACAATGACTTTAGCGGTAATACCTGTTCTGAAAAGTTTTGATAAATGATATTCTGTTCATCATTGCAACTTTCTTTTTCTCTCTTTTTCAAAGTTTCATCTCTAAAATCATTTTCAAAACTGCAATTATTAAGCTTTGTAGATTTTGCGGTAGGAATATGAGCCGTGTATGCTACAGAACAAACCATAGAAGCTATTTCATATTCTTCAGAATCAGAGCTTCCGTCTTCTGGCACGTAATAACGGTCTTTAATAGAATCATCAGAATCAATATCTTCAGAACTAGATTCCAATTCTTCAGTGCAAAATAAGAGATCAACTTTGTCTGCAACTGCAACTTGTTCGTTGTGATCATTTTGCTGACGGAATTTGGAAATTGCTTCGTCCATGAATTTCTCATCGCTTATCTCATGCTCGTTAAAATGAAATACTGGTGTGGTCATTGAATAATTTTGTGTCCAAATAGAATGTTCATTAATATATTCTAAGTTCGAGCCGCCTTACTTCCTTCCCTGCGCTTCTCGATTGCAGGACACTTAGCCGCTTACATACGTAGTAACAGCGCTTTGCCGCGATAAACGTTATTTATATAGTTTATAATTCCACATTAATCATACGTTAAAAAGCAATCACTGACTCTTTTTTTAGCATTGAAATATTTCAAAAAGTTATCATACTATGTATAATAGAAGTTAAATATCTTTAACGAACTTTTAGCTTATTAATATCTGTTAGCCGCCTTTTTATTTATCAAATATTCTTTAAAATGATTAGTGGTTAATACATAAATACGCAGTATTAAGCCCATAACCGCATAAGTATCTAGTTTGAAGTATTTTGCCGCTGTATAACGTAGGATTGCGCTTCAACATTTTAGAAGACAATGTAAGTAAAACAGACGTTAAGATACTTTAAAGTATATTTAACTTATAATTAGCTTGTAACTACTTTTTTTCTTATGGTCACCCTAAAAAATGTGCATATAGCCGCTAAATTGCTTACGATATCTCGAGAACGAATAAACTTAGAAATATAATTCCAAGATAGGTAGATGCGTAATCGTTTACATAGTATGCTGGTGTTAATAACTCAATTTCGTGAAAATGTCGTATAGCCGCCTTCTTCCATATCACGGCAGAATTTGACATGAGTATACCTACTTATACCTTATTTACCACGCTCAAGGTGATACTATAAAAACTTACAAAATGAGCAGGATACCATATAGCCCAGCTAACGTGCCATTATACCTAGGTAGGTAGCTAGGTAGCTGGGGGTTCCGTTGTAGTATAAGTTTTTAAATACATAGCGATTCGGAAGAAGTAAAATTCGGGAACGCATTTGCGAAATGAAGCTAATGATCCTAATTCTCGTTAGACTGTTATTCCCACCTCACCCTACCATCTAAATAGTTGGTTTAAGACATTTGAAACATTTATGATAATTGTATGTTACAGATAACGAATTCAAAAGAAAAACTATCACAGCTTAGTGAGTTTTTAATAAGATAACAACCAATAGCCTAACACGCACTTGTCCGATTTAATGATTTTACAGTCGAATTTCGTACCACTGGGACAATCGTAATTATGTATAACACGTTTAAACCTGTTGCTTATATGCTGGATGTTTTCCAATGTTTAATACGTGAATTATCGGCCATAAACTATACCAGTTATCATTTACATCTTTCAATTCATGTTACGTGCCAAGTATGTAGGCAATTTCTGGTAACTTCCAGGCTACAACTCCCAGAATATTTCGTTGCATAATAGTTTGACTGTATTGTAAAAGTTGCTTATTCGAGTAACCATCTCTAAGAAAGAACAGATCTAAAAGAGAACTAGATTTCGAATGCAAGTTTATTAGAGATTTATTTTAGTTTTATCTAATAGATTTGTCAATAATTCTAATAGATTTGGTTCTGCCACCGGGCCGTTTAATACACCACTTATTTTGGCGAATAAAAGTATTATTTTTCAAAAAAAAAATCTACTTTCTTTACCTGCCTTTTCTTTTCCTGAGATGAAGATTATTTGTGCATAATTCATTTTGAACACAGTTTGCGGTATTAAAACTAATTTTTCAGCAAACCGACGCGTTTGTTTGCTGGAAGCAATTAAGGTTACTTTTTCCAGTTTTATAATGTTTTGTATTTTTAACTGTCAGCAAAATGAGGTCACGGTGACGGCAGTGATTTGCTATTTTATGGTTACAGCGACCCTTTATTGCCCTGCTGCAGTCAACTGATTTTACCTTACAATTTATTGTGCTTGCATATTATTAGCCACAAGGGTCTCTTACAAATTCGAGAAACCTTTTAAACTCAACTTAAAACCTTTTTAAAAACCTTTCAATCATTGAATTATATTCTAAAGACATATCACTGATAGGTTGCAGAATCTCAGTATGGTTCGCCGGGGGTGGTCAATAGGTGACTATTTCTGCCGAGAAAAAAATTGACAATTTTAAAGATTTGTCCATAAGCAATCGTGTTCCGTTTTGAAGGGTGTATGTTTGTGGTTACACTTATACAAGAGGCGTTATATCCTCAGGAGTAGCAACGAATATTATTATGTGTTCCACTTTGAGTGGGACCACTTATTCAATTATTAACTTATTATTTGTAACTGAACAGCTGTATGTTCCCCTGGGATGATTTGGGCGTTTGAGATAATGTTTGAGATTTTATTGTATGGAACCACTCTTCCGCAAGCAAAGCCGTAGGAAACTAAATTAATAGCACTTAAAAATATCAGAAAGATTGATAACTCTTTATTGTTAGCACACCACAAATTTTACAGGCACTTATGGAGTATAGATAAATAAGAAGTACAAAACAACAGGCAACCTTATCGCTACAAAGCAATTTCGTCCAGGCAACCTAGCATATTATTTGGAACCGCTGTAGCCCGTCTGCTACATATATTTTAAAGTGCCTAAATTCCTCTTCAAACGACGTCACTCGTTTGGAAACTAAATCTTATCCATTAGGATGTGTCAATGCACCCACAATTCAGATTTGTTCAATTTCCTTTTTCAATGGCGCACAGGTGACATTGGCTTTTATCCAGATGATATTTTGGATTTAACTGTTATGTCGGTGCAAGCAAGCGTGTTCTGATTTAAAATAATTTTCATAGTTATTTGTGTACTATTTTGTACTAACACGCTTACACCTTATATATTATTCCAGATCATGGCCTGTCCACATGAGCTGTAAAGGCCAATAAGGCCAACAGCATGTTCTTTAAAAAAAAAACGAAAACAACGTTGGGAGTCGTCTGTTAAAAACTAGTTAGTAGTCTTTAACTAATTATTGCTTTATAAAAATATTATCCCTCCTGGCAGTCGAGTAAAAAGGGTCATGAATGTTTTTATATAGTCGACTTAGCATTAACCAACTGATACTAAATGGTCTCCATCACAAAAGGACATTAGTAACACTAAATTACCTATCACGCCTTCTTACCAGCTCCCAGGGTTAACTAGAGAATACCATAATGCATTAAGTTCTATTATACCTTATTTTTAAGGTTGCAATAAATAATAAATAAATAAATTTGCTGATGCATTGCCGATCTAGAAACAAAAGTAAAGAGAGAATTCTGAAAATTTAATTTATCTGATGAAGGAAAACTATGAAGTATGTATCATTAGTGGATGCGTGCGTATAATTATTTCGTTTATATGGTACTTATACGTTTGTTGAACTCGTGTCAATTTATATAAAGTAAAGCAGAGATTAAGATACACTGAATTCACTATATTCCTTGATAGTATTTCACAACTACATAAATTGTACGTTAATTAAAACTTAAACGAATAACGTGTATCTCGCGTAAACTTTTTCGAAGACTCTAAGGCTTTCGAAATTTTATACGTAAAAGTTACCAAGAAATTTAAAACAAACTAACATTAGATGTTTCGAGAGCTTGGAGTAACTCATGCTCATGAGTCGAACATACGTTGTACATCGTTTCTCTTCTAACGTAACAAATGTATCTATATAGAGCTGTTGAAAATAAAAATCAACAAAAACAGTTGTATCAATTTATTTTATTGATATCTATTTTGTAAGACCACAGTTAGAAGAAAGCACAATAATATAATGTAATGAAATAATAAAATATTATAAATATAAGCTATGCTATATGTATGTCGAAGAAGTGGGTGGTTCGGGAAATAATAATACAGTGGGCGTTTACATAATTTTAGTCGGAAACTAATTAAAACAGGTTTTACACTCGATACAAATTTAATACGCGATTACAGCTGATACATTCGACTCTGAAAATCAAAACGTAGTAAATCTTTCAAAACGTAAATTACGCGCACAAACGCACAAACGCGGTAAAAACATCTCTATATTCATCTCTGCGTACAAGATTTGTGTTTAAAATTTGGTCTTATTTTAGCTTTACAGGCGGTAGTATACGTCAGACGTTACTCGGCCAATGCGTCTTAAATCGACGGGAAGGCGTACAGGGAAATTGTTAGTGACTTGAAAAAAATCTGTTTTACACCGTGTTTGTGTCGCCTGTGTGCAAGTGTGTGTGACAATGGATTACGACTCGCTCATCTACTCACACATCGCTAACTATTATGATGATCTGGTAAGCTTTCAACTTTACACAGAGTAGGACACTTTTATTTCGTTTCATAAATTTCATTTAGATTTATCAAGGTGTTAATGAAAATTAGGACGTGTTCAAATATTTATTGTTTATTTTTCAATAAGACTAATATGAACGATAGTGAAAATAACATTTTCCATACGTAATTATTTACATTACATCAAATTTTGTTTAAAGAACTTGACAACTCATTCTCAAGATCGCAATATTCGCAATACATCTTTAAGTTTTAACTTACATTGCAATATCCAGCTAAGTGACTACTGTATTTCTGAAAATTCCCGAAAATTTCAAATTATTTAATATTTGATAATATACCAGATATAATATATATTTTTATGTTTACGTTAAATATTTCTCATATTCAGTATTGATCAGAACATAAACCTCCCTATCCAGAGTCGTCCATAGTTAAAAATATATGTGTAAAGAAGTGATCGGTACGTTGGGAAATTATTTTTAATTAGCGTATTTCCATTGTTTTATGATCTGTAATAACACTAGTTTACAAAATAAAAAAAAATCTTGTCCTTCCAGTGAATGTTATATCGTTTTATTTAGTAACAAGAGCTAAACGCAAACATATTTTTCTTTTATTTTTATCACGTCAAAAAATCAACTTATAATCACATTTTATTTTAAGACTACCCACAAGTTGATTCTGAATTCATTCTAAAAATTTTGTGCAGTGTAGTGTTTAGTTACATAAGTATTTGTTTTTAAAATGTTAAAAAGGTTGTATAAGGTACGTCTTGACCGTTTTTGTTACATTTGCGGCGAACTTATTATATCTAAGAAAGGATATCCCATAACTAAATCACTTAAAAAGCATATTTTTGTTATTTCCAAATTTCGCTGTCACATCAGGACTTTTGTCCTCATGTATTTTGTGAAATATGTAGGAAATCTCTAAGCTCCTGGACTGCAGGTAAAAACAGATTTTTTTATTTTAATATGCCAATGATATGGAGGGAACAATCCAACCACGAAAATGACTATTACTTCTGTCTCACTAAGACATTTGGTTTTGATCAGAAGAACAAAGATAAAATTGTATATGCAGATGTTACTTCGGTTACTAAACCTATATACAGTTCGAACAAGGAACAAGTTCCAGTATCTCCCGGTTGTTCTAGCAAAACATTGACGTCTAACACAGAATGTGATGAAGATCAAATCCAAAGTAACTCAGTTCAGACGAATTGGTTAATTTTCATATAGAACCATTTATGATAACTCAGTCTGGACACATCAATTACGAGATTAAAACGAGTTTAAAAAAGATACGAAATTAATAAAAAGATGAGAAATTTCAGAACATGCTTTCGGATATTGAAAGACCTGCTTGGGATTCAATACGACTTGTTATCCAAGAGTTCAGCAACATGAAAAATGAAAATTACCGATAGTTAATTGCTGACTTATTACATAATTTTCAGCGAATGAGTGTCAAAATGTCTCTGAAAATTCATTTCCTTGACACGCACCTCGAATTCTTCCCTGAATGCCTCGGACAAGTCAGTGACGAACATGGAGAGGGTTTTCATCAGAATTTGAAATATTTTGAGCAAAATTATTAAGGTTTCTGGGACCAGGCTATGTTAGATGAATATTGGTAGTCTAATATAAAAGACAAAGACACAAATAAATACAAAAAAAGGCTAAAACAACTCATTTTTAATTTTTATAAGTACTTTTTTAAACATTTTTATTGTAATTTAAAAATTATAAATATTTTGGAAACGTGACGTGTTGGATATTTTTCATATTTTTTTTGAAACTCAGTGCACCTCAATTGTTAAGAAAAAACACTTTTCATTTCAAGGACAAAAACCTTGTAAACTAGTGTAATATACGGAAATATCCTGAATGGGCGCTAGCGAATGACACAATCTCGTTGCTTGCCTATTGTTGGTGTAAATCTTTATTAGTTTTATTAATTTTATGTTAATATAGCCCCTTTTTAGACATGATTCAAATAAATCAATAATATTATTTACGTACAAATGTATTGCGTTTATTTGGAAAAAAAACTACGTTTAATAGAATCAAGTTTAAACCAAATTTACAATGACTAAACGTATTACGCTTAAAAGGCAAATTGTCTATAATAAGCAAAAAATAAGTAAGTATTATAAAAACCGAAAGAAAACATTTATTTAAAAAAGTTAAACACCACATTTGAAGTGACATCCACACAAAATCAGTACACCGCAAACAATTTCACGAAAATCCGAGTCCAAACATGTATGTTGAACAAAAAATCGTAAACATTTCCTCGCCGACTGTACTTACCTGTTAATTAGGAGTGTTTACACAAAACATTTGTGCGGTACAAAATGAACATCAGCTATGCGTGATGTAAAAAAATTGTAAATGTTTACTTAAAAAATTAGTGCATGTTAACTTACAGCGAATATATTAAAATGATCTGCTAAATGTAACTGAAGTGATTATTATCATTTTATTAATAATCTAAGTTGAAAACGTTGGATAAGTTAAGTAATTTATTTTTAGAAAAGTAACTTTTATCTTTGCACTCTCAGGAATAAAAAATCTTGTTTTATGCAATATGCAAGTCTTTATTTTTTATTTCAACATCAATTCTAAATATAATTGCAATATTTTATGCAAGAAGTAATTTTAATTGTTTTGCAAAAGGTTTTTTTCATAGGTAATTTTAAATATATTTTTAAATATTGAAATTTATTCAATAAAAAATTTATTCAACCTACGAGTACCCTGTGGTCCCTGTCGCCGGCTGGGAATTTATCTACATATACAATAGAATGGAATTGACAGTTTGAGTGAAGTAATAAGTAATTTTATGATCACCCTATACTAATAAAACTGTAAATAATTATATTATTTGCATGTCCATGAAGTCATGTTTACAAACTAATAATAATTCATTGAACAAAATTGAAGTTATTGTCATTTTAGTAGATTTACTAGTTGTCTAACAAATGACCGCGACTGTACTCGCCTATTAATTGGGTTTGTTTACACAGAACGTTTGTACTGCTCTAGAAGCGAGCAAGATTGGCGCAGTTCTGACGTTGCTTCCAAATTATGTAAATTGTAAACGTATTTCAACTCTAAAATTATACAAACAGCTAAGCATTCATTATTTCTCCAAGCCGAGAAACTTTGATTCAGTTTTGTCTTTCTTTCATCTCGTTTCTTTGAAGAATCAAGCCATGCTTCATGCAGCTATTGTATAATATGAAAAACATAAATTTGATTCCTCGCTTTCCCTCCTTCTTCATTTTTCTTCCATAAGTGATGCTTTTAATGCTGCGGGCTTCTAAGAACAATGGTGACCTTAAGAAGGCTAGTTGCTGTTGGAAGCGATTAAAAAACATTAAAAAGAGTAGAAGTAAATTAAAATTGTAAATTAGTGTGTGTACATAAATAATAAAATAAATAAATAAATAAGTTTGACAGGAATAATTCATGTATCTGAATACTATGCAAAATTGTCACTAAACTGAGCAGAGTTCTCGAGTAGAGCCACCAGGTTTTTAAAACAGATCTAGTAAATAAATAAATTAATAGCCACAACAAAAATCAAGTAGTCCAAATTCTGATTATATTGTATGCCCATTTGACACGTCCATTAAACAAAAAGTATTTTGTAACATAATGTATCAGTTATATTCAAACAATACGAAAATCGAACTTTCGCGGGCTATTCGCGTCGGTTACAGTGAAAGAATTGGCAGTATCTATTCAAATAACATTCAACAGTAGCGTTGTGGCATAAAAAGGGAGTTTTCTCAGAGCAGAATGACTAGAATTATTTGAAATGCTGAGCTGTGTGAATCAACTTCAGCTCGAGTACAGTATCAATTCAAATACATGTGGTTTTTAAATAAGAATTGTTTACTTACATAGTTGTATTTTGGGTAGCTTTTGCATGAATATTTTTATTTTTCAAATAATGGCACGGGAATTCGATCAGAATTGTACATTTAATGTAAACTGAATTCATTTTAGCATTCCACACATCCAAATTTTGTAATTATAGTTTATCTGTATGTCCGTCTATCATAACAAATTCCTAACATCAATGGACCGACTTGCACTTGACTGGACTTTTTATAACTATACATGTTAAGTTTACAGCTGAGAATGAAGTTTCATGTTCAATATTAGCCTGGGACAGGTAGCTAAACAATTGTTTCAGTCTAGTCTAGTCTAGTAGTTCTAGATTTTCCTTTTAGGCCGCATATTTTCCTCACGTAGTCCCTAATCAACTTGTTCCGTACAAAATTCAGGCATTACTTATTCAAGCATCCAATTTACACCGCTACGAACCGCAGGGTTGTTTCGACCACCTTGCTAAGTGGTCATTTAATACTCGTTAGTTGGTCGCGTGCAGCTCACCCCGAATTTGAGATCTGGGGCAATTTCATCAGGCATTCGAAGGCTCTTGTAATTATCGCGCTGTTAGCTCCTGAGTAGACTCAATAACAATTAGTACTTAAAACAATGACTCACAGATACCTTCACAATAGACGCGGTACAATGGCATTGCTTGGCGAACTGTGAGCTCTGATAATGGGCTGAGTCAATAGAAGGTTCGTAGGTCGATGGTCCCGACTCGACACACGTAATTATAAACTAAACGCGCTGGTGTAAACAGGTTCAAATAAGCACTGGTCTTGATTGCAGTGAAATCGAAATAACAATTAGGTACTTTTAAATTAAAATTAGTTTTATATTCAAAATTTGTATCAACTTCACAGTTATACGTATAAAGTACATTCAATGATTGTTAGGCGATACGAAGTTTGTCAGATCAGCTAGTTTAAAAAATTGTTAAGAAATCTTAGATGAAGGAAAAAAAATTACTAGCCGGCAAACGAGCCGATGGTAAACGGTCGCGATCGTCGATAGATATCACTTAAACTAAAAGCACTAAAACTAAAAATGCGTTGCTGTCAAAAAAATAATCAAAAAATTCACAATGTTTCTGACTTGCCAACGCTGAAACAAGAAACTTTTTACGATCGTAAAATTTCAAATCGCAAACAAATAGAAATTCCCAGAAATGTAGTTCAAAAATCTCTAATATCTTATTGAATTAATCATTTTCATTTTTAAATCTCGTGAAGTTTTTATAACAAAATCTCAGCGTATTTACTGTATTTGCTATGTAAAAGTTTTGAGCAACTCGAGAGACTTTTAATTCGCGCCCCTCCGCACTTCAAAGTAATTCCCGGCACTCGACTTTGAATCACAACAATTGTTAAGCAAAAACTATTTCATGGCTCTCTCAATGGCTTTAATCAGCTTCTGCTTGGAGCAAGGTAATATTGTAATTGAAAGGTAGCATCTAGATTTTGATACAGGTTTGTATTATAATAACTTCTACAACTAGAAATTCTGCAGTAAAGTTTGCAAGGAAAAGAAAATATTTTGGTACTCTTAAATAATTCTACGTGGATCCCCGACACTAACCGAATATTTTTTTATATCTTATAAGTTAATGCTTGACTACAATCCCACCTGATGTGGCGATGTAGTCATTGGTGGTAAAATGCATTAACTTAGTAAAAATATTGAATCTGTACCCTAATTCACGTAACTTTAAGACGCATCGATTAAGTTGCAGTGACGCTGCAATCAAGTTGGAGTGACGCTACAATCAAGTTGAAGTTTGGCGTCTAAACCGTATTGTCATAATTTTTTGACTGCGCGTCAACTGCACGCCAACTGCACGCAAACTGCATGTGAACTTCACTTCTCCTGCACGCATCCTGCGCGCCTGTCAAACTTTATGAGACTTCAAACTTCAAAAGTTTATGAGAATACCAATCAAACTGCGATCGGGAACACGCTATCTTGACGCGCATTATCAGAATACCTTTTTGTGACGTGAGCGCGCTTGAGACGCGCTCGCGTGACGTGAGCGTGTTTGACAGCGCAAGAGAATACGGAAAGTGTCATTTTGATCGGAACGTCGCTGCAACTGCACTGCAATCGAACTTCTTAAGTTACGTGAATTACCCTGCTGGTGCTACTACGGCGCTAAAAGTTTTGTGAGGAATTTTATATAGAATTTTTATCAGCATCGCAATCGCAATTGACTTATCATCATCATCATCATCATAATCGCAATGTCTGCTAACACTGGGTTCGAGTTTGTTCTTATCTCATTTGATGTCATATACCATTACTTTAGCCAAGTACGGTTTGGAAAATTTCTTGACAAGCATGTTGGTTCCCTGCGATATTTTTTTACTATTGTGATAACTCATAAAACGTTTTATGGAAACTAATTTTATAACGAAGTTCGCTGCTTGAGGCAGGAGTGAAATTAAAATCGTTTATTGTCTATGGCGGAAGTGTGAAATAATGGAATGTAAAAATTACTTTTAAAACAAAAAATATAAAACGTTATTGCCAGTTTCTGGTTACCAAAAAATAATAAGCACTAAAAATACTTATGTGTAAATTACGGAAATAATTATGATTGTTCATAAAACATTTTTTTATATTATTTTATTATAAGTTAGTTCTTGACAACAGTTACAAATTATGTTAAGTGAAGTTGAAGGCTAAGGTCATAAATTCCGAAAAGTTACTGCCTTTAATACTGAAAGTATTATTTGTTTCGTACTGAACCGTATATCAAACTACACATCGTTGTTATTCTTTCAACACGAATACATCAGTGTGAATATGTTTTCACTCTGGACGAATTTAGCGTCATTCCTGTTTAATCAAGAGAATGCTTTCACAGTCATCCATTTCAGAAGAGATAACTGGCAATGGTTGATTTAAGCTAGATAAGTTATATGTGGTTGATAGTTTGGTGACGAATTGTGTAATTATTTTGTCATTGACGCTTCCGTGCTTTGGAAACCTTCAAACTTCGTATTCGTTGTGAAATAATAAGTTACCATTATTTAGTCATGAACGTTATCAAACGATGTTTAAAGTTTACCTACACGTATTGTCAATGCCAGCCGGTATTATTATTAGCAATAGTATTTTATGCTTCATTTTACTATTAAGTCTTTATCTAAACTTAAGCCTTATTAACGGACATGCGAATCTTTTCCCATACAAATTTTCCCAAATTTGTCTATTTATTTTTTAGCATTGTAGCATACGCCGGGTATGCCGATATAATTATTTGACTTCACAGCTTCAACCTGCAACGCCAATGAGAAATCATATTTTATCGTGGATTAGAATTAATTTCTTGGGCAACGATTAACCATTTGATTTGTTTTAAAACAATATTGTCTATATGACTGGTGATCGAACACCACAATATTCTGCCATCGTTCTGTCGTATTTCATTTAAATTGGTGTTTGCATGTTAAAAAACAGCATTGCTAATTTCCGCTGCAGCTCGTATCGGGTTTTTGTTCCTCGTTTCAATTTGGAGTTGAGAATACTGTTTTTACATCTCCGCGTTGTTGTTCTGTTCTTATTTGTTCAGTCCTTATTAATTCATTTATATAACCTTTGTTAACCATAGTAAAAAATAGCACGGTTTGGTGAGCTTAATGCTTAATGCATTCTCTACCAGCCAATTACTATCATTTAGGTCAATTGTTTGAGCATCAAATACGCTCAAAATAGCCTTATGTATCACTGATCGTTTAATATTGATTATGAAGTGAAGCAATGGTGGGTCAGATCTAAACTTCGATTGATAATTCTCTCCGAGTCACAGTCGCAGTTTACATCACTAGGTTTGTAGTACCTACTGTTTTATAGTCACAGGTAACATGATAAAATTACACTTCAAGAATATAGATGAAATTAATAGAAGTTAGCAAAAAATGGTCTTGTTATCTAGCAATTCAGTATTGAAGACTAAACAAGTTAAGGCAATCATAAAATTAGTGTTTATTAGAAAGGTAGTAGTTTTCTAGTAAATGAGAGATTAAGCTCAGTGAGATTTACTTTAATCTCTCAGGTATGGACATCTTTATGTCCCATTCTCTAAATAACAGTCAATAAAGCTTATTGAAGACAAATTTTATGGCTGTTAAAATAATATTTTTAACATCGACTACTGGTAAACGTGATTATTAGTTAAGCTATACAGAAGTCAATGTTTTCAAATCTAGTAACCGCCCTCGCTTTGCGTCGGTTTTAGTGTCAATTACTATTTTTTGAACTAAAATATATCCTATGAGACTCAGAAACAATAAAGCTTTTGGTGAAAGAATTTTAGAAATCGGTCCAGTAGTTTTTGAGTTTATCCGTTATAAATAATTGTTGTCAAAAAATAACTGACTATAAAATTAAGGATAACTCAAAAACTACTCGTCAGATCTCGCTCAAATTTAAGTGGGCCACATAACAAACACCAGCTTTTGATTGGAAAAAGAATCATCAAAATCGGTTCACCCAATTGAAAGTTCTGAGGTAACAAACATTAAAAAATATGCAGCCGAATTTATTATCTCCCCTTTTTTTGAAGTCAGTTAAACAATAAACAAAAAACTAATCTTTATTATTTAGATTAGTTTTTCTCACGTAGCACTAAGATCTACAGAAATATCCAACCAAAGAATAAAGCAAGCAAAGCGGCACGTGGTTGCAATATTATAACGAGTACAATCTTTTTATAGATTTATTGCTCCGTCCGTACAGGAACCAGGATTGAGCCGCTCTGATTTATTAGCAAATGTTACAAGTTGAAACAATTTACCAAAAACATGATTTTTAAGAAATAGTAAAATATTTTAACGGTATTTAGTTTTAAAAAGTTTTTGGGAAATTTTTAGTCATTGACAGCCAAATCTTCAAAAAGTTTATTTTCGATATTGGGTACATGTCTAGATTTTTTAACACTAGCTTTCTGCTCGCAGTGTTGCCCGTGTTTTACGGAATAATAAGTAACTTATATCTTATTCTAGATTATGGTCTACCAATGTGCAATATTTCATGAAAATCCGTTCTGCAGTTTTGCGTGAAAGAGCTTCAAACATCCATACAAACTCTCACATTTATAATATTAGTAGAATAGGATAATACCTATGTCATTTAAATTGCTTTTATAGCACAAATAAATCCTTTATTAGGACCTTTATGACTAAGACGAATAATAGTAAAAGTAACGTCAAAATTTTATAAATACCTTAAAAGGTAAAATTAAATATTAATTTACAATATCTACTCTTCGATTTTGGTGACGACAATACCATTCTATCTTAAAATTTCGGTGAGGTACTAATAACCGCATATTAGCTTCGCTCTTTCGGCTGTGATTTGTTTTAATTGCTTAGCTCCAAAAATGGAAAAGTTGCCGCCAACAATAAAATGTATGACACAGTTTGATATTTATTTTAAGTCCCCGGCAGTTTTAACTTACCGAAGTTCAGTTATCTTTAAACTGTTGTTGGTATATAAACCTTATCCTTAGAGAGTCAAGGTAGAATTTAAGTCTTTATTTTGCTTTAATATCTGATTGTGGAAAAATATTTTAATTTCTATTCAAGCATTTGCATATAAACTAAAGTATTTTTATTGCAACGAAGAATTTAATCTGGATGAGTTTTAAGAATGGTTTATTAAAATAGCTAGCATTTGACGCCAGCTAGTTGTTTTAAGTACTTCACAATGTTTCCTGCATCTTTTACTAGTATGTATCTTCTTTAATTTCATTTCATTACATAAAAAAGATTGTCCTCCTTATTTTATAGTTGCACTTTATTACATGATAGTGGGATAATTTGACCCATGTCCATCAAACCAGATAAGAGAACTGGCACAGAAAAACTATTATACGTTTAAAGTTCTGAAACTATTGAGTATGTCATTTTGATAATAATAATTTATCAGTATTTCTCTAAACTATATTTCAATTTACAATTAATTTATTATGGACATTTTACTAAATCTTTCATGTATAATAGTTACAAATCATGCGATAAAAGCGTATCACTAAAAAATCTATTAAGAAATGAAATTAATAAAACCACCATGTCATTTAATTTGGCACTGGTGTAATTAAAAATAAATATTGATATATTTGCTCAATTGGCAACCGATATCGGATTATCTTTAATACAAATGTGATTACCACTTCATAATGCGAACGATAATTAAATGGGCTGTGGGGAGGCACGCCATTTTTCATTTAAGGGATAATTGCTTCCGTTCGAACGCTGAATTGGGAATTTTCACTGCAATACAGTATTTTATTTTTCAAATATTATAATATAGTTTTAATTGTATAAAAAATAAAACATAAAATATTTATATTTCTATTGAAAAATATTATTATATCGACGTAAAAAATTAATAGATTAAAAAACTAAATACACGGTTGTATAGGGGTCAATGTAGGTAGATACTAAACCATTTTTTTTAATTGGGACTGTACTGTTAACCATTAAGGAGTTCTCTCGGCTGGAGTCAAACTTGGGTGTATTATCAAGTCATGCGTATCTCAAAAATGCATTGTCAATAGAACTAAAGTAAGTTAAGTTTGGTAAGCGGAAACTTTACTGATTTATGTGTTGTAAATTACGAATTTTTAAGGTTTTATTTACTATCAACATTATGTGTTTCCCAAATAAAATAAAATAAATAAATAAATGTATTTCAACTCTGAAGGTTAAGTGGAAGTAGGTTTAATAAGGCTTACAAGATTTGACCCAAACAAACAAAGAGGACACGCTAAAACTGCTGAAATAAAAAAATTTAATCAGTACTGTTTTTAGTGTAAACGACTCCATGGATATTGTCCCAAGCCAAGCTCTCTGCTTCTTTCTTCGCGAAGCACTCTACTGAAAAACGGACGAGTTTATGACGAACGGTCAGTTCTGTTCCAGAAGCTTCTACATCTGTGATTTTGGATGAATATCTTAGTCCTATCATTGGTCAAAGTTACACGCCAACACTCTACGAGGGGCTACAAGTTAAGGTCTACGTCAATCAGACATATGATTGGTCAAAATTGTTCATCCATTTTCAAGTGACCCAAAAATAATTGACAAGCAAGAAAATGAAACTAAGTATATACAATGTACAGCAGTACGAAACTCTATTATATTAAATATAAACTCAACATGCAAATAACAACTTTTCTACTTCCTGTAATATCCAACACAGGATTTTGAAAGATCTCCTAGAACAACGCTGAACGCCTATGACCGGTCTATTTCTATCGCCCGATCGCACCGCCATGTCGTAAATAATCCATTTGGTGTAGATTCGAACGCGTGCATTCGTTGTTGTTAGTGCTGGACTAAAAATAACCGCATTCCGGATTATTGCTACCTAACATGTACAGTTGCGGTCACAGAAGAAAAGAGGATAAAAGAAAGAAACAATGAAAGATTGGCTGCACAATTATTGAGATGACAATAAAATTTTATTGCCTCTAATAAAATGCCATAATTCATTCTTGTTTAGATTATAGTTTGTCCAAACGTAATATATCATTAAGTACTATGTAATTATTTCTTCTCGAACGTATAGTAACTGTTTTTATTGTGAAAAGTAAAGTAGTATAGAACGATTTAAGATAAAAGTACGATAAATTGAATTAAATACTATACCAAACCAACATTTTGTAAAATCTACGATTATTAACTTTTATAAAAATCTTTTGACTCAAAACTTATATTGCACTAACATTGTATCAAAATTGTTTAATTAAATTTTTCATCGTGACTGTACAAACTAGTAAAAGTTCACCGGCTTCAATGTTCACTTTTCGTTTTATGATACATTGATACTCGAAAATTAAAAGTTCAAATAATGGATTTGGGAGTATGCCCCGATATCACAATAGTTAAACTTCAAGAGAATCGTCCGATGTTGACGTCCGAAACGTACCTTTCCAACTTCGCTAGAGTTATAGTTACTTTGTTCACAATAGTTATTTTTTCTAGTGCTTTTATTGAAACAGCAACCCAGAATCGTACACGGAATCACGTGCATATAAAGTGAATTTAAATTCTTCTGTGTGATATTTAAGTTTCACTCATAATGAAAAAAAAAACGGAAAAAGACGCTTTTATAGAAAATCCAACTTAAAAAAATAGAAAATACATTTTAATTAAGAATCGTGTAATTGGTCGTGTAATTTAAACAATTTTTTTTTTATTTTTTAGTTTGATTTTTGAAATGAAATTTAGGTTTATTTTTTCTTTCTTTCTTTCTTTTTTCTTTAAATATTGAATTGTCATCGGTCCTCGATAAGTATACGAAGTTTGAAAGAATTTTTTTAAATGAAAGTTAGGTTTTTTTTTCTTTCTTTCTTTTTTCTTTAAATATTGAATTGTCATCGGTCCTCGATAAGTATACGAAGTTTGAAAGAAAGCTGACCATTTAAAGCTAATTAAAGCTAATTAATTAGGTTTCTCTTTCTTTTTTTCTTTAAATATTGAATTGTCATTGGTTCTCGATAAGTTTGAAAGAAATCAGACCATTCAAAGTTAATAAAGCGTGTAATTAGGTTTTTCTTTATTTCTTTCTTTATTTCTTTTTTTCTTTTAATATTGAATTGTCATCGGTCCTCGATAAGTCTACAAAGATTGAAGAAAATCTAACCGTTTAAAGCTAATTAAAGCATGTAATTAGGTTTTTCTTTCTTTCTTTCTTTTTTTTCTTTAAATATTGAATTGTCATCGATCCTCGATAAGTCTACTAAGTTTGAAAGAAATCTGACCGTTTGAAGTGGGTCAAAATCAAGTCCAAAGAGAAGTTACAAACAAACAAACAGACAAACAAACATACAGGTGAAGCTAATATAAAGCGTGTAAAAAAGACTGATATTTTTTCACTTGACAATGTATAGAAATGAATTGTATTTAAATTTCTTAGTCACTATACAATAATAGGAGAAACTCGTATCGTGTAACTATCCGAAGAAGTAGCAGTAAGGAACTCGTATAATTACTTCAGGAACACAAAACGTAAATCCATTATAAATTCGTCACACCTCTATCTTACGTCAGCAGAGCTTAGGGCTACCAGGCAACAGAATCGTGAGGCTTACGATTATGTTAAGTTTCAGATAGATCTTGGAAGTGAAGAAAATATTGATTATAATTGATTAAGATTATTGAAATAGGTTTTCTACTGGGCACATTTCGGAAAGTGTGCGCAGGAATTTTTTGAGATAATTCCCCCATCTCCGTTTCTCCATCGAACGAAACGACGCACGGCGGGTACCCATCCTTTTATCGTGAACATCCCACCGGTACGGACGACGCGAATTACCTCGTCATTCATTATACGCACCGCCAAGGACTGGAATAACTTGCTTGTGTCGACGTTCTCGCCTGCTTATGACGTGGATGTCTTCAAGAAAAGAGTGAATAGGCTTTTACTAAGTTAATGTGCTCATCACCTTCGACCACATCTCCACTTACCATCAGGTGGGATTGTGGTCAAGCAATATCTTATTTGTGTAAAAAAAAAACATATAATCAACCTTAAAAGTAAAGTCCAAATCAGACTTTTTTGGTTTTATTTATGTGTGAGGACCTCCCATTCTGAATAATTAAGTTCTCCATAATAACTCGAAGACAGAATTTGATAATAGGTACACACTTAGACTTTGGTCTTACGTTTCACAATATTTCAGACCAGAACCAAACTTTGGGACGTACAATTTGTGTGAACGACGTTGATGCTCTCTCATAGATGCGTTTGTTAGTCTCGATATTAATTAATACTACACTGACTGTCTACTACAATGACTGAAACAAAATTACAAACTGGTAACCCTAAGTGCGGCGTGACACATCAGCTCGTACGGAGCTAAAGTTCCTCTATCCGACATACGAGCACAAAACAAGCACACGTGTCGAGATGCGCTAGGCACGCTAAACAAAATTAACTGTCGGTTCGACTGAGTTTAATGTTTAATTATGAAGATGTGTTTTGTAAGATGTAAATTGGTTCTGCGGCTAGGTAACTGATGTTTCGTTGCCAGTTCGCACTAACAAATTACCAGTCAGTCTTTACTTCTTTGATGTTGTTCGAAGGTTAGACATTTTGTTTAGGTCGAATCTTCATTTCTAAGAACAAGTCTGCTGCTTTTTTGGCTTTAACCATAGAGTAAATAGAAAAGGATTCCAAAAATTACTGCTCAAGTCTGAATCAAATTAGTCCGTGAATAAGATTGCCTTATGAAAATTAATCTAGGAATAGTTTTGCTCTGGAAACCAAAATAATTATTCACATAGAATTCACCTCAAAATTCAGGTAAAGTACTCAAATTCCGAATTTTATAAGCTTTTATTTAAAGATTTTTTTTGGTCGTAAGTTTGTTATCAATAAGCATGTTGTTTTATATATAGTATGGGTCAAATCTTGCAAGCTAAATTAGAACTTCTTTCCTCGATATAGGTATCACATATACAGTAGGTACCTAATTAGTTGTGCTGATTTTATTATTTGTATCTGTTAATGAACCCATGATTTAAAAACGATTTTTGACAAAAGTATTTTATTAATCGCTTACTTACTCCAGAATCAGAATCAATGTATTTATAATCTGTCCATTATATTCACATATACTCCAACACTCAACGCTACCTTATCACACCTTCACTTAACCTATATCACTATTAACGCATCACGTTGTATGTCAACCACTACATATCCGAAACATGTCCGAACACTGTGAAACATGCATCGTCTGTTTTCGACATCCGTTGTATGTGAGCGCAAATTAGTTCCTAAATCAGCTACCGGATAGTTATGACAGATATTCAGCGTCGCATTCCGCGCTAGTAATGGACAGCGTTATTAACTAGTGTTGTTTATGGCTGAACGCAGTGATTAATTACTATAACACGCAGTACATTACACTCTTGTGTCATCTAAAAACTGCTGCTCTGATGTTCGTTTCGAATTTCAGTTAAATTTTCCGGAATAGAAATTAAATTAATGTAATTAGTACTTCATCATTCTGTTTATTATTTAGTAATGTATCTATAAAATCTAACCATCCATAATCTCTAGATAAGTGAACCAAATTTTGTATTAATAAATAATTAGAGTTAATGAATAAGCAAATATGGAGAGGCAATGGTGTGAAGAAGAATGAAAACTTCAACTTTTCGCTCAAGAAGTTTCTCAAATATTATGAACTATGACAATCTGTCACCTGACTACTTATTCACTTTAATCATAGAACGCGTTTAACCCTAGAAACAGAACCCTCAGCGTCACTGCTTACGACTTTTGTTTCCATACTGATTTCAAAGTTTAGGCATCTAATTTATATTAAAGCCGGGCCACTCAAACTTGGGACAAACATTAAGTTTCAAACTCGCTGCCATCCCGACATCTTTTGACAACAGTCGAAATGTTCAAACTAACAGTTTGATTACGTTTCCAAATGTAACTAACTAATCATAAGCAACTTTAATGTTAAAGTACATAATTGATTGTAATATTATCTTCACTTTTAATAAAATTAAAATAAGATTGTTTACAAATAAACTTGACAAGTGCAAGTTAACCTCGCTTGGAGAGGGTTCCGTATGTTGATTATGTATTTACGTTATTTTTCTATTTTATTTATTTTTGCCGTCTTTGTAAGACCATAGAGTTTTCATAGGTTTTCCTGTAATTTTTAAGTAAAAAACTATTCTCTGTATTTTTTCAAAATTCTGACGTCAATAATTTCGGAGGGGGGGATGGACAACTTTTGGCTTTATTTTCATTCTTTCTTGAATAATTTTAAAACTATCCACTGTAGAACTATAAATATATATATATATTTGAGATCCTTACAACAAGCCCTCTCATTTGACGTACACACGATACGGTTTGCAAAACACTTTTTGTTAAATTTAGATTTCGTTTAAATTTTTTTTTCAAAATTCAATTGTTTACTTAATGCCTTTGTCTTTGGGTCACAAAAAAGTACGTGAGTACCGCAACCCGTTTGATCCAGTAGTTTTAGAGTAAATTGGCTGTGAACGGCGGTCGCCCCGACGCACGAGTGATCCTATAAGGGTTTCGTTTTTTCGTTCGGAACCCTAAAAATGGCTCTATCTGACTTCATAGTTAGGTCTATTATATCGCATTATAGAATAATGTTATATTCTTCGTTTCAAAGTCATCATTATAACGATGGTTGACATAATAATATATCGGTATAATGCACATAGTTTATGTGCAAACGAAACCTTTAAATATGCTTTCGAATTTGTTATAAGTATTTTACAAGTATATGTATTTATAGATAAAAAATTCTTCAAATTCCCAAATATTGCGTTACCAGCAATATAAACGAGTGACTCAGCAAGGTGCGGCATTAATCGATGTTCAAAATTATTCTATAAGCGATGGCTCCACCCTGATAACGCGAGCTGGGCGTTGAATATTTATCAAACATTTTATGGTGTAAGGGTATGTGTATTAGGTTCATAGGGTAAAGGAATGTTTCACAAAAATGAAGCAATATTTTGTATTTATCAAAATATACAGGTTTTTTTAAATAATGTATTTATTTAGTATATATGGTAGCTGTGAGATGTCATTGTTTGAAGTATCAAAAAAATAAATAAAAATAAATTGAATAATGCAATATGGGTATTAAATTACAGAGCTTACCATAAGGATTTCAAAAAGGTATATCGTGATAAGTTTTTTTGATAGCAAGCGGTTTTTTTTAATTTATACTAGTTTTATTAAAGGTCTTAAACAATTACATGGTGTGCACAAGACTCAGGAAGGGCACAGCATAGGATAGAAAAAAATACCCAAAATTTTCTTTGACATAAATTGTAAACTTATTAAAAATATATTATAAAATAATACATAATACAACAATACATTTTTTACATATTAAAAGAATAAAATTAGTAGTGGGTACATAAAAATTTATTTATTTATACTAATATTATAAAGAGGAAAGATTTGATTGTTTGCATTGAATAAGCTCCGAAACTACCGAACCGATTTGAAAAATTCTTTCACTGTTTGCGAGCTAGACTATCCCTGGGTGACATAGGCTATATTATTATGTTTTTTTTACTATTTTTCCCGAAGCGAAGTGAGGGCGATTTCCTAGTTGCCATATAAAGCAATGAAGCAGCCTAATGTTCGAAGAAGTAGAGTCCAATGAATATTCCTACAATATTATGTTCGAAGGAAATGAACAATGGACACTCAGTATTCTTTAGTTTTTAAATATTGTTCAACAATTAATTCGAATGGTTCTATCGTACAATAAGTAATTAATTTCTTATTATTTTTGGTTTTATGTTTGTTAATAAAATATTATAGTTCCCATAATATAGCAACAATATGGGAACTAAAATGCGTCAATTACTAATGTTTGAGTAAAGGATTCAAGTTCCATCCACATCATGTAAAATCGTGTCTTTCATGGTTCGATTTTCAGAATTGCTTCTGCCTATTGCGCATTGGGAAATGAACTTCCTTTTGAGGTTTTCACGGAATGGTATGATATACGATTTTTCAGAAAAGGTATTAAAAAGTGGGAAGTAAAAACAATCTGAGCATCCAACTCAATCAAAGCTGACATATTCGTATTTCACAGTATTATCAAAGTATTTACTTAAAGCTTTTCAAAAGACGGTAAGTAAAGCGTTTATGGATACTGAACTGTAAATATACTATTTTATTACGTTTACGTGGGTTACTATCATCACCTAGCAAAATTCTTCGGAAAGTTTCAAAGAATGCAAATAAAGTCACCAGTATCAAATTCACGTTCAAGCTGCCAACAAAAGGATTTTCACGCTTTCCAATACTGGATGCTTGGCAATATTTAACTAGTTTCGAAGAACATGTTCTTGCTCAAACTAAAGGTGACTACACGCTTATAATTATATATTTAACGAACTAATCAGTATGTGAAGTTCTATCTTAATTAAAAAAATAAATTTTTATTTACATAACCATAATATAAGAGCATAATATAATAAAATAATACGTAAATCAAAAAACATAACTTAATTATATATTTAGGTTACTAATCTCCTCGTTCGAAGCATTTCGTATAATAAGTATAACACTAACTAGAGTACATAGATTTTTAATGTTCAGTAAATATAATGCGTGTGAATAATAAGAATAAAACGATTTATTTTAATTTGTTAATACTCGTATAATAACATTTAATCAGTACTATGAGCATTTTGAATCTTGATGGATTGAACTAAGCCATCTCGAATAACAAACCATAACATTCTCACAGAAAACCCACGAAAAATAAGTAGAAGGAACCGAAGCGTGGAATATGACGCTCCGAAATTGGAGAAAATTTATGTGCCTGAAAATATTCGCGTGCACTCACCTTTAGCAAGTAAAGAGGTTCGTGTTGCAAGAATCGTACTCCGGAGATTTCGGCCCGAAGTTTTCAAACGAGCGGAGGTGCTTGAGTCTTGCGTTTTCAAAACACCTTTTATATTTCGACTACACGGCCGTTTTCGTGGAAGTAGCGGGACGATTGAACGAGCTGGATCTTCGAATATTGTTCTGAGTTTTTTATGAATCAACAATGTATGTATTGTAGGGTTTAATTTTAGAAGAATTTTACTTGATGTTGTGTATTGGCTTATTCAGGGGTCTGTTTATGGTATCCTGATGCAATTTTTGTGCGCGGTGGCTCAATATTTGCGCGCAGAGACACACCGAAATATATATACTAAACGGCTCTTTTCAATCACATAGAAACATTATATAAACATGAAATGTCGTTATTTTGTCATAATAATAGCAAGCGGTACCCGTTAAAATTATTGATTACATAAACTCATGGTCACATTTACATCAATTGGTTTCACAAAGATTTTAAAAATAACAGTTTTATTTTTCAGCGATATGTAACATCCATATTACTTGACAATTTACTAAAAAGTTTGTTCCAATAAAGTTCAAGTTAATCAAATGGACGAGTTTAAGTATCAGTTTTTAATTATCGAGAGTTGCCATCAATGTTTTGGGAATAATACTTTTTTACTGAATTAATGATAAAAAAACTGTTTATTTTTTATAGGGTACTGAAATATTATTTTAACGAGTAAAAGTGGTATTTGATGATTTGTTTCTCAAAAGTGTTGGCTTAAATCTCTGAGTTAATTGTTTAAATGCAAACTAAATAATTTAATGTTTACGTCATCGTCGTGCCAAATCTCCTGGGTTCGATTACGAGTGAGGCGGTTTGAATGAAATGTTTGAATTTCTGTTCTCGGTCTCGGTGCGTACGGTCTTGTCTTTATGTGTTATTCATGGCACCCACGACACAGGGAATTCTAATGTGGTTAATTCTAAAGGGCTTTGAGTGTGAAACGTTTCTATTGTTATATTGAAATCCTTCCAACAACAAAAAGTTAACTTTCTTCACTGTGTTCAATTTATCTAGGGGTATATTTACCCAAACCACAGTCCGAGTGTCCGTCCGGTGTCTCCAGGGCCCGATTCGCAGTCTCGCAGACCAACCGGACTTAGCGTTTTATTTTAAAGATGTGTAAATGCGACTTGAAACTTCTTGCTGTATTAGACCGGGGACATAATCCTATCTAGTAATGGTACAGAAAAATATATAAAACGAAATCCCTATTGACTTTGAAGTTTCTAGAAAATCTTAGCTAACGACTGCAGAAAAACACAGAAAGGGATTCGTATAATATTATTTCGGTTTTTCAACATCATTTCAAGCTCGACTTTAGACGGAAAATTGTTGCTAGCTAGACAAAACCCTATCAATAATTATGATAACCTTTGTGATTAAACTGGATGTTACACAGCGCAGCAACTTCCATAGGAGGAATGGTTTGCCATAGCCTCGCCTGTATTACATCAGGAAGCATCAGAGATTCTAGAGTAGGGGTGGTTTGTTTACATGCAAGGTCGGTGATGCCCCATATATATCATACCTCAGTTCAGGCTGCGTAGCGTATTAACTTAGAGTAAGCTTATTCAGTATTCACTAGCATTATTTTCACAGCTTTGCCCGCGTTTTCCCTTATAATAAGTACCCTTAATCTTTTTTTAGATCTGTATACTACATTTAAAGAAAGCCCGTTCAGTTTTTCGGTAAAACATAACAAACTACCTCACAAATTTTCACGTTTATAATGTTAGTAGGAATTCTTGAACATCCGCATGTTATGTGGACGAGTCATCTTAAACAGCATTGCAACTTATTTAGGGTTTCAAAATTATATGGCGCGCCGGGATTGCCAAATTGATCGTTCACTTATTTCGGGATGACGTTTTACGATCATATTAAAGGTCGTAGCTGACTTATACGACACCGCTCCCATCCAACCGAAGTATGAGAATTCAAATATAAACTTAAAATCGTGCTCTGTAGGTACAACTATTGAGTGGCAAGGTTGCGGTTAGCTTGCTTCCCGCGCGCGGGCTGCTAATTTTTGTTGTTACTGTAAAGTGCACCTACAGAGCACGATTTTAAGTTTATATTTGAATTCTCATACTTCGGTTGGATGGGAGCGGTGTCGTATAAGTCAGCTACGACCTTTAGTCTCCGTTTGATTGGTCCGACGTATTTGTAGCCCGGAGCTATAGGCAGTTAAATGTGATATTTTTTTCATTTTAGGTCATTCTCAGTATTTTTATGACATAGGTTTTAGTGATATCTCTACAGAGCTGACTTGGTAAAGTTTTAATCGCCACAGTAAAATGTTTGGACAATTGGCCAATGGTTTTAGTTCTTAAGACGCAATTTATATCTTCTTGTTTTTATATTTGATGTTAGGAAACATTGGAAAAAGTATAATCGCCAATTTGATCCAATTTATGAGCAATATTATTCAGGTTTTAGAGGTCGAAGTAGTATTATTGTTTTTATTTTAAGTTAGAAAACAGTTGAATTATGTGTGTGTGTTATTGTGTGTTTCATAATTTTAGTCTGTATTTATTTGACCGCCTTCGTTGTTCTCCCACTGCCCAAAGGTTGACTGGCAGAGAATGCTTTTAGCATTAAGTCCGCCTTTTGTGCCACATTGTTTTTGGTATAATAAAGTTTAAATAAATAAATAAAAGTCTGACGTTACTAGAACTACTCGTATCTTCAATGGTTCAGTGAAACACTTATTCTATCGCAGATCAAACGTAGTATCTAAGCCGGAACCTAGGTTTATGCAAATGTATGGACTAGAATTGGTTCCGCCAGTCCATTCAGTGCCAAGAATCAATTAACAAATTGCTGTGAGTAATCTAGCAATCAATTAGGATGTATTCTAGTTAACTATATGCTATTGGTGCCTATTGCTTAGGAATAAGTGACTGGACAGATTTATTCCAACAAAGGTGAGGTGACTTGGAGACTTATTTCTTAGACTTAACGTAATATTGGATTGAATTTAACATTAAAATTACGTTATAAAATTGCCATCTTTACGAGCCCTGAGTTTTATTAATTAAGCCTTTAAGTTTTAATTTACCTTAATAGATTAATAACTTTCCTTGATATTCTATCACAAAACAAGCGGAATGCAACGTACCGTCCAAGCCCATTTATGTTATCCACTGCTTAGAAATGAGAGAGAAATAAGATCTACCGCCATTGGCTTGATTATAAATCACGATAAGCCTTTACAATCTGTTGTGTGTAAACTTATAAATCATAACGCCTAACTTATCCTTATCCTCATAATTATCCTAAATTCTACATGATTTTTCAACGTCTTCCTTATAACAACTTAGTTTAATCCCGCGGGAATCCTGAATTTTTCCGGAATAAAAAGTAGCCTATGTGTTAATCCAGGGTTAACAATGTTAACATAATAATATTCCGACGCAACTGTCATCTGCATCGGGCTCTCATATGATTTCATACAAATGCGATGCGTACGGCGCGGACAATGCCGATATTTATCGCACATTTGTGCGTTCACCATTATGATTAGTAACCTATTGGAACGAAGTTTCTTATCACGCGTTGTGAAAGGGGGCTAGACGGAAAATTACAACACTTTTTGATTCTTACGAATGACGACACTTTTTTTGAAGTGATTCACAGAGTTTTACAGAGATGGCGCTGTACAACAAAACAATACTTAAATCGAAAGGAACTTCGTTCCATCCGGGTGTCCCTTGACACCTCTCATGTTTTTTTTTATTTATATGAAATAGTTACGCCATATTCGAACTACCAGCTATCACTATTCTAACCTAATGGTAAAGTAGGTAAATTTAAGCAAACTTACAATTATTTCGGTAACCCACACCGAGCTACGAGTATCTACTAACAGACAAACGAAGCGTACTCCGCTTATATGTGAAGCCGAACCGTCCGTTTATGCAAATGAACCGGCTCCGACAAAGACGAGAATTGCCGTACGGCTCTGCTACCGAACTAGTGCCAAGAATCAATGAAATGCCACGTTACTGGCTTACTGCAAAATTCAATCAATATTGGTCAAGACGAACTTGGTCAATACAGGACATTACATTAGTAAAATGCCTATAGTATCGTAAGGTCAGCATAAAATTTTTGAGATAATTTGCTTATCAATAAATTGTCTTTACAAAACAATTGTTTGAAGGATATCTTGTACATTTCAGCCACCACATACAAGAATACAATATAAGTGTCAAAGTTTAAGTATCAAATTGGACCTACTTAATTAACCTCGGTCAGAAGACTTAATTCTCCTGAGTGCATAAGTAAATAAAGTCTACTAAAAGTAGACTAAGGCGCCGGCCACACAGAATAGACGCAAGACACGGACCCGTCGCAGTCGCGGCGCCCGTTTAATCTACTTTCATACAAAATGTATGCAGCCGTCGCGACGTAAAACATACAGAAAAGACGGGACGCCGACACGACGCTTTCTCGTCGGCGCCCTATTGGAAAACATACAGAAAGGACAGGACGCGGGCCTGCTTAGGCGCCAGCGGGGGAGCGGAAAGGACGCGGAGAGCAGGTCTCTTAAAACGTAGTGATTAAGTACTCTGTGGCCGGGAAAAGCCCAGTGTGCACCGACCGTCATGCCCGTTCCTTGTCTTTTCTATATGTTTTAACGGCGCCCTGTCTGCGACGGGTCCGAGCCCCGTCTTCGTCTTACGTCTTTTCTGTGTGGCCCGCGCCTTAAGACACCTGGGTGAATTAACCCAGGTGAATAAATTCGATGGCGCTATATATTGTCTAGACGAATCAATTACACGTACGCCCATAAAAGTATTTACTAATAACAACTGCGAATATGAACTCAGATGGATACACTATAGCGAACCATCCGTATTATCTTGATCTAGTTTCTGCTACGTATCAACACGCCTCACTCTATTTTCGTTTTCATTCGTCTATTATTTATTTTGTTTTTTCGTTTCAGCCAAAGCAACGGAAAGTAAAAAATATTTCAATTATTCATGAAATAAAAAAATATTTTTACCTACATCACGGACGTTACAAAAATCTACACACTAAATGCTTTGTTGAAGTCGTAGTTAGGGAAAAAATGACATGATAATTAAGAAGTCTCAAATCATTAAGGCGTTCACAATTTCATAGAGTAGATTTCTGTGTGTCGCTTAGTGTTTTATTAACATTATTATAGGACATAATCTCCAAGGATCTAACTGCTAACAGTTAATTAAATATAATATTATTACATAATACAATTTATGTACTTATTACTGCGATAAGTATGGGCATACTCATAAGTCTACACTCGCTTCTTAATTCATGGAAATAAAATTACACCTTCCAAACTAGTCAAAGCTGCAGACCAGACACGCGAAATCGCTGCCAGTGCCTAACTTTTTGCTAGAACATCAGTAATATACAAAGATACGTACGATCCATATGTCAGTAGTGTACAAGAGAATAAATCCGACCCAGATGCCGGCAACAAAAGGACTCACAATACATTTGAATCCGCGCTTAGAGTACGGCGGCATAATAGATTTGAACGGACGCCAAGAATGCACCAATTGATTATTGATATTGCAATGGTATACTGGTTTTGAAGAAATGAGGTCCCATTTTAACGAATGCCAGCGGTGTTTTATAAGAACCACGCTAGCGTAGGTTGGTATTCGATGAGTTTATTTTCCTTGGAGATTTCTTTGTAGTTTGGTTAATATTTGTAATTTTGATTCAATGTTTATACGTCCCGATTTCTGAAGAGATTCTCAACACAATTCTTTGTCATGAGGTTGACTATTTTTAATTCTAGCAAACTGGATTGGAGTTTTTGCCTATCGTAGCCAATTTTCATTTGTTCACTTTTAAACATGGTTATTATTACAATGAATATTAACACTAAACTCTCCCCCATTTATTTTATGAGATTCGGAAATCTGTCCCCTTCTTCGCCCTATATGATTAAATTGAATATATGTATGTATTCAGCTGACTGTATACATAAATAGCTTATCCTGTACCTGACCATCGCTGGCCTGTGTGTTCTTTTAAGAGCTAATAACATTAAAATATAGGTAAATTAAAACGAATATCAAAAGCTTTATAAACACTGTATAAATTTAAGCACTACACTTCATGAACACTTACACCAATTCCATTTAATTTTACGCAAAACTCATAATACGTTAAAATAACATGGGAGCAATAAAACACATTTGCTTAATTAAACTTCGTACTGACCCTAAAATAACCCTTGATAATTAAATTGCAGTAATGAGTCAGAAAAGAAATAAAAGATATTACAAATCTACTCATTCGTATGAGTCTTATACAAGTTAAGTTTTGAACGTTATAAAATTCATTATTCAGGGAAATGTAGGAATCGACCGGACGTGACTATTACTTCGTTTCGATTTTCGTTGCACGTAAAGTCATCAGTACTGGTTGTAATCACTAAATAACAATCGTTAAGCCATGTCATAGGTATCCATCCATTGTAGATGCATTATCTATCACTTACAACACTTATAATTGTGTTTCAGTTCTCAGTAGAAATAATATTATATAATATATTTTATAGATATTAATATTTATAACATATTATTATAATAAATAATATTATATGATTATTTCTACTGAGAACTGAAACAAAATTATAACTACATTTTAGTTGTCTTCTCTGTTTTAGTTCTCTTACAGACTTAAGACTTGTCGAAGCCAAACCACAATGATTCTAGAGGAATTAAAAACCAATCAATTCATAGAATACAACTCCCAAAACGCAATTAAGGTATAATAATGGAAAGGTTTAATTATGGAAATTAACGATGGTCTCGTATTCCCTGATCGATGTCAACATGCACGTTATGCTAATTATGTGGTAACGATTGTACTGTGTCTGATGGGTTTCTGTTAAGGGGGAATAAAAAGTATTATACCAATTATTAGTACTATCTTTGGAACGTGTTGATTTCCCCGGGGTAAAAAGTCTTGGTACACGCATGGTTGACTAAACACCACAAGCCCTTTTTATTTTGATTTTATGTCAGTATCTTACTTATATGTAAATTAATGAAAAAAATATTTTGAAAAATTAGGTATACTGTTTCTTTACAGTGTTTCATCTTATCCATGGAATTAATTACAAAATAATTTTCATATCTTTGTTGTGCATATAAGAATATAATATTTATAATGAATAAATAAATAAATTTATTTAATTGCACCATTTATCATTTTGCTATATTATATAGAATTAGAATACAGCTTGTTTGCCTAGGTAACCTAAGATTTATTAATTTTAAATTCACTAGAATCTAGTTTATAAGTATATACCTACCAATCTTCAATCCACTTATAATTATTTCCATATATTATTAAACGAAATTTAAGTCTGTTTCTAGTTAATTTTTTCTTTTGCTTGGCGACATAAAAGTGTCTACCTGATAACTTTGCGAGTTTGTTTTTATAAGTCCAACCTGGCTGGATTCTTAATTAATTAAAAGCAAATGGAACAGACATTCGCACTTATATTTTCTTCAGAGAGGTTTTATTAGGTTTACATATAAATTTCAGTTCCAGAGAGTCACTTCTTTTTGAATTTCAGAGTTTAGTTTTGATCATAATATAATATTATTATACTTACTGTTTATTATTTTAAGTATAGGAATGTAAATTTCTAATTAGGTGTTCTTTATTTAAAGTATATGTCGGTGACCCTTTCTGCTTCATATAATATAATGCGCGTATGAAGTATGTATATCTTAAGAGCCATTTCGCGGTTAGACGCGCGGAATGAAGAATTTGATGTCAAAAATTAGTATCATAAGAAAGATATTAATGCTGGCAAATGAACTCATAAAATAGATCAATCCTTCATCTTGGATCTTCATTTACCGGAATTTTGAAAATATTAATTTGTTTCTGCGTAACTGTCAATCTAGCATAACTATTTTTCAGCAAAAGGACGACAGAGTCAATTTCATACACTGATTTTCTTTATTAAGTTTTATTAAATTGAGTAAAAAAAAATTTCTAGAGAACACTCATATATTATATTTTGCATTTATTACAAGGGATATACGATTACTATAATATTCGTTTCAAAATTAATTCAATAACATTACCAATTTTCATGGTTTATGCCATGACTTTACCATCGATTTTTGTATTCAATAAAGCGTATTTCCCATCAAAAATTTATGTAGTAATAAAATATGGTCTTTGTCGAATATGACACGTAATTTTTTTTTTATCTTACTGCAAAAAATAATTTATTAAAACGAATTTACTTTACCATATAAAGATACTCACTGGCGCGAAATCAAATCAGTCGTGCGGCAGCACTCTTGGACGTCGGACCTATGTCAATTTTTGCTTTAGCCATCTAAGGAATAGATTTCGTAAAAGTAACGTAATTATATTGCCATTGAACAGTCTTGATCACGTGAGAATTTTTAGTTACAGTCAATTGTATTATTTTTAGTTTTCTATAATTTTCAGGGTTTTGTAGTCAAATCGGAATCATGTCTAGTCCGTTCGTTATTTCAACCGGCCGGCTAGCCCGTCCGGCCGTCTAGCCCGTCCGGCCGTCCGTCCTTCCGTCCGTCCGTCTGTCCGTTCCGTATGATTTTTTCTTCGTCTACCCCTTAATGTGGGGTATCGTTGAAAAGGTCTTTCAAAAATATTATAGGTTTCAAAAGACCATTTTTCAATTCAGGGGTCCGTTTGCGTAATATTCTGCTTTAAACATCTTTGGTTTGAAGAAAACAATAGAAATTAAGTAACTATTTCTTTCCAATTTATGTAGTGTAAGTAGTAACGGAGAAAATCACGAACATACATATGTACAAAATATAACTATATCTATACTATTACTATTGTAATATTATAAAGCTGAAAAGTTTGTTTGTTTGTTTGGTTGAACGCGCTAATCTCAGGAACTACTGGTTTGAATTGAAAAATTCTTTTTGTATTGGATAGTTCATTTATCGAAGAAGGCTTTAGGCTATCGGATTTTTGGAAATTCAACCCCTATTGGGTTGGAAGTCACTGCTGTAATTTGAAATAAAACATTGTCCGTTTTTAGACATTAGTTACTGTTTACAGTATTTAGGTTTTTTGTTATATGTGTAAATTACATATTTACATAGAAAAAAAATAATAAATAATTATAACTTGTATACACATACCCTTTATTTATACAACTTTTAGATCAATCTGTACTTTATAGAGTTCCGTACCCAAACGGTGTCAACGGGACCCTATTGCTAAGCCAAAATGTTGGAATGATAGAAGCTCCGACATTAGTCAGCTATAGTCACTTATTATTAGTCAAAGATAATACATTCGTTGTTTGGAAACTCTCGTGCACCCAAGTTCCGTCAACTCCCCAAAACTCACGTATCTCAAATACACAACACAAATACAAATCACCCTCTCATTTTTTCCCTTCACAACCCCTCGCCTCCCCCTCGCCTCCCCCTATACCCCCCCTCCCCTCAGTTCTTCACCCAAAAGTGGAATTTTGCGTCGTGATAATCTGGGAGGCATCCGGGCAAATACCGCACTCATCAGGTAGGCGCAGATCGGCAGATCAGGATATCGGGATATAGATTTTTGGAAAACCGGAAATCCCGGATATCTCGGAGACGGTGCGTCCTAGACAAGTTTAGACGGAAATTTCAACCCCCTTTAGTAAACCCCCAAACCTTATTGCTAAATCTTACTGAACCCACTTTTACCCCCCCCCCTCCCCAAATTTTCCTAAAATACCATATATCTCCTAAACGGTACGTCCTAGACGATTTCCGACTGAATTTCCATCCGCCCTGTGGAACTCATACTTGCAACATTACCCAATCTTATTGGGCCCAACCTTAACCCCCCCCCCCCTCCCAAATTTTCCGAAAACTCCTTATATCTCCTAAACGGTGCGTCCTAGACGATTTCCGAAAGGATCGAGTAAAAGTTGTAGCCCATAAAAAGATTGACATTTTATGTGCCATACATTTTTCTTGTAGAGCAAGTGGTTTGGGAGGAAAGTGCGAATTTCGTTTCTCATAATTTATTATACTAGACTATTGTCAATATTTTGTTTTGTAAACCAACAGAAAACAATAAAGAATTCGTTTTTAACATTCAAAGAATAGTGTTCTGAATATCTTCTTTTTAAAGCTGTAATCATTTTTGTGTATGGATTGTATTTACCTTTATTTTTACGTTATCTTTTGTATCACGGTAATGATTAGGGTATCGAAAACCGATCCTGTTTTAAATTACCGGGATTTTCGGTACTCGCCTATGCTGGAACCGGGATTCCCGGGATTTTCAGTTCTTTCGGGATTATTTTACCACGGCTTTCCCCGCGTGAAAATAGTTAGTATCGCGTTTCCTATTTTATCTCTCAGGAGCATTAAATAGGGAAAAACTGTTTTCTACCCAAATCCGTATAGTCGTTTGCCGTGATTGAGTAACCATCATACTATTATACCTTACATGCAAACATAAGTTTCGTATTAATTGTATGAAAGCAACACAATTGTATTGCACAATTCAGCACTGCTTGGACGAGAAAAAAGAGTTAAATCATCTTCATTTATATTAGAAAAATATCGATCTGGGTTGTGTAAATAATATTATATTAGTATAGCTGCTTCATGTAGCCGACGTTCTGAATATCTTCTTTTTAAAGCTGTAATCATTTTTGTGTATGGATTGTATTTACCTTTATTTTTACGTTATCTTTTGTATCACGACGCGACATATTTTTATTTCCCAAAAGTTCAGAAAATCCCGGTTCTTTTATTTTGTTTCCCGGTTCTTTTATTTTGTTTCCTGGTTCTTTTGAAAAGTACCGTATTCCTTTGTAAATCCCGGGATTTTCGGTTCCGGGATTTCCCGGTTCTATACCCTCCGATTGATTTGAATTTAGGTATACCTATGTATTTCGACGCGCTGCGAATATCGCAGGCAAAATGGACGCATATTGCATTTTATAGATCACCTTGAAAAAACGTGATTTTTAATTTTTCACGTGATTTGCCAAAATATTGATTTTTGCAATATGCATCTATTGGACATCTTTATTGTGATGTACCTAAGTAGGTACCTAAAATGTATTATGTAAATAAGTTACCGATAATGGTACTACTACATTGTACTCTTAATTGTTATATAAACTTATATTGTCACAAACCAGATACATGTATGTGGTCACAAAGTGTATAATTAAAATTATATGTTCATAATTTTAAAATTTTTACGTTTGAAAGTATCAAGAAGATTACTCGCACAGAACTGAGGTCAAGCGCGACGCGAGCCGCGCGAGGCAATATCACGCCGCGGAGCCGCTTCAAATACCTATAGTTTATCAACCGAGTTTTGCGAAATGGCTCTTAACAAGTTTTGACTTCATTATAATCATGTGTGACTTTTAAGTGACATCAAGGCAATCAAGTGACTAATTTCCCATTTTAAGTAGGAAATGTCCTGACATTGTGGCAGTACAAAATTGATCACTTCAGTTCAATTATGAACAGTTTTACTTTTCGCGTTTTATCTGATCGAAGTATAAAATCAATAAAAGGAAGATCGAAAATAACTAAAACAATAACCCTTCCGCTGCTGTGGAAATATGAGTAACAATAAAAGCCGCACTATCCCGAAAAGCCGGAAATACGTTCCGACGTGATTAACACCCGATGCGATAACAGACTCGTTTGTCAGACTCAAGACACCGATCATAATTTCGTAAGTCACGCAACGTATGCGTGTTCACACTAGAAATTAGTAGAGGATAAAATGGGACAAACAGCAACAACGTGGGAAAGGATGCCCCAGTTAATTGTCAATGGTGATGCACACTAAGAGCACCTGATGATTCATGGTCACCATCAGACATTGTATCTAAAACATCAGTCAAAATATACATCACTTATAATAATACGCATAAAGCTGAAAATTGGTACGAATTGGGAACACCATTATAAAGGAAATGTGAAAAGATCACATCCATCTAACATCTGTAAAAACAAATATTCAAGGTCAAAGTACGTGACTATTTTTTAACGGCTGTTAATCCTTCTATGGTGTAGTTGTTTAATATTACTTTTAACAACGTTCTAAACTACTGGGCTTATATTATTTAGTTATTTTATTTTTCCATCCACCAATTATTAAAATTTGATATCAAATTAAATTTGTTTAAAAAAAATTTTTGAAGTAAAAATTCTTTAGAATCGTTGTGATTTCAAACCAGATGCAACGGAAAAAACGACAGGTAAGAGACACAAATACAAAAATGTGTAGGATGAAGCCAGGAAAGAATGAGACATAAATATTCGTCAGTTAAAATAAATAAAAACGACATCGCGACAGTAAAAACGCTAAGTTGTATTCATAAATGGCGCGAGGAATAAGATAGAAGATTCGTTTTATTGCTAGATAGATGGCGCTAGCTGCTCATTTTACTCTTCATATTATGTTAAGAGATGGCGTTAGTTACCACTGTTTTCTTTTTCTTATGTTCGTGGTTATCTTTTAAAAAGTGCTAAGTTGTATTTATAGATGGCGCGAGGAACAAGGTAGAAGATTCGATTTATTGCTTTTTCATCTCATTATCTTGAAACCAAAAATTTTGGAAAGTTTCACTTCTACCACGTGTGAATTGCACACATTTTAATTTTGAAGTGAAACTTCTTTAGAATCGTTAGTGATTTGAAACCGGATGCAACGACAGGTAAGATAATATAACCGCTAATTTCGTCATTCAATTTAACTTGTCCGTAGCTCAAGGGTCAGGACGTAGATACACAGTACCCGATGCGCAGGTTCGCGTCTCACAATATTTCTTTTTTTTTAGTTTTTTTTTTAGTTTTATTTTTATACTGTTTTTAAATACTTTCAAATGCTTTTTTAAATATTTTCAAAGAATTTATCAACAAAAAATAAGAATTTCATTCTTTCATTCTGTCGATCGACCAGCCGATTATACAGACAGTAAAAATGCTAAGTTGTATTCATAGATGGCGTGAGGAGTAAGATAGAACATTCGTTTTATTGCTAGATAGATTTTTAAAAAGTGCTAAGTTGTATTCATAGATGGCGCTTCGATTTATTGCTTTAAGATTCGATTTATTGCTTTTTCATATCATTATCTTGAAACCAAAATTTTGGAAAGTTTCACTTCTACCACGTGTGAATTGCACACATTTTCTTTTTTTTTTACTTTTAAAATATGACTAAAAACAAAGGTTGATCAATCTGAAGTTAAAACACATCGCTTAAGTATCTTATAATAAAATTAAATTTTCATCGTGAAAACTGTAATAAAACATTCTACGAGTATATTCCGTATACCATCTAAAGCTTTTCATAAAAATAAAAAGCATAGTGTGAACATGTACAATTTCTTAATGACATAATAACCCCTTTCTACTTCTGTTTTAAATGCAGAGTGCTAAGCAATTATGTTTTATTATAAGGGCATGACCGCAAACGATAAGCGATGTTTATAGTACTATAAAAACTGAGTGGATGCCATTATCGCGGAATACGTATTACCGCGAAAAGTTTCCGAGCATAAGAAATGGTTCATAATTTATTACTAAAACGAAATGTTAATAATTGCTTCATAAAGCGTTTTCAAACTTTTATATGTAGCATTTAACAAAAATCAAGAATTATTTGTTGCATTATTTTTACTAAGATTAAGAAATAACGCCTGCACTACCTGTACTATAGCTTAAATAGGTCATAAATAATCATTCATTAGCTACCGCCAAAAATATAAGGCATTCTAAGTAAATGTATAAAGGCCAAAATAACTGTTATTTATTTCTTGGTCGGCAACGCTTCGGTGAAGCTTTTGGTGATATTGATTGGATCTGTTTGTCCACCAGTCACATTATAATAACAATATATTTATTTGTTATTAAAAGTCTTCATATATTTCAACAATACCTAGATAACGATTTCCTTCCTTTACTACCATAAATACCTTTAATAATTGCTCAATATATACACAGAAGGTCCCCAAACCGCTGTCCGGCTTTTGTCCATGGTCCAGTCCTTTGTCGACGCACAATAAAATTTTATCCTGGATACCTATTCGCAGTTACCTTTCGTTATAATGTTGCAGATGTTATCCGTACTTCTCAGTCGGAGCCTATTGTTGGTTCGCATAATGGACCCAACCTTTTTATTCCACTCGAGATTTTCAAGCCTTCAGCGTCAGGGTTAAGTCCTTATGTATCTCGGGCCATTTTAGATCTTATCGCTATATGTTAAGCATTATAATATCGTGAATGTTACAGTATTGTAGCAAGGATTGCTTATTGTACGTTACATCGCGGTGAGAACATGATTTTCAGATAGTAACTGTCTGAAAATTTGGAACAAAATGTAGTGAATTGAAGACATGTTCTTGAATGGGTTAGTAAATATAATGGTTAGATTGTCTAACATTTAATTATAATAATCTGTGTTAGTGTATGATAATCTGTGGTTTAGCGGATATGCTACTTTTAATGTTTGCTATGGTGGTAACAGTGACGTTTATAACTCCTTCTCTTTCGTTTTCTTGGTTCTGCCATAAATGCGTGAATTGCCTATCGGATCTTTAATTCATAAAATACAGTCCACTACAAACTCTTTCAATAATAATGGAAGGGAAGTAAGTGATATTATTACACCCAATGAAGACTATCTGAAAATGCATGTGTTTTCTACGTCATATCTAACTTAAATTAATTATGTTTGTCTAACTAGAGAACACAGCCGACGCAATACTTGAAAAATATAGTATCTTATTTTTAACGATAAAATTCGCAAACATACGTTACTATTGAAACGATTTTAGTAAAAACAGAAAGTACAGCAATAATAAAACTCCAAATGAATCGTACAAAACATTGTTCTACTCCTCATTACATAAACATTATGAAGCGAAACTCAACCACATTAACCCAAACCGCAACGCAAAAAGAAAGAAAAAAGGGTTTATTAAAATTAACAATCAACGTTTGGGGTAAAAGTATCCCATGAAGGCCCGGGCGTTCTAGTTTATTTTTTGGCGCAATACTCAAAAGGCCGTGGTGGATGTATCAATCAATTACAAAAGCCGACGTCTTCAGCGATGTACGCTGTAAGATAGGCCACACCTTGCTGTGGCACAAATGTGAACGTCAGGCGATTATTCAATATTTAATTATTGAAGAATCTAACTGTTACTGGCTGACAGATAATGCAAAGTCTGATACACTGAACCCAGAAGCATGAAATTTTGGCAACTTTGCAATGGGCAATGGACGAATGCTTCGACGGTTTGTAAATTTTTTAGTCCTGCAGTTTTTGATCAATCATTATGAATTTTTCATATGTTATTCTTCCTTCTCCTTCTTTTCGCAGGGGTTTATACCTATACTTAAGTGTATGTCATACATGCAGTATTTTGTCTAAGTCCTAATTTAACACAACATAACAACTGCTAATTTGTAATACAATATTTATTGCGATTATCTATAATGAAAAATAAAAATGATTTATTGGAAAAAAATGAGTTTTTTATATTTTATAAGTTAATATTTGACTACAATCCCACCTGATGGTAATTGGCGATGTAGTCATGGATGGTGAAACGCACTAACTTATTAAAAGCATATTCACTCTTTCCTTGAAGACACTTAAGCAGAGTTTAACAAATATCATACATTGTTCCATTCTTGGGACACCCTTTTAAGTAAAAAAATTGCCTATGCTATTTAAATCTTCTCAAATGACAGTTTATAGTCACAGCCATATCACCTAGGTCCTAGACAACAAAAATGAATCACAATACAAAAAACAAAAAAAAAACAATAAACGCTGTACGCTTACAACTTGCACCTAACAAATAACTATTGCTTACTTACAGCCCTTATCAATACCTATCGGGCTGTTATTTGCCGACATGACGTTTTTATTAAATAAATGTCGACAAAGCGGACTTATCTACAATTGGAAATGTTTGTAAGTTAAGAAGGCTATTAGATGGATGGATGGACAAGGAAATTGGTGTTTACTTGTTGACCAACTTTTGTGCGCTAAGATCAATATCAGTATCAATATGACGAGGAATCGCACAGCTACGTAAATATTTCTTTATTTTGTTTTATTACCGTTGGTCTAGACTAGACTAAGTCAAAGTCAAAGTCAAAATATTTTATTCATAATATAGGTATCACTGATACACTTATGCACGTCATTTTTTGGCTTTTCGGAAGGTGCTTTGTCGTGGAGGAGAAGGTTTAACAATAACCTGTTTGTCGCTAAGTAACAACTATTTTGACAAAAAATTGTCCTGAAAATTTTTTGACATAGATTTTATTGATATAGTATTTTATTCTACCTGAAAACAGTAAATACATTTGTGAAGTATTTAAGTAATATTACGAGCTTCATTCATCCGTGATTCAAAGCCACTCATTATCTTGACTATCATAGTTCACTCTGCTGAGCTACGGTTGAGACAGCGGCACCAATTCTTTCTTATTGGTGGTGACTGGACTTTACCAGTTAAATCTAGACAGTACTGTATGTTGGTAGTGTTTTTACATGACTTACTGACATACTCATGTATCATCATGCATGTTGTTATGAGGCTGTTTGAATGCAAATTAATGTAAAAACGAGTTATCGATCAAAGTTTCTGCTTTTCACAATTAGGGGAATACCTGGTAGAAGGGCGCTAATGCAAGCTATCAAAAACCATTAAAGGCATCGTCAAATCGAACGAGTTCGTTCCCCATCACTCTCCAAGAGATAATCTATCAACATGAAAACGTCACGCTACGTGAAAAATGTACATCATTAAATTATATTGGCGTGACCCTTTCCTTATAAAGGAAGGTAACGTGTGCTTTATTGGTGAACACGTGTATTGATGATTCTTCTCACGGTATTAGGGTAAACAGATCCTTTCCTTTTTACCATCCAATTTATCAAACTAAGGTAATTCGACAACCTTTTTATACAATGTTCATGTTTAGATGTGTGTGAGTATGTTTGTTTAAGCCTTGTGTTCAACTTAAGATCGACGTATGACTGTACTTACTTTAAATAACAATTTATTTAAGTTTAAGTATATTAAGACAATGTCTATCGAATCATCGAGTATTTTCAACGAATAAGTTGTCCAAAACAATTAGGAATTAAAAATATTTTTATTTATTTATGTACACCTTATTAACTACAATATAAAATACTGAATAACAGATGGCAAGCTTAGACCAAACAGAAAAACACGATGAGCGAATGACAGATGTGGCCGCATTTCTGTCATCCGAATCGAGCTGTCATATGATTTCATACAATTGCGGAGCGTTTGAGGCGTACGGTGCGGATAATTATGTATGTGCGTTCACCATAAGTGTGCAATAGTAATGAAAAAGAATATAACATACACAGCGCAGCTGATATTGTACCGTTAAATGGAAATGACATTAAAAATACACTGTATCAAATTTAAGAACCACTACGTAGAATGATCGGAGCGATCGGATCGGAATATTTAATATTCAGTCGCTTCCGACAATATTCAAAATATTCGTAATATTCAATATCGCGGACGGTTAAACGCAACGTAATTTTTATCTTGTCAAAGCCTTTTCGCCGATCGTACATGAGTTGCAGTTGCCTATCAAATTTTATTCCTCTGTATCGTTATAACTTTTTTATTCATAGCATAATCTGCAACTTACATGGACCGAAACAAAAAATGTATGTTACATTATTCCAGAAAATTATAGTTAAAACTCAAATGAAAATGTTTAAATTTTCGTTCAACTGAACACCATGAAATCACTTAAGAATTAAAAGTAAATAGCGATTGTTCTTAATTCGAACTTGAAATCTAAAAAGGCGAAATCTTTTTACAGTGAAATAATATTTCCTCAGAACTGTAATAGGCTTCTTTTACATTTTCCTTCCTTTACTTTTTACTTTTTATTCTCTTCAGCCGGACAATAGCTGTCGGGGTTAAAGTCATGCAGATGAAGTTATCTCTTTGATGTTAAAAGTTTTGCTGCTATGTGTATACATTACAGTCGCAATTTTATTTCTGTGACGTTCAACGCTATTTATTGTCAAGTGCATTTGAGCAGTCGATTGCCTAGAAAGTAATATTAATTAAAAATTGCTCTATAGATGTTACGGTTTAAAAACCTTTTAAATTTAATTGCTTAAAGTGATTATTTATTTTGCGATTGTGTATCAACAGGATATTGTAGTAGGATACGGTTAGGACGAATTTGAAGGGTGTATGATATTATTATGTTTGGGTCATAAGGCACTTGAAATGCTTCGACATCGCTCAATGACTACTACTACCTTCGTAAAAATGTTGGGACATGCGGTCATCCAACTACATCCAACTACCAACCGCGCCCGCGATTGACAAAAACCATTACGACCGCACTCCGAGTCACGGTTATTTAAATTGCTCCTTAGTACAGAATCACAAAACAAATTGTGATTTAAGTAACCGTTAAGTGACTCTGAGTATGGCCGTTAGACTGTTAGAATAAAAGTATTAAATCAATATTTTTGATAGCCCTTTAGCCCAGTTGCTAAAGCTTGTGTAAATTTTTGGTCACATTTAGGTTTGTCACACCAAAGTTGTATTTGTGCTCGAATGGGCATGTCAGCTATCCTTCCTGATCATCACTATTATGTGTTACATTACCAGCAAGGAATCCTTATATCAGCGCATGGTTAAAATACGTAACTAATCTATTATAAATAAATAATAATAAAACCCTATTAATACATTATTTTAATGTAAGATTTTGAATTTTTTTACTCCTTCACGCAAAAACTACTGAACGGATTTTCGTGAAATTTAGCACATAGATAGACCATGATCTGGAATAAGATATAGGATACTCATTCATCCAGTAAATACGGGCAAAGCCGCGGTCGAAGCGCTAGTAATGTTAAAGTGTATACCAAAGCCCTTAAGTTAAAAGCCAAGCCAAGCGGCCCAATTCTTTTAAGTAGTTAATCTGACTGGTGAGCCGGGGACCGCGCCTATCCACTCCGAATGGACAGTGGGTGGGGTACGAATCCGCTGATGCACTTTGTGAAGGTTACACGCGATCGGACTGGTCGATTTGGGTAATTTGATAACATGGATAAAATTATGTAATCTTTTTCTTTACTTGTGTTTTATACTTTTTTCAATTTCCAAATACATGAATGCCCTTGTAACTCTTGTACCCATATTTAAAATAAATGCTATTAATTTTTGTCAGCGTTAAATAAATTAAATGTCCTCTTTTATTATTTAGGATATTTACTGTTATTTAAATAAGAATTTATACTCATAAATTACAATTGCAATTGAAAATTTTTGAAATGGGTATAAAAATGCGTTTGTCAACCCAGACTGTTTGGAAAATTTATTGGATAAGTTGTTCCCAAAAAATTATCCATAATGTTCACAAATTGCTTTTATGTTCGTCGAACACCAACCCTGTAGCCTAGATAGCGACCCTGCCTGTGAAGATATTTCTACTCGGGTCATGTGCAGTGCCGGATTAAGCAAGCGCGGGGTCCGTAGCAAATTCTTTCAAAGAGCCCTTGATCTACTATGGGTTCTTAAGTATAACTGTATAAAGTGGTTCTTTAGTATAAACTCTAAAATTTACGGGGGCCCGCAGCAATTGCTACTCTTGCTTAGTGGTTAATCCGGCCCTGGTCATGCGTGTTATAGTGATGTCTAATTTGTATTGTCCTTGCCACCGACATGGAAATCTTCTGTAGGCATATGAGTGTGCAAGCGTTCAAGGGTTTATTTTGTCTTCTTGACTAGCGCACTCAGTTTTAAAACTTTTCAACAAACAAAATTGTGGGACAGTCATGATAAGATGAATAATTAATGATACGAGTACAGTCACGAGCATAAATATATTACTATTGACACGTCAGCAATAATATCTGCCCAAGAATGCGTTCAATAATATCTGCTGCACGGACGCAACAAAAATATCTGATATTCATAGACAGCATATTAAAGTGACGACAAAATTATCTGATAAAAAAGTACATCAAATAATTGTGACAACCACCCAAAACAAAAATATGTGACGACATTAGTCACAAAATAATGTGATCACCCTCGGAGTGCAAATATATGTTTGCCGTCTAATTTTACGTTTCTGTAAGCATTTACATTGATTCCTCAATCATAATTATGCATAAATATATGACGTTCAATAGTTGGCAAAAATATCTGACGTAAATCTTTTATTTTTATGCTTTTTACCCGACTGCGCGATGCAAAGCAGGGTAATGTGTTTATCAGTCTATGTATGTTCCTATGTGGCGTCGCGTTGTAGAGACCAAACGGGTTGACCAATTTTGATGACTCTTACATCAATCGATTCGCCTTAACCTTGCGAGTGTCACTAAAGTCATGACAATAAACAGGGACAACCAGACACCATAATTATCTAAATGAAAAAAAAAAAAATTTGACGAACTACGTCAAGTGGGGTATCGTTAAATAGGTAATCAAAAATGATTTTTAGGTTCATTCATCATTTTTGATTTTAAGTGACAGTTTAGGATATACAGGGTGAATTTTTCAAGTGTGCAAGGATGGTCAAATCCGAAACTATAAGGAATATCGAAAAATGCTTAAAGGAGTCTCAAGACCGATTTTGATTAAAACTAAAACTACATCATTACATTTTTGAAAAATAAATATTCCTAGCCAGGAATCGAACCCATTGATTTTGAAAAAAACACACCCTGTATTATTACACCATTCGATAGTGTCATTGAAAAGGATAAAATTCTGGGAAGTAATGACATACGGCAAATTTAAGGAAAACGTTTAATTTCATTAAAATTCACATTTTTAGTACCTTATCCGTGGACCCGCGGTAATCCGGACCCTTTCTAATCCGGTGCATCCTGTAATCGAGTGGATAAAAGATAAAATACCCATTAAGATTGTAAGCATTTGCATTGATTCCTCAATCATAATTATTAGGCATAAATATATATGACGTTCAATAATTGGTAAAAATATCTTAGTGGGTAGTTTCTTTTTTATCCACTCGCCGCGGTGTTACATTTGAGATTTTTGCTTGTGAATGTTTGGTGAACTGTTTTGACTACATTTATGAAGTTATTTATCATGGCTCGAGTGATTTGATTGAAATAATTACTTTTTAACAAAAAAATTAAACCAACGAAAAAAAACTCAGAAGCGAAAAATCAAATAAACCATTTAGTATTATAAATTATGATCCTAAATAAACAGTAAATAAATAATTTTGAGACCATGCCAAACAGACAACATTAATTACATGGAGCGTAAAATAACGGCAACGGCATGCGATGCACACGGCAGCAGCAGCGCGGCGCACATCTTTTCACAGTTTGTTTTTTCATCAAAATTATTTATTTACTATTAATTTAAGATCTTAATTTATAATACTAAATGGTTTATTTTAGTAAATTTTTTCGCTGGGTATATTTTTGTTAAAAAGTAATATTTTTTTTTTAATTTTTAGTTGTTATAAAAAAATTTAATCTATATACATATATAAATCTATTGCTGTTCGTTTGTCTCGCTAAAACTCCGAAATGACTTGACTGATTTGGCTAATTTTGATCTTGAAATATTTGTAGAACTTCAGGGAATGTTTAAACGGTGAGAAACATAAATAATAAGTAATAGAATTACTAAAAACGACAATTTAATTTTCCAATACAAAATGTTCCTAGCTGTGAAACATTTGATGCGTTTTGTCAAATTGTCATTTGGTCGTCAAATATTTATAGGTGCGTTCAGAAATTTGTCTGTTTCATAGCTGTAGTATAAGGTTCGATCTCTTTGAAAACGTAGGACCATAATTATTATATAACTTTCTAATGTAACCTTAGGAACATATCTTACTTTTTTATTTTATAACTGGCAGTTGAGGGAGAGGGACAGGGGAGGGAGAGGGGGGAGTTATTAGGTGGTCCAAAGTTTGCCGGGTCACCTAGTATTGATTATAAATATTGGGGGTAATTTCCAATATGTATCATGTGTACTGTATACAGTCAGTTACATATAAGTTATTACTTATAAGTAATGGGTGGTAGATTCAGTTACCACGTAAAAAAGTAGTAGATGAAATATCAATCATCCCCTATTGTTATACCTTTAGGGGTAAAATTTTGTTTCCAAATTTTAATGAGAATAACTTAAAGGTATACATACACGTATACCTTGAAGTTATGCGTAGCGTAGTTATGAGTAGCAGTGATAGCCTATTGGTTAGAATGTTGGTCTCCCGAACGCGGGGGCCCGGGTTCAAATCCTGGCACCTCTAATTTTCAAATATTATGTGCGTATTACAAGTTAATTATCACTTGCTTCGGTGAAGGAAAACATCGTGAGGAAACCTGCACACCTGAGAGTTCTCCATAATGAAATGAAATGAAATGAAATGAAATGAAATGAAATGAAATGAAATGAAATAATCTTTATTCATGTAGGTATCACTGATACACTTATGCACGTCATTTTTTTAATCTACCAGCTTTTCGGAAAGGTGCTTTGTCATGGAGGAGAAGAAAAGCCGCAAAGAAACTCCTCAGCACATCTTTTAAAAATAAAACTTATATCTATTACAAAAATAGGTATTCTCTAACCTGTGCAGAACTGGTTGCCTAGCTAGTCATTTCCAAGCATCCTTGTCATTTAAATATTCATTTATGCTATAGTAGCCCTTGCCTAAGAGCTGAGCCTTTACACGTTTCTTAAAAGATTCCACTGGTAAGTCATGTATTTGTTTTGGGACTTTATTATAAAATTTTATACCTAGTCCCATAAAAGAACTTTGCACTTTGGAAAGACGGTACGAAGAGGTAGCCAATTGATGCATCCTTCTTGTTTGACGATTTGAAAAATCACAATTTTGTTTATATGCAGTTATGTTATTCCGTATAAACACTAAATTATTATAAATATATTGGGAAGCTACTGTAAGTATACCTATTTGTTTAAATTTGATACGCAAGGACTCCCTTGATTTTAGTTTATAAATAGCTCTAATGGCTCTTTTCTGTAATACAAAAATTTGTTCTATACCGGCTGCTTTGCCCCACAGTAAAATGCCATAAGACATAACACTATGGAAATATGCAAAATAAACAAGCCGAGCAGTGTCGACGTCAGTGAGCTGCCTTATTTTTCTAACAGCATAAGCAGCCCTAGCAAGTTTAGTTGTAATGTTCTCAAAGGTGTGTGAAGTCTACCAATCCGCACTTGGCCAGCGTGGTAGACTATGGCCTGTACCCCTCACATTGTGAGAGGAGACCCCGAGCCCAGCAGTGGGACAATTATGGGTTGTTGCTTTGCTTTTTTGCTATTATACATACACTACCTATCCAATAAAAAAAGAATCGTCGAAATCGGATCTTCCAGTACAAAATTATTGGGGTAACGGGTAAAAATTCCGTGGGTGAACAATCAATTATCCCCTATTTTCGTACCTTAGGGTAGGAATAAAATTTTTCAAAAAAAAATAACAGCAACTTCAAGACATATCCTATCCATTAAAAAAAGAATCATCAGAATCGGACCACCCTGTGCCGATTGCTGCGTCATTATACATTAAAAAAATATGCGTGTCAAATTGAGAACCTCCTCCTTTTTTTTCGTTGGTTAATAAAATAATCAAAAACAAACTGTTTTTTAACTACCTAAATAAATAATAGTTTAAAAAAACTAAAAAACACGCTTTTATAGAAAACCCAACTAAAAAAATAGAAAATAAATTTGAATTAAGAATCGTGTAATTGTAATACAAGCGTGAGGTGCATGGTCTCAATGAGTAGAAGGATTATCATTTTGATAATATATTAAAAAGCACCCCACGCTTTAATTAAACACCCACGCTTAATTCAAATTTATTGTCTATTTTTTTACTTGGATTTTCTATAAAAGCGTGTTTTTTAGTTTTTTTAAACTATTATTTATTTTTTAATTTTTTGTTTGATTTCGTGAAATGAAATTTAGGTTTTTTTTCTTTCTTTCTTTTTTTCTTTAAATATTGAATTGTCATCGGTCCTCGATAAGTCTACGAAGTTTGAAAGAAATCTGACCAGTTAAAGCTAATTAAAGCGTGTAATTAGGTTTTCCTTTCTTTCTTTCTTTTTTTCTTTAAATATTGAATTGTCATCGGTTCTCGATAAGTCTACGAAGTTTGAAGGAATCTGACCGTTTAAATCTAATCAAAGCGTGTAATTAGGTTTTTCTTTCTTTCTTTCTTTCTTTTTTTCTTTAAGTATTGAATTGTCATCGGTCCTCGATAAGTCTACGAAGTTTGAAAGAAATCTGACCATTTAAAGCTAATTAAAGCATGTAGTTAGGTTTTTCTTTCTTTCTTTTTTTTTCTTTAAATATTAAACCTTCATCGATCCTCGATAATTCTACGAAGTTTGAAAGAAATTTGACCGTTTGAAGTGGGTCAAAATCAAGTCCAAAGAGAAGTTACAAATAAACAGACAAACAAACATACAGGGGAAGCTAATATAAAGCGTGTAAAATAAAAAGCTATTGTACAGTACCATCTCTGTAAAACTCTGTGAATCACTTCAAAAAAAGTGTTGTCATTCGTAAAATCAAAAAGTGTCGAAATTTTCCGTCTAGCCCCCTTTCACAACGCGCGATAAGGAACTTCGTTCCAAAAGTATAAAAAATAAAAGATTGTCAGATATTTTTGCCAACTATTGAACGTCATATATTTATGCATAATTATGATTGAGGAATCAATGCAAATGCTTACAGAAATGTAGAATTAGTAAACGGCAAACATATATTTGCACTCTAAGAGTGATCACATTATTTTGTGACTATAAATGTCGTCACATATTTTTGCTTTGGGCGGTTGTCACAATTTTTTGATGCACTTTTTTATCAGATAATTTTGTCGTCACTTTAATATGCTGTCTATGAATATCAGATATTTTTGTTGCGTCCGTGCAGACAGATATTATTGAACGCATTCTTGGGCAGATATTATTGCTGACGTGTCCATAGTCATATATTTATGCTCGTGACTGTACATATGGATTGGTACCATTATAAGGCATGAATACACTATATACAAACTTTTCATAACATCATAACGTTGATATGGCTCGAGGCTTACGCAAAGAATGGGGCCACATAGCCATACCACTATGTCACCGTAACGCATTCTCTCGCATATTAATAGTAATTTCTCGAAGGATCTGGATTGTTGATGTTACATACACATTATAAGTAGAGGGGTTGGCTTTGACGTTAGTTCGTTCTCTTTATTCGATATGATAGGAAAGAGTTTGTTTTAAACATAATATACAATGTTCATTGTGTTAAATTTTAAAAGATAAGAATGGGTTAAGTAAAATCTGTCCATCTTCAAATTATCTGGTTTTCCCTTCAATTCAACACTTATTAATTTTCTGTACCTTGCATTTACTGTACATTGCAACACTAATTTATTCTATTTGTGTACTATCTTTCCTGTCATTGCATTTGAACTTTGAATGCGAGGAATAATCAGCGCGTAATCCTACTAGGATTAACTTTACTGTATTAACTTAACTGTAGTTTTATTTTATCATCAAATGCATTAAAATCTAATATTACCATTTATTTAAATAAAAAAGATATGCAAGTTTAGTTTCCATAGCAAATATTCAGAAATAGATACCAAAACATAATGATACTAAGTATGAATTTTAGATCGTACCCAAAATTCTAACTAGGTACCTTGTAAAACCCTTGGGTTTACCTGTTGTACAAGTACCTATTTAGAGATAGAGGGCTATCCGTTTAGTCGTAGCTTTTACCGCTTTCATGTGTACGATATACGAGAAGATGCAAATTGATAGGGCCTCAAGAGCCCTCTATTTGCATGAAGCATCATTAAAAATTCTACACGCCCCGAGCAAACGCTGAACTCCCTGTTTTTAATTTTAGACTCAAACTTCGTAATCTTTGCGGTCTACTTTAGGTAGAATATGCATGTCAAAGGGATGTCCTTTTAGTCTTCAAGCCTTTGAGGTCTTAAGAGGTAGCTTTTATGTCGAGTTGTTCCAGTTTGTTATTTTATGATAGAATAATGAAATTGTAAGTTTTGTGAATGTAAATATCTTTAATTAAGTTCTAATGTTGTTTTTAAGTTGTGGTAGTTTCATTAAAACAGATTTTTTGAATTTTGTGCATACAATCTTTGAGGACAAATAAAAAATAATAGCAAAAGCTATGTTTATCTTAACAAAGCTCATAATTGTGGAGTTTATTCTTAATTTTCTCTAGAAACGACGTTGAAAGTATGCGTGTAATGAGTTTCGGTTGCAGTTTGTAAAGCCATCAAACAAAAAAATACTTTTAAGTAAAATGTTACTAACTAAAGATTGATATTATTGTTTAGCAAAAGGTAACTTTCTAGACAATATTGACTGTTTCAATAGAAGTCATATACCATTAAAAATACTGAAAACTAACATTTCCGAAATTTAACTGCATTCGTCATTCGTGTAGTAATAACTCACTTCGTGTAATAATTCACTGTATTGCAATAGTAGCAATAGAAAGGAAATTCACCTTAGAAACGAAGTAAGAGTGACATCGGCCTGGACTAAGTAATTTCCAACCCATTAGGAGTGGAGTGATAATGCTGATTGCAAGTAACTAGATATTATGTCATACTTGTTTCTATCTCTTTCCCTCCTTTTTAACTACAATAATACATTGTCATTTTACATTCATAACTGTTTTAGTAAGATTACATATCACATTAGTTTGATAACCACATGGTGTCCGAACGGCAATAGTTTTGAAACTTTGCTCCACACACCAAGTTCAACTGCAAATTGAGTTCGAACTACGTTGGATCAGTGAACTTGTACTGTCAATGTTTAAATGCAACTTGTTATCTAACAGCAAGTTCCCATATTCTGCTAAATATCGGTAGACATAGACTGATAAATTATGAACAAATCAACAACAATTTGAACAAAGTCAGTAACTCTTACTAACAGACTTAAATCTAAAAATCTAGAAGTACGGAGGTTTGTACAGAGATTCCTTAAGGTGTGGGGTAGATATGTATGTAACTATTTATTTGAAATTTAGTATTAAGTTTTCTGTGTGGATTAATTAACAGGTAAACATTCCTTTTCTCGATAGACGACGATAGATTCGAGTAATCCTTCATACAAGGGTGAATGAGTATAAAAATAGTTCAGCGAACGAAGTTGCAGACACTAGTTATTAACATAGCCATTTAAGCATAGCTTTCTTTATTAATTTATCACTGTAAATAATAAAACCAGGAATCATACAAACCGTTCCCTTTGCTATGCTAATATCCATTTCAAGTATACCACTTTATTCTCTTACTTCACAATATTCACTACTGAGTAAAAGAACACAACAAACTTCGCTCACAAACATTTAAATCTGTTGCAATAAATTCTTCTAAAACTTGTTTCTATCTGTTTCAGGTAAGTCTTGGAGCGAAAGAAGATTCGGAGCAACAAAGTATCAAACAAAATAAACGCATCTCCATAAAATCTCCCCAAAAACACCAACTTGGTGCATAAATATAAAATTTTCAACTCACGGGCGAGCTCGGAATTTTCTGGAGCGTCAACTACATAGTTTCGATATGCCTTATTCGTGAAATGACTGGTTTTAGTTTATTTATTTTAATAAGGACGCCTTTGACTTAATAAGAGCACTATGTATTTATTAATTACACTGTTAAAGTCGATCCATCCAGAGTGTACGTCTTTTATAAATAATAATAATAAATCTTTATTTCAGGCATTGAGGCCCATAACATAAATACCTTACAGACTAACATACATACAAAAATATAGACTTAAATTTATAGAATTTTTGAAAACTTGTTTGAGATAATGACATAATAATATAACATATTTATATATTTAATAACTTAAGAATCATTAATGTAACGTATGTTAAGGTAACATACGTTAAATAAATGGGTGAATTTCCCAAGTGCATTTTTGAGACGGCGAGGTTGAAAATTAATGTGTGGAGGTAAACTACAATAGGGATGTTGACACTAATTATAAATTAATATAAATTTATGTCTAAAATATTAGTGGTAACATTTAAAGGCCTAAAATATGATTCTTTTATTGAAATCAATCACAATAAATTAAATATCATTAATTTAAAATGTTAAGAATTGTACTCACTGACACGTGACCTCAAACGCCATTTTGAGAATATGACGTCATTGGAACAATTTTATATGGAAATTCAACAAACTTAGCAGACAGATAGTATTGAATATCGTTTAGTGACGTCACGTGCCGTTTTTGGTGGGAAATTTGATAGTGATATTTATTTTTCAATTTTTGTTTTTAAATTGAAGATTATTATTTTTATAATATTTTTTTCGTGAATATTGAGGTTCTATCTATAAAATAAAATGGAATCCTAAAATTAGTCAACATCCCTATTATGCATAATTTTATATAGGTAGTTTCAGTAGTGATCTACATGATAGTGAAGTATTCAGAGGTATTTAATACATAGATTCTTAATAAGAAAATATCTAAGACCTAAAATCTAATTCCGGTGTACTGTCCAAACTGCGTTTATTTACATATTTTATTAATTTAATTTTTTTTGGTAAATAAATTTCATTGAAAGGGAATGTTTTTTAGAAATACATTAAATAACATAACTAATATATATTTATGGAGTAATTTAAGATTAAACAACAGCTCTTAAAACATTTTTTAAAAATGTCCTACAAAAAAAAGCAATACCGGTGGCGCATTTTGTATACTTCATTACTTGTTACTTTACGATTTGGAAGACACCTTACTGGCTCTCCCCGCACCGTTCAGTTGTGCTCTTGCAAACTGCGTGTTAGGATGACCGACTGGCTGCGTAATTTTCCTGCCAAACACGTAAGTTCTAACTGCGGTGGCGCAGGAATACAAAATCATCCAATTCCGATGTCATGTATATTAGGAAAAGTACAAAGCAGATTATCTAGAAATTTTATGGAGGGTTCCATTAACGGTTTTCAGCTATAATTGTGAAATAAAAGTTAACCTGTGACTAAAAGTTTTCTTTAAAATTCAAGTTTTGTCTCTGATTCTAAGTCCGGTGGCGCAATCTCGGTGGCTCCGGTGGTAAATCAACCGTATAGGGAAGTATAGGCCACAGAAACACAAGCGTGTCTCCATCTATCCATCAGCCCTTGGAGGTCCACTGCTGGACATAGGCTTCTCCTAACTTGCACCACTCTGACCGGTCCTGGGCCTTCTGAATCCAGCGAATGCCCGCTGTCTTCTTCAGGTCGTCAGTCCACCTGGTCGGGGGGCGTCCTATGTTCTTTTTTCCGAGACGTGGGCGCCATTCGAGGACCTTACTTACCCAACGGTTATCGGTCCTTCGCAATATGTGGCCCGCCCATTGCCACTTCAGCCGGCTAATTCTTCGAGCTATGTCGGTTACCCTTGTTCTTCTACGGATCTCCTCATTTCTGATGCGATCACGTAGAGAAATACCAAGCATAGCCTTCTCCATAGCCCGCTGCGCTTCTCTGAGGTTGTGGATTAGGCCAATAGTAAAGCACCACGTCTCGGATTCGTATGTCATCACTGGCAACACAAATTAAACTTCAGGCACTGAGGTAGTGTTTTGGACGACAATATAATTATGACGGAGTTTCCCGAACGCAGCTCATCCGAGTTGGATTCTACAAGTGACTTTTTTCTCGAAGTTGGACTTACCCACCTGGATCACTTGTCCCAGGTAATTGTATTCGTCTACAACTTCGAGAGCAGCGCCGTCAACAACAACCGATACGGGTGTGACATGGACATTCGACATGATTTTCGTCTTGTCCATGTTCATCTTAAGACCCACCCGTTGTAAGGCGCTGTTCAAGCCCCCGAGCATTGTACCAAGTTCTTCCAGGGAACCCGCCAGGATGACTATATCATCGGCATATCGCAGGTGTGTGATGCCATTGATGTTAATGCCATGTTGTTTCCACTCCATCAGCTTGAACACGTCTTCCAACACAGCGGTGAACAGTTTTGGGGATATGACATCCTTGTCTGACACTTCTCTGCAGTTGCTGTGTCGTCTACTCTGACGGACATGATGGCGGATGAGTACAAACACTTCAACACCTCGATATATATACCGGTAGTCGATCCGCCACCGCTGGAGAGAATCTAGTACCACCCAGATCTCGATAGAATCAAAGGCCTTCTCATAGTCCACAAACGGCAAATTATACTCCTCGGTCTTTTGTGTAATCTGCCGCAATGTGTGTATATGGTCTATGGTGCTGTAGCCTTTTCGGAATCCTGCTTGTTCGGGAGGCTGGAAGTCGTCAAGCCTGCGTGCAATGCGATTTGTGAGGACCCTCGAAAACAGCATATAAACGTGACTCAGAAGTGCAATGGGTCTGTCTAATCACCGCTAAAAGGAGTCCGTTCATCTAGACTCCTATTCTTCAAAATGTACATATCTTTAAAGTATTAAATGATCCTGCCTTTATGATTTCTCATTGGCATAAATCAATTTCGGTGGATCAAATTCTAATTCCAGTGGTCCTAATTTCGGTGGCATTTGATAGTGTAATTTGATAATATCTCCGGAACAAATAAATTTTTTTTCAATCTCTACTATATGACTAATTATTACTACTATTTACATATTATTTATGCCAAATAAAGTGTATTAGAAACAGCAAGTTTAAATTTAATCAATTTCGGTGGCTTGGATTTTAATTCCGGTGGTCCTTTAATAATTTCGGTGGCATTTGATAATTTCAAATGGAAATATCTCATTAACTAATAATTTTTTTTCGATCTCTAGTATATGATTAATTAGTACTACTCTTTATCTATTATTTAGGCCAAAAAAATTTATCAGAAACAGCTAATTTAAATTCGCCACTGTAATTAGGCAAAATTCGTGTTTGTTGAAATTCACCCAAATGATGTTCTTAGCCCAGGGGTGTATGGAATTTTGGCGATCTCCTTTATTATGCTGAATGGTTTAACCTCGATAAGTGAAGGATCTCAATTTGTCCTTAAGTTTTAGCCTACCTACCATTAGAAGTTTAGGATAAAATATGATATATCTTAAAGATTTTTGAGTATCGTACCAATCAGCTTTTGTCCTTTCATCCACTGCCTGAGTGATGGTATAAGAGTTCTATTATACAAATAGACCCGTTCGTAACTAGCGAAAAAATGGAAGCACATTTTGACTGAACCCAAAAAACTGAAAGTTTACTACACTACATCAACTAACGCTGTTTCAACGGAACCATTTGCGAGGCATTTTGTAAAGCAACATTAGCCCTAAGTAAAGATCGTTAAAAGTCCCGAGTGGCTTAGTCCATTAGCTCCAGCATGGCTTGTCGACGGAATCTCTATGCAATATGCAGCTTAAAAATACGGCGAAGGAGTCGCCGGCTTTGAAATGTCCTGAGTACATACGTTTCAGCAAATATTGCTACCAGTTTATTCTGAATGGGAGTTTTGACTATATGTAAGGATTTCTGTGACAAAAGTGCCAATTTTCCACGTTTTTTATTTCACGATCATAATATTATAATTATACTCTATCTGCCTGAGACCCATAAACAATTTTTATCGATAAGCTGAATCCTTGGGCAATTTAACCTCCTCTGGTGCCACACATGTCAAGTATTTATCTATACTATAATAAAACTCAAAGGGCAAATTTTCTGTACATTGATTTTTTTTTCAATTCCAACTAGGGGGCACTTCACTAAAGTGTTAGAGTACAAAAATATTTTTTTAGAATTATTGTCTGTCTGTCTGTTTATCTGTCCGGGCATCACATGAAAACCCCAGAACGGATTTCGATGAAAATTGGTAAAGTTATTACTAATACTCCAGATCATATTTTAGGATATTTTTTATTCCGGAAAATAAAAGGTTTCCCTGGGAAACGGAGAGAAACTTTGTATGGAGTATTTTTAAAACATCAATTGATTTGCTTCAAAGCATCAAATGTTCCTCGCTTAAATTAATGGAATATATATTTTTCAGTTTTTAAAAATTTTGCTAGCAAAAGAAAAAAAATACAAATTACTGTTATGTAATATTGCTTATTTTTCAAAACCCGCTCCTGGAGGAATCCTTTTGTGATTGTATCTTGAGTTTCAGTGTATAAATTACTAAATATAACTACTTCAATATAAATTCAACGTTTTTTAAATTTTCTTCTGCAAGAGATACAAATAAGGTAAAACATAATTTCATACATATTTGGCAACAGCTAGTATAATAATAATAACCATAATACATGTTAATTGTTTCAAAGTAACTATTACTAACTTAATAACCTTAATTTCAAATGAATTATTAAATACGGTTTCTTATGTATTAAATATCTTATTCATTTCGAAATATAAATTGAACAAACGGACCTCAAAATCCTAATATTTACCCAACGTAAATAAAAATCTGACGGCATGTCCCTTGGGAGCCGAAGGAAAAAGATTTAATTTTTTTGTGTACAAAATTAGACGATAGGAAGCCTTAACGGAATTACACTTGTCTTCTTCGTTACTTTCAGCGTTCCAACAACTTTTTGTATTAAAAACAGAAACATTGTCTTTGTTTCTTATGAAAAAGCTAACGATGAAAATAATTGGGTTTCATATTCTGTAGTAATTGAACATTATTAACAATATTATGATGTTTCGAAAAGCTCCCATCTTTTTGTGATATTTTTATATCATTAGTCATATCACCGGGGTTAAAGTACCCTACTATCATGTAATGCTATTACATGTCTATCTGTCTGTGATGTTCAATTTTCTCCAAATAATTGGGACGTAATAAATCGAGATGGTTTTCCTGTACGGAGTCTAAAACCAAATTGACCAATTATTATTTAATATTTGATTTCGACCTAAGCCCCGTTCGCTATATATACAGCCTAACCTTACATTAACAATAGATTGAAGATTACTACTACTACTATATGTATATACACAACCATTATTATATGAAGTCTCTGGAACAAATTTACTAAATATACGAGTAGTAGACGCAATTGTCAATGATTACAACGAGACTCAATTCAATTCAAATTCATTTTAGTTCAAAAATAATTTATTTCAAATACGGTGCAAATATGCTACTTAGGTGTCAAGGGACACCCGGATCGAACGAAGTTCCTTTCGATTTAAGTTTTGTTGTACAGCGCCATCTCTGTAAAAGTTGTACAGTGCAGCGCCATGAGTTTTACAGAGATGGCGCTGTACTGTACAACTTTCTGAATCACGTTGTGGCACTTTAGACACGTCAAAATCAGTACGATGTACCTTTAGATGCTTTTTAGAATTGTTTTTATTTTTCCTAGTTTGTGCATAATCAAGAACATTGTATTGTGTTGTAAAATACATTCTATCACCATTTTAGTAAGTATTTATATCCTGATATCATAACCTAACATTCAATGATAGGTATAATATTTATCCAATTATTTCCAGTTGGCGTATCTCAGAATACATACTAAGAGCATTTAGCATAAATAATATAAAGCAGAAGCAGTTTAGAATGATTCATTGAGCTCGAAGTAATTTTTCGCCCTAATTGAATAAAGAAGTTAGCGCAGGCGGGAGTTTCGGGCGCTCAGTAGGAAAGTAAATACATGTATGTACAATTATGTATATCTGTCCATGTTGTTCGTGTCTGTATCTTGCGAAAGCCAGTTTGTCAATATCAATTTGTAGATATTTTTTTATGAACCTAGCCGACTATGTATGTATGGCACCAGAACGATAACGCCAATTTTTTATTTGTGTGTGATAAGTAAACTAAATTAGTATCTTAATCAAGTAAAATGCCGACCAACATTCTATGCCCATTAAAAAATTTAAGGGGAAATTTTTCTGTACATTGAATATTTTTTCCAAAATTTCAAGAGGGGTTCAATAAGATATTATGAATATTAGAGCACAAAAAATTTTTTTTTTAGAATTATTGTCTGTTTGTCTGTCCGGGTATCACATCAAAACCCTACCATAGATTTCGATGGAAATTGGTTAAGTTGTTACGTATACTTTGGGTCATAGTTTAGAAAACGGTTCATCCTGGAAAATTGACAAGTTTTCCAGATGAAAGTTTGTATGGAATATTTTCAAAACATCGTCCAATTTGCTTCAAATTTGCAACAAACGTTCCTTACTTACAAATTGATAGAATATGTATTTTCCAGTTAATCAAAATTTTGAATGAAACAGAAGAAAAATAAATTAATGTCAAAATTGTTTATTTTTCAAAACCTGCTCCCGAAAGAATCCTTTGTTTTTGTATTTAGGCTTCCAGTATATACATAGCTAGATATACCTAAGTACTTTAATATAAATTCACCGTTTTTTTTTTAAATTTAGTTCTACGTAAGAGGCACAAATAAGGTAAAACATAATTTTCGCAAGCGAAGCTACACGCAGCTTCGCTACACACACACAGCTACTTTTAAATATGGTCGCAAAATCATATAATAATGTTAAAACTTTAACACACGTGTGTGAGTTTGCTGACATCCTCTTTCTTAAATGTTTGGAAATATTCTGAGCCCACCTATACATGAATAACTTCCACGTCTGTCGTGTTTTGTGTAGCTTATAACGTGTGTGAGCAGCAACACAAACCAGTGATGTGTTAGCAATGAAAACTAGTCTGGATAGCTGCGAACTTAACGTATTCTACGTTCGTTTGAAATCCTGGAAAATCTTTATGCACTGGACGGTTGTTGACGGGGTTTTGGTTGATAGAACTCCGTTAATTTCACAATTTCCTCAGTCTCTTTTGTGGATACTGACGATATAAAGTTAAGATTAGATCATCAATCAAATCAGGATGCATAATATGGGTGAATAAATCAAGAATAATTCAAAATAATTTTTGTTCTTGTTGCGAAACTTTTGAATATACATATTATTAAACTATTCCACAGGATTTCTAACACCAAAACATCACGCGCGTTTGTGGCCTAATTTCATTAGGAGAACGTATCCTAAACAAAGCCGAACAAAACTAGGGAATGCTTTGAAACACGCATAATAATGTGGTTCGTTAGTGATTAATTTTAAACGGGCATAGAATGTTGGTCGGCATTTTACTTGATTAAGATACTAATTTAGTTTACATACACAAATCGAAAATTGGCAAGCGTGCGCGGTTTAATACTGATTCAGGTAATAATTGCGCACTACATTAAAAAGTGGGAACCCAAAGAAGCTCTTTCTTTCTTTTTCTTCTCTGTCTTGGTCGGCAACGCTTTTGGTGTTGCTGATGTCCATGGGCGACGATATAGCCACTTACCATCAGGTGGAACGTCAGCGACGTCAGCTCATTTGCCGGCTTTCATAAAAAAGTAGCAATGTTTTTTCTTGGAGATTTTTTTTTCTTGGAGTAATTTCTCCAGTTCAATTTGTAATCGAACGGAAATCAACAACGGCAAGATATTTTAGTCCTTTGCTGTAAGTAGGTACCTAAGTATCACAATAAACAAAGCAGAACGCGTCGCCCTTAGGTACCGCAGAAGTGTTTATGATGAAATTGTGGATGCCATGCGTAGCGTTAATTGATATTGGAAATAATAATGTCTAACCAGCTAAAATTAAGACATGGACATTATTTGAGGAAAAATTATTTCAACGCATGCATATGCAAGCCTCACTCGCTTTCAGTAATCCGCGTTCGTAAGACAATAAATTTATTTGTCGTTCCGCTGCTCCAGAACTTTGCTTGTTCCATTGTTTACGTTTCAACTCGTGAAAAGGGTTAGCGAAGCTGAGTAGTTAGCACTTTCCCTCGCCATTGTTGAGTTTAATGTGTTTTACATACCCGTGTGAAATACGTTGGGTGAGGATATTATTTAGGGTAAATGTGAGCTATTTTATTATCTTTCCTTGTTTATTCTATTGTTTTGAGGTATTGAGGTATTTGATGGAGTTGGTCATAGTCAATTGGACATCAGTGCCTCCTTAGTGACGCCTCTAGTGTTGTGTTTTCAACATTAATAGAAGCGCTGGACTAGGAGTTGATCGTTTTGTAAAATACTTACTAAATAATGTTAAATTAAAATTTAATAAAGCCCCGACAGTTTTATTTATACTAAACATAGGTAAGAAGACTCTTAAGTCACCTTTCAGATAAAAAATGCTACGTTATTTACGAACTAACATTACGAAAGAAATACGTATAAATTATTCCTTTACCTAATAGATATAGGTCATAATTTATGGTGATCCTAAAAGACCATAAATTTACCTCAAATTATTCAAAAATTACAAAAGTTTATCCAACCCCATCGCTAAGATAGCGACCTTATTCAAAGCGCTAATGGAATCGAGACAGTTAATGAAATATTATTATAATATTTTAGTACGAGAAGCGAAAAGGTCTTAACATCAATGTTTTAACTACGGAATATAATAAAATCCGCAGTTTCAAAGATTTTAATACATTGCTGGATCACTATGAGGGATTATAAATGTTTTTGTACACTAAATGCAATGGAAAATGAATAAGTAAAACTTGATTAAATGTCATTTGCAGCTGCTGTGATCCATATTGCATTATTTTATTCATCCACTAGCGCTCTGCCCACACTTTTGACGCGTTTTCGGGATAATAAAAACCCTGTGTTATTTTAGATCATAGTCCACCTGTGTTTTTGTGAAGGAGTAACAAATATCTATACAATCTTTCTCATTTCGTCGCACGTCTCTCGTCGAAAATTGAAGAATAATTTAATTGATATCAAACAAAAACACACTCAACCAAAACTGTTATTTCCATTTTAATAAAAATCAGAATATGGTCTTAAACAAAAAGTTAATAAGATATTAAAAAGTCTATTAACATTAAATTGAATTAGGAGTTACGGAAGATTAAAAATTAAGTCAAAAGTAACTTAAATTCTTTAAGCATTAAACAACTTTCCCCTATTGTTAAAACTTCAAAGTTATACTTACAACGAAAAGAAAATGAAACTCAATAAGGAGAACGAAGATCCTCGCCTCACAAAAGCGTATTACTTATTTAGTACTTAAAACTTGAGGACCAGAAAATAATAAGCGAAAACAATATTCTTCCTCAGCATTATTACCTCCATTTTAATTTGAGTTGGATGATAATAAAAATAATACAGAAATATTCGCAAGAATCCCTCTGCAATATTATTTATAATTCAAGGTATTTGAGTACGGGTGCAGGGATCCGCGAGACAAAATAATAATAAAAGTGAAATTAATTTATAAAATTTAAAACATCCCAAGAGATTTCACTGAGCTTAAAAAGGATTAGAATACTAACCCCAATCAAGCCCACACCTGATGGGTGTCATAAGAGGCAACTAAATCCGGCCCGCTGGTGGTGGAGCAACTCATAGGAATTATATTGATAATATTGATTTTATTGATAAATATTATCATTATTACTTTTACTATTTCTCCATGGGGTTCGCCTGGAAAGCTACCACCCTTGAGCATGAGTCAGCCGCCAAACAACTCGTCGTGTTTTGGCTGGGGCTTGAAAGCCAGTTCTTTCTTTCTTTTTCTTCTCTCTATCTTGGCTGGCACCGCATCAGTGATGCCTTTGATGTCTTTGATGTTCTTGGGCCACGATGGCCATCAGGTGGATCGTCAGCTCGTTTGCCAACTATTTTCATAAAAAAACTCTATGCCACGGTTTCGTATCCTATCATGATGAAAAGGATGTTTGTTGAACATTTGAGTCATTTTAGTCTTCGTTCCCGATTGAGACATTTTTATGATTATAGCGGACAAATCAGTAGACAGTCCTGACCCGCCTGATAACATAATACATTCTAAACTTCATCTATCATCCATCCATTCATCGGTTTTCTTATAGTTCATCAATAATCAAATTAAGATATACAGAACCAGGTCCACAAGGCGGATTTACTCTTGATTCAACTTGGTCTTTTCCTCTTTTTTGTGCGGACGAATTCCAAATAAAAATTTGTGTTTGAGCAACGGCAGAGAAAAATGTCTTGCCTCTGTATTCTTTGAGAGCACAGGCAAACTTGAGGTGTTACGTTTGTTGGGAAAAACAGTAGTTATGTTCGGTGAGAAGAAACTTTTGCGTGAAAATTCTTCTTTAAAAGTAGGTATCTTTTTAACGGTGTGATGTTACCTCAAATGTTAACTTGTTATATTTGTACGAACCTGAAAATGAAGTGTTCTCTCAACTTTGTGCTACTTGTATGACTAAATTATATTATATATTCTTTTGGTTTGTAACGATAATAATAATAATTTGTTTTAACTTTAACATTTCAATAAATTTCATTCAAAGGCCGCCTTCAGCCGCTACGCTTGTCATGTAAAATAGCTGACAAGCAAATAATCAAGTCACCTGATAGTAAGGACTCAACATCACTTAAATACATCAATAACTTCGTAACAGACGCGATGCCGGCAAAGATAGAAACGATATAAACGATATGTTTATATAACAAATAAAATGTCCATACTCTGGTCTTAGATGTATATGATGTATGATGTGTACTAGGAATTCAAATCTATTTGCAGCTATTTATGAGAAGCTAAAATGCAGTCGTTGCTTAACATCAAGACTGAATGCTTGTTTACCACTTGTAAATAGTTGGACTTAAAAAGTTAAGCTTACTTTGCTTTACATCGTTAAAAATAAGCGATACTGCGGTCTTTCTTAAAGCGTACTTAATTATATACGGTATAATTCTATATTAGGTCAAGATTTTACTTATATAATACTTGATGAACTGACTAAGATAGCTCTATTGGTAATTACTTTACCTACGTAGCAAAGGATCCCATTCCACTCTCGGAGCACATAATCTAGTCAATTGTGATTTTACCATTTAATAACACTATGATTTGCAAACTTGGATATTTTCACGCCTTAGTAAAATTACACGTATTTTTAAAACCATTTCTCATAAGTATTCACCAACTCGTTATAATGTTTTAAAGGTGGCAACTGCCAAGTGTACGAGCCACAAAACAAGTTGAGGCAGTGAAAAATAACACAACAGGAACACCTGCTGTGAACTTTATGCGTTTTACATAGCAACTACGAAATATTTGTTCTCCTATAAAGCTGTTGTAAGGCGACGAAGAAAATTGGTGTATATGTCCCGTTGAAACATACAGAGAAGGTTTTGTAGCGTGTAAAGTGTATATAGCTACACTACCGCGCACTTGCGTACAGTTAAATTATTTCGTCAGACCTATAAAATGATGGCTGAAAATCAACTAATGCACCACGGGGTTCACTCTCCCTGCACCGTCTTGGTATGAATTCCACGCAGTCCAAGGTAGAAGATGATGGTTGACGTTGAGACCGGCCAGCGAGGCGGGGCGCGTGGTGAAGGTTAGGTAATCCATCGCAATTTGTGTTAGTTCACAAGATTGAAATTTGAGTATTTCTCAGAAAAACTTATTTTATCACCAGTACATGATTATATTTTGATAGTGTGGTAAAGTTTCAGAGTGTAGAATCCGGTATCTTACTTAGCATCCTGACTCTTCCTCTGATTCTAAACAGAAATACATGTTGTACCCACCAAGAATCTAAGTAAAAATACCACAACTCATCATCAATGCTATAGTGTTGTCTCTATATAAACTAACCAACAGATATTTTTAATTGTGTGGAATTATCAACTTACAAATAGCATTTAACTATCCTGCGTCAAAAAGTAATACATAATCAAATATTTCAATAAGTTATTTGTTAAGGTTTGTTACAAAGTAGCTAATAGTCTTTTCTAAGCATATTAAATTAAATAATCGTAAACCATTGTCTTTTCATAGATAATAAGTTATGCGGGTGTTTGGCGGTACAAATCTCTATTCATACGCAAAAGGCAGACAGCAGAAAAAATTTCTCAGAAGTCCGTTTTACTAAAATTTCTTATCCGAAGCTCTGAATAAGTAATCAAGAGACTTATTTAGTTAAGAGGCCGAAGAATAACTAAGTGAGGTGTGGGAATGAGGTAGTATTGAGTGAATATGAATTATAAATCACTCTTGGGGTCAGCGACAGACAATGAGTTTTATGTTGGGCGGTTGAGTAAAAGATGGTTCCTTCCTGGAGGATGGAGCGTTAGGGAGTGACTGAAATACTTGCATGATCTATACTATAATAAAACTCAAAGTATCTGTTTGTCTGTCCGGGCATCACATAAAACCCTTGAACGGATTTCGATGAAAATTGATAAAGTTGTTACTGATAGCCTGGGTCATATTTTAATCAACTTTTCATCCCGGAAAATTGAAACATAATTTTCATATGCAAAGCTGCGGGCAACAGCTAGTTATTTGTATAATTTTTCACCTAATAGCAACCCATTTGTCCCATCGCTTGCCTCTGCGAGTTGTACTTTTGTTATCCATTTCACTAATTTAAATATAATGTAAGACATCTGCCTTTGTTGTAACTAATTTCCATGGGTGACCATGGCCGCTTACCAACAGTTGTTTCGTCAGCCCTTTTGTTGGCTAATTTCTCAACCTCTTCTAGGAAAACGCGTGCAAAACCGCAGGGATAACGCTAGTGTATTATAATATGTATAAGTAATAGTACAAACTTGAAACCATGCATTTAGAATCAACATTAAACTTCTAATTCTACTCTACTCAGTGCCATTAATTCCACCTGTCATCTAAACCGGTGCACTAATTGCACTTTGTACTCCGAACTAACGAGTCCTAATGACTGCGAGCAAAAACATGAACGTAATACATCACCCTTTTCATTTCAATTTTTATTTTTTCAACACCCGAAGTTTTCAGTGCATTCGCGCCACAAAAATATGACGTCACACTCGAATGATTTACGAACAAAATACAAGGTAAATGACTTGTTTCACTGCTGAATGTGTAGTAAGCGACGAATAAATTAATGGTGAAAAAACTTTTTAAAAACAAGCTTTTAATGTGCCGTTGTATTAGTTTTCGTGTTCTCATCAGCAAGCCCTTTCATTTGATACCCATAACAGTACTGTGGTAGCGCAGGAATAATAACTAGTCCGCCATCTTGGATGATCCTCGATATTAGAATTAGAATGACGTCACATAGCTAAGCATGCATCCAAAATAAGCCTGTATATCAAATTTCAGCTTAATGAGAATTAATGGACATGGACAGTTTATTCTACACAAAAATGCAGTTTCGATAAAAAAACAGAAAGCAAAGAAATAATATTATATCTCTAGAATAAATATTCATAAGCTACATTATACTTACAGCTTTGTCAAGGCAATTATTTATAGCTATGATGAATGACGATTGATTAATTAATCCAAGATCTAAAATTATGATAACCCATTCGTTGTGTTTGGCCGTAATTTTTGTGCAGAACAGATATTAAGTTTCTCTAACTTTTTGTCGTTTATAGTTTTCCCATTCACAGTAGTGACACTGGCATCATACAAGCTGCGGCGTATGGCTTCATCCATTTTAAAATCCTTTTGTTCCGTGTTCCACACTCGTAATACCGTGAAGGGAAACTTATGTTGTTGTATGACAAAATTAAAATGCACTCGAATTAACCCTTTGAATTACATTGCAGTGTTGAATATGGAATTTATTTTGAATAAATTCATAAAGGTATCAGTGTAAATTTGGGAGAATATAATATGCTAAAAACTAAATTGAACGTGGAAAAACGTTTTATCTTGAAAGAGTGGATATAGTTACCGCTCCAAGCGAACTAGACAAATGTATATCTAGTACAAATTTGTATTAGATATACATTTATCTAGTTCGCTTAGTGTATCTAGTACAAAGGTACTATATTATTAGATTACTAGAAATATTTATATTCCATTTTCGTATGTTTTGTTTTATAAAGTGTTTGATTCCGAGCTGACATTCCATTGTGTATTTTACATCATTTTGTATCCTTTTTGTTTGCAAATTTTGGCGTCATTATAATACACATTGTATAAGAGGGATGAATATTTACCCTTAATTTATATATTCAGGTTATGTGTAACTAATGCCTGATGATGATGATTATGTGGCTATTGGGGAATTGAGGGAACTACTCAATTATTATTATTGGTAGGATATAAAACACGCGCATGGCACACTGACAAATTGTAGGTGATTACGCATAAGACGTATTTGTTCAAACAAAGCATATTCTATATGGCTCCTGTTGTGTTTAATAAATTGCCTAAATTTTTGCAAAATATACAAGAATTGGCAATTTTCAAACAAAAACTTCAAGATCTGCTGCTGAATAAATGTTATTATTCCATTAAATAATATTTAGAGGACACTCAGCTCTGACATTCTTAATATTTTTGACTATTAAATTAATTGTTATATTATTTAAATTATGACATTTCCAATTATTCTTAAATTTTAATTTCTTATTTTTAAATTAAATTAAATTTTAATTTTATTTTGGGTCTGATTTACACGCGATTCGTTTTTACTTTATTCCTTAATTATAATGGATAATGATTATATATTATTTCAATAATGTAAAAAATTGTACGCCTTTAAGGTAGGACATAGCGGTCTTTGTTTTACTATATAACCTTTGTAACATATACAAACCTATTGTCCACAATAAAGAATGATTTGATTTGATTAGGATTATGGTCAAGCATTAAATGTATTAGTGTGCCTCTTCTACGTATGTTTCTTTACGAGTTACATTTATGGAACATGATTCAAAAGTAACATTAAACATTATTTTTAGTATTAATTGTAATGCAAGGACAACGTATCGGTACATTAGCAGCAGCGGCACGGCCATAACTCATAGTATTTGTTCTGCTGTTTACCTCGTTCGTTTGCCTAATGGCGCAGGTGCTTCCAATTTTCCGATATGGTGCCATTACTACTGTTGTTTTGCTCTTCTGTCTTTGTTTATGATTGTTAATTAATATTGCTTTTTCCGTGTGTAGGAAAGCTAAGCTAGTGCATTTAGAATTTGCCCTTATTTATTAACTAGTTGTGTGAGATATTAAATATATTTGTATTACATTTGTTACTAATGGTATTAAGATACATATATGCAATATCAACTATTAATAAAGTTAAAATAATAAATAATGTTTAATTCTTCAGATTATTAGAACGAATATCAATATTTAGGTCCTATCTTTTAATTTTAATTCTCAATAGTTAATAGATGATAATTATGTATATCAATCACAAGTTTAATATTATAATTTCGTAATATCACCTCTCGCTATATAATGGAAAGCAATACCGGATAATAGCATCATTCGCAACTATAACTCGGTCATTTCAAGCCATCAGAAATGCTATTACTGTCCCACGATTCTCATGATATAGCACGGTACCGAATAATACATGTCAGGTATACGAAATGTTTCACGGATACTGAAGACGCCAGAGTTAGGCCTCTGTCTTACTAAGCGAGATGTTGCGATAAGGTCAGGCCATGGATTGGCTTCAAACCAATAAGACAATAATGTTGACCACGGATCTCTCTTGAGACCTAGCCTAGTGCATACTCCTCCACGATGTTCTATTGCAGATTGGTGAAGCGGTTAGTAGGTCAAAGTCAAAGTGCTTATTTGCTAGAACATAGTGTACAAAAAGTTGTTACAAAATTAATCCAATCGTATGCTCCGCCTAGGGAGGCGTGCAAATATTATTAAGTACGATTAAAAATTCACTATTTGTATTCTATATTATTACGTCAGTAAATTATATTATTATCAATAAATATATCAAGTATAGTGAAACTTAATTAAATTTATATTATAAAAATCTTAATACATTAAATTATAGTTAATTAATGTTTTTAAATATATTATTTAAAAAAATTGATTAACTGCCTAAGTATTCCCTAACGCTATAAAAGCAATGATATATTATGCCACTTCAAGTCAAGTTCTAATCAATTTAATCTATGAAATCACTTTATTTTTATCCGACTTCAAAAAAAACAGTAATTCATCATAATATGAAAGAACTATACTTGCTTGCTTGTTGTTGAAAGTTTCCAGATTGGTTCCTTATTTATCATAATTCAATTATGATGATGGACTTCATGAGTAACCAGGAGATTTTAATATTATGTTCAGCAATATTTTAGGTTTTATCAACTCTTTGATCTCTTTGAAATCAGCAATTTTTTGGTAAAATCTAGTTTATCATCGCTTATAGTTTATTATGTTCCGTAATCTCGTCCTCATATTTTGTACTATGTAGTACGTGCTCTGTGCTACTTGCCGTCACAATGTTTAAAGATAAGCGCGTTCTTCATTCTCTGTGGTACGTCCCTAGCTCCATCCGTCCACCACTGGCAATGTCATTGTGCTTTTTTGTGCAAAACGTGCTGTCACGAAATTTTATTTTCATTTTATTTTCGAATTTTATAATCGTTTTTACAGTACTTTTTCAGTTAATATAGCACGCCCAATTTGAATTAAATATGGGACAATATGAAAAGAGAAAATGAAAAATAATTGAGTCAACGGATTCTAGAGTTGGAAAAACGTATGAATAGATCCCGTCTTAGAAACGGCGGTATGTTTTGATAACTTCTATTAGTTTAATTAAACGCAGATTTTTGCCCCTGATGTTACTTCGACAAATTTTATTGCACACACTAGTCTCTGGAGTTTTCACGAGAGGTTAACCATGAGAACGATGTTGTGTCTACCTATAACAAATAGGTAACTACCATGTTTCGGCTTTCACGAGGGGTTAGCTAATGGTGCCGCATTTTACGCCCCAAGATATTGTTACCACCTATAACAAATAGGTACCACGCAAATGCTTTCACGAGAGGTTAGCTAGTGGTCCCGCATGTAACGCGACAGGATATTGTAACCACCTATAAAAATAGGTACCACACCACGCACATGCTTTCACGAGAGGTTAGCTAGTGGTGCTGCGTGTTCCGCGATAAGATATTGTGACCACCTATTACAAGTACATAGGTACCACGCACATGCTTTCACGAGAGGTTAGCTAGTGGTCCCGCATGTAACGCGACGGGATATTGTAACCACCTATAAAAATAGGTACCACACCACGCATATGCTTTCACGAGAGGTTAGCTAGTGGTGCCGCGTGTTCCGCGATAAGATATTGTGACCACCTATAAAATAGGTACCACACCACGCATATGCTTTCACGAGAGGTTAGCTAGTGGTGCCGCATGTTACGCAGCGAGAAAGGTTTCATGGAGCTTTTACGAAAGACGAGGATGGAACAGACTCTAGTCGCACAACCAGAAGCCGTTCGCCTCATGATCGGAGTCGATCAAGCCGATGCTCGAGAAATCATAGAAGCAGGCGCCGCACCTTTCCTCCAATTCTAATATCCACAGCCGATCATCGACTCTGACTTCCAAAGCTGACAGAGATGCAGTCAGACAGAAAGAGAGGGGGGGGGGCAGACTACTACGGAAGAACAGGTACCTCGCCAATACAACAACACCAGGTAAAGGATAGCTCTCTGCCAGCAGACGGCGAAGAGCTCCTAGGTCATGATGGTAAGCAAACTACGTGTAATTCTATATACTTATATGAGAGCATAGCTACACGTTGGTCAGCTATTCTCACTGATGTAGATCATCAATGCAGACCTAAAAGCTACCATGTTGAAGAAACAAGACCCCCTCTCTGACGTCTTCTAGTACCACCCAAGTTAAATGGAGAAGTTGTGGCAGTGATGAATGACAGTGGTATCAAATGTGACAATAAAATCTATGACCAGCAAGTAGTCCTATCTATAGCAATCTCTACAGTGTGGAGGCTTCAATGACATGATTCTGTCACCGAATAATAAACAGTACATTGAGGTATTGAGTGATTCAATAAGGCTGTTATTTGACTTATTCCATGATCGGTTACACATAGGACACTAATTCTTCCTGGTCTGAACACCCATGTGACTCAAGTATCATCATCATCGACATCGGGGTCAAGAGCGACCATGATTCAGATACAATGCGGTGGTTTAAGATTATTTTATAACCAATGTGAAAAGTGATATTACATTCAATCCAACCATTATTGGCAGTATAAGGGGTTATACAATGCTATTTAAACGCAAGACTACACGAACTGTTTTGTCCACAGTACAATATTTTTTCTAAAATAGAAAATAGCTTGTTTGCTCTCGAATTAGGACAGCTATTGGAACTAGATTCTATACAATCATGATTTCTTGCGCAGGGACAATTTTTGTCCTCATAATCCTGAGTCAAATGGGATATGAAGGTTGATACTTAACCTTAAGAAACTTATAAAATTTGGTGTCATCTTTATGATACTTTGTGCATTGCAGACTCCTATGATGATTGTGTGCAGAATGCATTGACTACTGGGGTATCTAAGGTTTATTATTAACTCACAAAAAATAGTTCTTTATAACTCAGTCAGGGTTGTCTTTATCTAGGATTTATGCTAGATTTTATTCCATGTTCCATATATAATATCATCTTCCCTAGAAGAGGGACCATGTTATCGAATTTGTTAACAACTACTAAGCGCCCTTGCTTCGCTTCGGTAAACCTATTGGTAACCACATTTGAGTAAATAAATGTATGGACGGTATTTTTTAAATCGACATAACTTTTTTATTATTTATGAACCGATTGCAGTAAAACAGGCACTGAATGGTGATCCAAGCTTACTGCAATACAACCCTAAAAATTGCACCTAACTATAACGCGGTTCTTGAGATTGGTCGGAACAAACGCGCAAACAAGCAGACAAAAAGTACAGTTTTATTATAATATGTATATTAATGGATGATATGAAATAAAAATAAATAATAATAGTAATAATAATAATCAAAACATAGTTGTTATACTTTGGAATTTGTCCAATTACTTGGTCTTCTTGTAGTTGCTTGTAAATCCATACAATATGGTATCTTCTATACGAAAACCCTGGAAAACTACAATACAGTGATTTTAAAAGATTATAATGGAAATTATAATGCAACAATAATATTATCAAAAGGGATTCAATCAGATCTGGATGAATGGTGGACATCACACATCCAAGTAATAACAGGAAAATTATACAATTTAATTTTAGTTTACAGATTTCCTCAAATGCTTCGCAAACAGATTGCGGACTTGTCTGTAATAATGTGAGGAGTCACGGACACTGGATAGAAGAAGAGAATCTTTTCAAATAAAATTAGGAACAGCTTTTAAATGTTTAAAAACGTTTGCATCTAAAGTAATTACTGCGAGGTTTTTGCTTTAGAAAGATAACATAATTGCTATAGCATACGTTAAGAAAATGGAAGCTACAAGGTTTCCACATATCAATAACTTAGCGAGAGAGCTATGGCAGTGGAATGAGAGAAGACACGTCATATGGGTGTATGCATTTTACATCAGCTCAAAAGAAAACTCCATCACAGATAGTGAATCCAGACGTTCAAAATCTGAAATTGAATGCCAACTGAGTGACATTGTTTATGAAAGTTGTATACGCCTTAGATGACAAATCACACTGGATGGATCAATTGTAACAATTTATTTACAATAGTTATCAATGCATAGTGATAATTGAATGGTGTATCTAAAAAAGATAAATAAATAAATTAAATTAAAGTATACTAAGCAGATTCGATGAACCGCAGGTGGTCCTCTTTGCTGATAGGAATAACACCAAATGTCGGGATTACAATTATAACATGGTTCTCAGATCCAGAAGCATATTCTATAGATAAATTCATCTTGAGATGGAATGACATGTTCTTTTATGCATTTCCATTATTCACGCTTATAAGAAGAGTGCTGAAGCAAATTATAGGAGACAAGACAAAAGTTGTGGTTCCTATGTGGCTCTCACAGCCCTGGTATCCACTTTAGAACTCCATGGCTATATCGGAAAAAATAAGATTTAAACCTCGATATAACTAATTTATTCTTATCTCCTTCTACAGACTTGCACGCGTTATACATATAAGAGCCTTACTTTGATTGCAGCCATATAGTCAGGAGAACATTTCTAAGAAAAGTAATCCCTGCTTTCTCAATGGGTATAATGGTTAGTCTCATTATCAGGAAACAATACGGGTCTGCTCTTGGTGCATGAATTTCACACTGCCAGAGCTACAAGGTGGAGCCTTTTGGAAGGTTGTTTCATATAGTTCAATGAATACCATCAGGTCAGCAATTTCCGTAATAAAATAAGGTCCTCAACTCGGCATAATACGATATGATATTACGAGTATATGGGATCCAAGTATAGTAGATTCTAGACTATTTCTAGACTCTTAGCTTAGAGGTACACTCCTTACTAACGCTGTCTTTTATCTGCATTAAGGATATTGCTGTTAATTCTGATTAAATAATATCAAAATTTTCAAAATTAAATTTATGAAAACTTGTGGTTCTTATCAAATACAACATAATTTAACTTTACAGTTTTTCAAACAAAATACAGATATCTGCCCGGCTAACTATCCTACTATATTATTTACACTTACAAAAATATGTGAGGCAAAATTGTAAATCGTTAATTCTAACCGTTAAGAAACAGCACCAACCAACCTCACTGCAACTATCAGCCGATAAATTAAACAAGTTCGGGTTGATAGTGGATTAGACACTTCCATATTTACAGGCCAGAGACATGCTTTACTTGAAAAGCCTCGTATGCCGGCATTATTGTGGACTATTAAGGTTATAAGGAAAGCAGCCGGTTAGTTCACCTTTTCCTCCACATTTGCTTCATTTTATAAAAGACCAATGATTTGTGGTCTCAATAAATTAACTCAAAATGTATGCTCATTGCATAAAGACACCTACACATTATGAGACTGACTATTTAACAATTATTATTATCATTTCTTTACGTTTTTTTTTAACTGTGGTATATACGATACAGTAAAAAGAGGATATTTCTTTACTCAATATAAATATTATTTGTTAATTGTATGTGATTATCATCACGAAGTTATTAATGAATGAATTATTATCAACCCAACTTTCTTCTTTGAACATCTACATAGTACAAAATATGAGGACGAGATTACGGAACATAATTAAATAGATCGGACTAACTTACCAAGTGACGTCCGATCCTCAATTATGTGAAGTAATCTCGTCCTCATCCTAGACCTAACCCTTCCCAGGTAATATTCTTAAAAGAATATACCTACATACTGCTGGTATCCTTTGAAGAATAATTTGTATTTCGCAAGTAACGTTCATAATGATCTGTATTGCCTACTCTAACCCCCTCTCTGAAAGTTGTGTTGTAGAGCTTTGAAACAATGACATTGCCAGTGGTGGACGGATGGAGCTAGGGACGTACCACAGAGAATGAAGAACGCGCTTATCTTTAAACATTGTGACGGCAAGTAGCACAGAGCACGTACTACATAGTACAAAATATGAGGACGAGATTACTTCACATAATTGAGGATCGGACGTCACTTGGTAAGTTAGTCCGATCTATTTAATTCTACTTTACTCCGCCACGCTATTCTGATGAGACTGCATGCCACATAATACTCGTAATATATATCAGGTAACTGAAATGTCAGTTCGGTGTGCCGTCGCGTACTGTGGCGGACTGATCTGCATTATTGCGTAGATACACGGTGTGTTTCTATGTATCGTACACAATATCATGCAACAGTAAATTTGATGTGAAACCGTAAATACTATGGAGAAATTTCAGTTGATATCTTATAGTTACGCTTGGCGTGAATTAATGTTTTTCGCTCCTTTCATAACCTTTCATATCTATAATGTCTTATTCCAAATATTTTTTATTGTGCACACGTAGGAGTTTTCTATTATAGACATACAGTGAGATTTTCCCAAAAAAGGAATAATTTATATACAAGTTTTATAATTATAATTTAATCGAATTCACGTTAACTAACCGTGTATCTTAATCAATTACGTGCAATCGACATTATACCACGAACACAATAGATCGTTTACCATACGAAAAATTACGTAGTTATTTATTTACGCAATATCGTATCATTCCCTTCCAGTAATCCGATTCGATTTTTTCCACTATCGCCGCGGTGGGAGTTATTTCCATATTTATTTTAACAACGCGTCACCCGAACAAGGGATACGTTTAAATTTTACACTTTACCTGTGCAGATTGCGTCCGATTGAAATTAAACGTTCATTGGACACGTACGCTTGTAGTTGTTATCAATACATTGTTGTCGTAGCATTATGGTGTCGGTGTTGCCTCGGCATAAACAAGTTAATGGTTTAAAAACTAAATAAACGGTTGTATAGCTAAACATTAATTACTGACTGTACTGTTAAAGGTGAAGAGGTTCCCTCACAGACATTTATTATCTATGTCTGTGGGTTCCCTCATGTATAGTCCTCAGTGCAGTATGAGGTGATGCTCATCACAAAAATGCTTTGTCACGGTTAAGAGCACGGTCAAATATACATATTTTATACTGAGACTATAATGGCATGCATTTAATTTTTAAAGTAACTTATTTACTGATAAAAATGCAGTATACCTACAGTTTTAATTAGTTACGATTTTTTTAAATATTATTAATCAGATTAAAATAATAAGAATTATTTGTAGCAAAGCAAAGCGTACTGTTTACTTGTAGAAAACTTGTCTACGTCTTATTCCATTATAACATTATGCGGCTCTGTTTCCTCGTTGTATAATTTGAACGTAATGAGTGACACGCGTTCGGTTTCATTTGAATGCAACCGATGTTTTCACGACAGTCTGTTGGGAATAAAACTGTTTTTAATTGCCATGCACTGTTATATTTTATTGCCCGTAATAACATTTATTTGAACGTTGTTTATTCACTGGGAATTATTGGAAATAATAACCCCGAAATGATATTAAATAGTAATCGTGTTTCAGGCATCCGTTAATAATCGGTGTTTTATCGTAAATTTTTGAATCAAAAGTATTTTTATTTAGCGAGAAGACAAGCCTCCATATAACTGATCCCAAAGAGTGACCAAATATGTATTATTATCACTATTATTATTAGGTCATTAATACTGAAGCCTGCCTGTGTCTAGCTACCAACCTCTTACTTGAGTCTTAGACAGAGTCCCGAAGCATCGCTGTAGCCGAAATCGGCTCTGAGGCATCATCATCATCATCACTTGAGTCGAAAATACCATTGAATTGAGAACCTCTTTCTGACTTGATGTCTGTGATCAAACGTAGAAACATTTTCTTATTAGCTTCAGATTGAAATAGTAGGCACAGCGTTGAAATTTTTGTCGCTGGCTACAAATTACTTTTATTCCCTCCTTTTTATTGTTCAATCTTTACTTTTACGAAAGGTATTGTGACTGCAGAGGTAACACATGTAACTAAACATGTGTAGGTAACTGTTTGCACAACATATTGTTTATATTTATTTCGTGTGAATTATTATGACATTCGTTAGCCTTTATCGTAGGCAATGTACTGGAAGTGACCGCAAGGGCTCTATTTTATGTTAGATACAGAAATACCTTTAATATTGTTTATACAATACCTACACGGGAGCGCAGGCGGAACGGACGCGGTGCGGAGATAGTTTCTAACAGTCAATAACAGTAATGTTTGTTCAAAATAAAAGTGTCGGAGGTTTTAAAATTTTAAAATTTATCGATTTCAGTGCTTAATTTTAAAGCTCTACTTCACATATTTATCACGAGAAATAAGTCTGAGATAAAACTTTTTACAAATGTACCAAACTTCCCATTCCATAACCAATGATGTAAAATAAAGATAATAAATGAATAATTAACCGCCAAGCCGATTTTAATATTACTCAGAAAGTCTACTTTCATCGTATAATCACCCGTCTTCTATATCAATAAAAATGCAATAACATGCAAAACGAAGTTCCCCGACCGCGCTATCCGCTTGGATGACCTCTTGTAAATATTTTATAGTCTTTCGTCGTATTAGATAGAGCGCGTTTCCATTACATTACGTCAGTGCATAGTAACAAACTACAATCTTATTGCATGACGTCATTGAATAAATTTGTGACAGATGTTTATGCCATAAGAGAAAGTTTCGGATCTAAATAATCAATCCCATGCTGGATATCGTAAGCGGTGACCAAATCTAGCCTGATGGTAGAAGGGCCCCTCAGAGGATTATATTGGTAAAATTGATTTAAATAGTTCATCAATACCATTTCTCCGGTAGGGGCCGCCTGGATAGTTATCACGCTCTTGCTTGAGTAAGCCATCAAACTACTCGTGTTCCGGCTGGGGGACTTGAGAGCCAGTTCTTTTTTTCTTTTTCTTCCGTCTTTCTTGGCCGGCAACGCATCGGTGATGCCATTTGTGTAACTGATGTCCATGAACGACAATAGCCACATGGCTAATGGTACATACCATCAGGTGGATCGTCGGGCTATTTCCATAAAATTTGATTTTTTTATTAAACAGTACTAACTGCTATGGT